>CATKUY010000085.1:0-61367 GCA_949802685.1 Dicyrtomina minuta
TTCCTTGTTAGTTTTGGTGATGTGAAAAACTGTATGCATGTTGTATTTTGTGCGGTACCGGGATTAGTCGGCCACGCATTTCTCGGCCCCCCAGCAGTCGGCCCGAAATACTTGGCCCCGACTATTCTTGGCCCCGAAATATATTCAACCCCGTCGTTAATGGGCCCCAATAATTGTGTTTTGGTCCCCGTCAAGAATTAATATGAACAATGATCAATGATTCAGTTTTTGCTGTCAATTAGCTTTCGTCAATTTATTAAAGGTGTAGTAATGCAGTAAAACAATGAAGTTTAAAAAAAAGATTGAAAAAACGACCGAAATATGTACATTTAACGTGTATCATTGTGCGTCTAGCATTCCTGCGTTAGTAAAAAATAGTTATTAATTCTACGTCGCTTCGGTAAAGAATGGTCGTCAATAACTGCTAGAAGCACAAGTTTTGTTTAGATTAATTTTTTTGGCCGTCCACGTGGACGGCCAAAAAAATTAATCTAAACAAAACTTGTGCTTCTAGCAGTTATTGACGACCATTCTTTACCGAAGCGACGTAGAATTAATAACTATTTTTTACTAACGCAGGAATGCTCGACGCACAATGATACACGTTAAATGTACATATTTCGGTCGTTTTTTCAATCTTTTTTTTAAACTTCATTGTTTTACTGCATTACTACACCTTTAATAAATTGACGAAAGCTAATTGACAGCAAAAACTGAATCATTGATCATTGTTCATATTAATTCTTGACGGGGACCAAAACACAATTATTGGGGCCCATTAACGACGGGGTTGAATATATTTCGGGGCCAAGAATAGTCGGGGCGAAGTATTTCGGGGCCGACTGCTGGGGGGCCGAGAAATGCGGGGCCGACTAATAACCGAACCATTTTGTACATATTGGGATATCGTCTCTAAAAAACTAAAATGAACTATGTCCAATTATAGAGCTAAAATCAAAATAAGCTATTTCATAAAAAAATGAGACACATTTGTTAAATGTTAATAAGAAGTTTTTGAAAAGTGTAAAATGTTCTAATTCCATGTTTTTGAAAAGGTGCAAAATGTTCTAATTCCATGTGTTTGAAAAGTGTGAAATTTTCTAATTCCATGTTTTTAAAAAGTGTCAAATGTTCTAATTCCATGTTTCTCAAAAGTGTTAAATGTCCTTTTTACAAGGTTTTGAAAAGGTACAAAATGTTTTTACTTGAATACTCTCAAGACATATTTAAATATTTTTGTAGATAGTCGATATTGTTTTTAGGTGCAAATGGATATGGGTCATTTTGGTTCTTTATACACAATATTCTGTGTTAGATTAAATAAGTAGACCTACATATGTTAATCACATAATTAAATGCTCGTCGGTGAATTATTCAACCCGTATACCTTCATTCTTGGCTGGAAACAAGTTTGTGTATTCCCTTCAAATTTTTCTCTACCAGCAAAACCAAGTAACTTTCTATGAATATGGCTATATAAAAACAGACGGTTTTGATTTTAGTTAAAAATTGGGAATATATTTGCGTATTTGCTTTCAGACAAAAAATCAAGTATTCAAATTTTGAACCTGTGCCGACGAACTCTAAAACTGTCTCAATTAGTTTTGTGTATTCTATACAGATGTTTGCCTGTACGGAAAGGTGAGCATTGCTCCTAGATTAATTACAACGCATTAGTTGTTGTAATGTACAACTGTCATATTATGGGCAGTGAATTGATTTAAATTTTAACTATGCGTTATTAATTTAATTAATAGTTTTTTTGTACTTGAATTAATCGCAATATTAGAAAATAGATTGTATTTGCAAATTTTACAACTTTATATAACAGAATGTAGTATATCAGCTCAATAATTTGTATTGTCAAGTGTAAGAATATAGCATTTTTTAAATTTATAATTATAATCAGTTTATAACCACTGTGTATCTTATTTTGATTCAAATTAAATCTCAGTGCTGATTAGTTCCTCTCGAAATTCTAATGGAGGCTATTGTAACAGCTGATTTTGTTTTACGTGTCTCTTTTTTGTTGTGAAGCAAAAGTGTCTAACTACTAACTGATACTTTTGAACATACGATGTACCTATAATATGTTAATGTGGTAGGCACTTATAATTTTATGTTACGTGTAATTAGAAGTTACAACTAAAACAGAATAAATTTAAACAAAATTAATTCATAACGGTGTTCTTACTGTGTTGTGACGTAAGAAAAGCTGTGGTCTCTGAATCTTTTATTCTATTCGATGTACTTACAACTATTTTACATAACTAATTTATTTACAATTTTACCGATTTTGCCCATGTAAATCCTATGAGTAATTAACTATACTGACGTCAAATGGAGCTCAAAATTTAAAACCCAACCGCACCTTCCACATCCGTTCTACATACTCCGCTGGCGAGTGAAATATTCCGTTTCCCGTCAGTGTATCAGTATTTTAATTTTGCAAAAATGTTACGATAAGAGATCGTCTCTAAATGACGCCATCGTAATATTAGCATTTTTAGGACCCCCCCTCCCCCCTATCAAAAGTTTAAGCATTGAATGAACGGCTATTTTTAGCATGGATTTCCATCATCATACATAAGCAGACCCATTAAAGTCATTCATGAACGATCCCTAAGTATGAAGGAAAGGGTTGTGGTGGTGTGATGGTTGATGGTGTGGTGGTGGTGGTCGCTGTCGCTGTCGCCTTTTTCTGGTCCTGTCCATTCCCTGAATTGTGTTGATAAGTGTCAAATTAGCTACAGTTCCATCGCATTGTTCAGAAAATGTGTTTTAACATTATTTTGAATACCAGACGGACTTGGATGGGCATTGGTGTTGTTTATTGCTAATTTTGATTTAATTTAAAATTGTGCACCAGTTTATTTACACTAGAGAGAAAGTAAATATTTATTTACAACTGACGTTACAATAACGCTTGCCATAAAGACACAGTAAGAACAATATACATTTTTAAGAACAGTAAAAGGCTTTAAAGAAAGAAAAAGTGTGATTTTATATTTTACATTATTCGTAATCTAGCTATTAAATAAGTTCATGTTATATATGTGGTTATGAGCTATACGACATGACCCTCGGATGGTAGCAATGACTATTTCTTCTATGATTTTTGAAGGAAGCCGCATATCTTTTCGAAAGGACTCAAAAAAAGCCGGAATTGTACCACGAGCTCCAATTAGCAAACCAATAACTTCTAACTTCTTAAGTTGGTATTTTTCCAGAAAGTAAGGGATACAAGGATTGTAATGTGCTTGCTTTTCAAGATTAACTTCATCTGCCTGACCAGAATTTTTCTCCATGCGAATAGTTGGATCCAAAATATATCCCGACTTTGACTCTGTTCGCCAGCATATAATATCCACTCGTTTAGTAGCCCCATCAGTTACTTCCTCAAATACATTCCAATCTAGTGTTCTTAAATGCCTGGCTATTATTGACCGTACTTCATGGTGCCTGCTATTCCTCAGTAAGCTTCCAACGTGACATTTCCCCAAAACATGAGCGAGGGTTTCTTTCTCTTTACAGTGTCTGCAAAGGGATGTTTCTAAGGAACGACCTGGAATAGCTTTAACTGGGTATACATTTGCACTCACCTTTAATGTATTGATCCACTCAGAGGAAGTCAATCCCCATTTATCTATAATTAGTTTATTAGCGTACGGACAATCTTTATACATTTCTACACCTTGTCCTCGAAGCGAAAACGTACACCATTTTTCAAACTCCTGATTCCTCAAGACTTCACGTATAATTTTACCAGGTTTGGTTTTCGGACAAGAATCAACTCGACTTTGGATTTCTGTTTCATCTAATCCCAAAGCTTCCACACAATTTTTCATTTCAAGTTTAAGATCTTTCACAAAGGGAATGTAGGGATCACTAGAACTTAACAGAACAACACAAATATTATAATGCTGTATGAACGCCTCCCATGTAGATCTCATTACTTGAAGACCTCTGTGCTTTTTTGAGCAATACAGCAACGCATTAGGAGAATCATGTGGAATTGACAGGATTTCTTTAATTGAACTTCGAATAAGTTTATCCAAATCTTCTAGAAACGTTTTCGGGAGTTTATTTAAAGGTGCAGTTTGAAGCGAATAGGTTAAGCATGGCCATATGTACTGATTAATGATGGATATTTTTTGGTTTGGAAATAACATAGGCGTTCCAACAAGATTTTGTAAGTCTTTTGAAAAGTTTTTGATGATAGCAGCAGGGTCAAAACTAATTTCGTTCTTGAAATTAACCCCCAAATATTTCACAGTTTCGCCTTGTTTAAGAGCTTCAATAGTGTTACTGTCATCAACGACAAGTGGCTCTTCACAAAGCTTACCTTTCTTAATATTAATAATTTTGCATTTATTAATATTAATTTGATACCCAACTTTGTTAAAATTAGCAATGGCAATTTTAGTCAGCGCTCGAGCTCCTTCAACAGAATCCGATGCAAGTGCAACATCATCAGCAAAACCCCTTCCCGCTACTTTTGGGACATCTTTATGTAGCAAAAATCCATACACACTACTGACTTCCATTTCGTTTAATTCTTTCATCACATGGTCGATTGAAATATTAAATAATTGAGGAGACAGTGGAGAACCCTGAAAAACACCCTTTTGAACCAATATTGGCAAAGACATACCGTTGGTCGTTTGGATCTGCGCTTCATTATGTTCCATGAGATTTAGAATCAAACTTCGTAGTTTGGAAGGCATTAGCTTAGCATCCAATGTTTTAATTGTGTGGGAATGAGATGTCTCCTCAAAAGCTTTACTCACATCTAGAAAAACAATACAGCAATCCAATTTTTCTTTTTTTGCTTTCTGCAGACATCCATTAATTATTGATGTGTTAAGAAACGTTCCAGGGCATTTTGAGAAGCCAACCTGATTTGCATCAATTGAAATATGGTGTTGCAGTCTTTTATCTAATATCCGCTCAATGATTCTGCGGAGTATTGAACATATGGAAATCGGTCGCCAATTTCCTATGTCATTCTTATCTCCTTTTTTGTGTATAAGAATTGTGCGTGCTTTCCGAAATGAATCGGGGACGATATTCCAGGTTTCCATAATTGTACCAATTAAAGCAATTGTTTTAAAGCATCCTATGTCTTTGATGCTACGTATAGCCACGCCATCTATACCGCTGGATGAGTCAGAATTTATACCCCGAACAGCAAACTTCACTTCTCCTTCAGTAATGCCAGCTATGTACTCCGAATCAACTTTATCTTGTTCGTCACGAGAAAATTCTTGAGTGTATTGCTCCAAAGCACAGTTATTCGGAACTCCCCATCTATCCTTATAGGAGTCATAAATTGAGGTCAACGGAATTTGGCAACTACTGGATGCAAAAGAAGATTTTAACAGCATTCGAACAGCTTTTCGTCTTGAGTACCTATACAGATGCTGAAGTAATTCAAAATTGTATTTTTGTTTGCGTTTTTCCCGCTCACGTTTTGATGATCTTTCTGGATTTGATGTTGTCAAAATTTTGTTTTCGGAATTTACAAAATTATCTTTTCTTTTTCTGGCTTCAAAGTGCTTTCTTGCTGGATGTTTAGGACCAGGAAGGGTGTCCTTTGATTCCTTTAAAAGCTGAGCAAACGAGGCAACTATTTCAGAAAATTCATTTTCACGTGGACTTAAAATTATCATAGGCTCCAACTTGTCGTCTATTTCCCTAATTTTCAAGCGCAATAACTTCATTTCATCACTTTCGTCTATTTCATTTTCATTTTCTGCTTCATTATTTTCCTCATCATGTTGATAAGAATCGACAATCATATCCTTATATTCCGAAGGATGAGATTTACTGATATGGATTTTCAATCCCTTGTAAAATTTATTACAAATAGGGCATTGCTCTAAATTCGAATCACTGGATGTGGTGTTAAGAGTAGCAGACGACGTTGCAGTGGTGGAAGTGGTGTTAAGAGTAGCAAAAGACGTTGCAGTGGTGGAAGTGGTGGAAGTGATGCAAGTGGTGAAAGCGGAAGCTGTTGCTTTTTCTGTTACTTTTCTTTTTTTTTTCGATCTTGCCATTTTCAATATTCCCCAGGAATTTCAACAAAATTAAATTGTTGAAAACTTTCAACAACTCAAAATAATAAATTAATAATTTATAAACTAAAATTATTTCAATTTAAAATCAATACTTCGAATTTAAAATTATTTAATTCTCTAGCTCCTCCCCCCCAAAAAAAACTCTTAAACTAATTTAAAACTTTTTCCTGCCCATGTGGGGCAATCCTAACTATTCTTCACTAAAACAACGTAGAAGTGGCGACGATTAATGTCATACGGGAGCTAAAAATTTACACGTCTGGTTTCTACAACTTCTCAAAACCGAATAAATAAATAAATATAGATTCTCTGGGAAAAGCAAATGTGAGTAGTAGTTCGCTAAAAATTCGTGAAACTTTAAATTTGTTTTGTGTATGAAATAAAATTACAAAGTGAATTTTAGTCCACATGTTGTACGACCGAGCGTGAGCTGATTTTAAAAATCCCTGCAGAAAATAATCAGTCAAGAATAAAACAAAAAAATGCCCACCACCTTCCGCTCCCCCCGCCCCCGCATTCGGAGCGTCTGGACAGGAATATTTTGCATCGCCTTTGTAGCCATCATTTATAACCACCACATCCAAGAAGGGAGCTGTGCAAGTGCGGGCTTGGAAATTTGGAGCATAGAAGAAGACGTGGACCGGACAGAAGTCCGAGAATTGGATCAAAAAATAATTACAGGTGATTTTTTGCTGCATGAGTTTTTACGTGGGTAATATAATTATAGTATTTTTTTTTGGCGGGAGTTGTAAAATAATTTAATTTGACTATCAAGATCTTGCATCGTGGAAATGTCTCTCATCGGATGCGGCGGGGAATACAACGCTGAGCGGGTTTAAAGATTGCATGGAGCCCCTTGTCAATTCTGTGAAGCATTTTTGGAGCACGGAGAGGGAGAAGTGAATGTGCGTTGCTACTATTTTAATTTACAATTACAGCTGTTGTTAAGGGATCGTGCACAAATAACATCATCTGTAGGGTCATTCGTAGATCTATTTGGATACGGATCTCATTCCATGTTAAATATATAGCCATTAACACAATGGAAAAGTGATACTAGTGAAATAGTAATCATATTGGGTTCTTAAAAATGTGGATTTTTCCATGACGTCACTTGTGAACGATCCCCTACTTATTCAAAATTGTATGTATCAATAAATATCTAAATTGTATTGTGTTGTAGATTGGTGGAAACTATTCAAGCCTGTTTTTCACCCATTTGGACAAGATGCCTGAAGGACTCGTCCGGTGCGGGTCCGGATTTGATCACGGATTCCGAAAACTTGAAAATATCAAGAGCTTACAGTAATGTACATAATCGAACTGACGGCCCTGATAACGGTCTCGGTTCCGGTTCCGTTCACGGTTTACGTTGTAAAGTAAAGGCTGATAAGTAAAAAGATATGTAGCATGTTAAAGCAGAAAATGATATTTACAAAAATCGCATAAAGGTCCAATTAAAGAACACACATTTAATCAAAAAATCTGTGTAGGTATTCACCCTTGCAATTATTTTAGGGGTCATCCATAAATACACTCGCGCAAATATACCCATTCCATATTCCCTATGACCCCCTGTCATCAGCTAAGAATTTATTTCTGCATAAAATCCAAAGGGAAACCTGTCATCAAACTTTTGTAAGAGGAAAATTGAGAAAATTGACAGGAAGTGTCAAAAGTTTTGCGGTTTCTATTTCGATTTATTACTCAAGTAATTTAAAGAGGAAAAGAATGTATTTAGATGTGGAGGTGGTAGGAGTTAAAAATATGTGTGCAAAAAGCTTTTAAGGGATCGTCCATAAATGATGTGGTTGGTATAGGGTGGGTGGATCTAGTCAGGAATTGATGTCATGACATGATATAACTATAGCCGTTTAGGCAATGCTTAAGTGCTGGCATGGTGGTTTGGGCAGCGCTGAAAAAGTGATAATTATCGTGACATTATTTATGGACGACCTGTTACGTAATAAATATTATATGTCCTGAATTTAAAGGCCATCGTATGGTGTTATTAATTTAGTGCCAAGTTTTCCTTTAATCACGAGTGTAGTTGGTCACACAAGTACAGCATAATATATTTAAAGTGCATGTTATCAGCAAGACGAATATTTTTTTGATTTTAAAAATTTATTTCGTAATTATTTTCAACATGGCTTATTCTTGCATTACAAAACATTTTTCATTATTTCACATTTTCACCCTTTCTGGAATTTTCTTCGTGAGCGTGTCAACGTCCGCCGACACAACGACTGTCAAACAATTTGAAAACAATATTATTGATGGTACGAACATACAAAATGTTTTGATAAATTTTCAAACACATTCGTATTTTAAATAATTTTACGCGCCAAAAGTTATTGCATATTTATGTTTTAAATTTAATTATAGAAATTAAAACATGGGGCTGTCTGTCATCCAATCCGGAAGCAATGGCAGAATTCAAAAACTGCGTCGCGCCACTTCTTGTTTCTCAGGCTGAAATCGTGGCTGGAATGGTAGGAGAAAAGAAGGACTGCAGGTACGTATTTATTAGTCACATTTGGCACATTTTGATTTACGGATCGTCCACATATGATGTCATCGAAAATTTCCTGCTTTTAGGACACTTTTACACCCCTGTAATCAGCTTACACATTTCGTAAATAGCTATATTTTTAGCATAGGATGTAACCAGTAACCAATAGTAGACTCATTGACATGCACGATGACGTCGTTTGTGAACGATCCTTTGCATGTATTTTGGAGAATCAACAGTGATTGGAATTATATTTGTTTTTTGTTTGTTTTTGGTTTGTATTTTTCTGTATGTGCAAACGAACTGAAAGTGGACAAGATGGGAACCGGAATATTTACGACTGCATCGAATTGATTTCCTCAAAGTGTACTGCAGAATTTGAAGCTTCCGTCTTTCCCGCCAAATGTATAAATAATCCTCAATAGTTAAACGCTACCTTATTGCATTGTTATCATTAGTGAAATAAATTGGAATTACTTTTATTCTAATGCAATATGTGAGTGGGCCGTAGAAATTTTATTACGCCAACCTAAACATAAATTACCTCACCAACATTTTAATCTATGAAAATGCTATTTTAGTATACCTAGTTTACTTAGGGGCCATTCATAAACCACCTTCGCTGTGGTTGTGTAGAATGGAGCTCCGCATAAAGTACTTGAATAAAATAATGGCCTGGTTAACTTGTTTCGTAAACATATACAATGACAATAATTTAAAGTGTGAAATTTATTGGAGATATAAGGGAAAAGGTGTGGTGGTGGGAGCGTAAATGCAAGTAAATATGATTAATAAACAGACCGTGGGTAAAAACGATGAAAAATGCATATTATGGATGAGTAGGTGAGTTTTTTATTAGTTTTTAACTTGGGATCGTCCGTAAATGATGTGTCATAAGTGTAATATCAATGGGTAAAAAATCAGATTACCTAATTACTTAAAATAATCAGGGGTGCAAACAGAAGAGATCCTTCATAAATAAGGTGGTTGGTAGAATGAGTGGATCTAGTCAGGACTTGATGTCATGACATGATAAAGATAGCCGTTTAGGAAAATGCTTAAGTGCTGGCAAGGTGGTTTTTCAGGTCGTATTTCTAATCATTTTACGCGCCAATGCATTATCTATTTATTTTTTAAAAATTTAATTTTAGAATTTAAAAAATGGGACTGTCGTTCAACGAATCCGGAAGCAATGGCAGAATTCAAAAACTGCCTCGCGCCACTTCTTGTTTCTCAGGGTGAAATCGTGGATGGGAAGGTAGGAGAAAAAAAGGGCTGCAGGTACTTAATTTTAGTCACTTGACTTGATTTATTTTGATTTTGGGATCGTCCAAAAATGACGTCTTCGAAAATTTCCCGCTTTTAGGACACTTTTACACCCCTGTCATCAGAGTAAACATTGTATAAATAGCTATATGTATTTTTAGCATATGATGTCGTCACCAATAGTAGGCTCGTTGACATGTACGATGACGTCGTTTGTGAACCATCCTTTACATGTATTTTGGAGAATCAACAATGGTTGGAATTTTTTTTTGTTTTTTTTTTGAATTTTTCTGTATGTGCAAACCAACTAAAAGTGGACAAGATGGGACTCGGAATATTTACGACTGCATTGAATTGATTTCCTCAAAGTGCCTCACAGAATTTGATGCTTCCGTCTTTCCTGCCAAATGTATAAACAATCCTCAATAACTCAATTATGTTGTCTTGAATTAATATTTGTGGTGCATTAATTCAAAGTTACTTTTGTTCTAATGTAATATATGAGTGGACCTTAGAAAATTTATTACGCCAACCTAAACACAAATTACCTCAAAAACAATTTTATCTATGAAAATGATAATTAAGTGTAGTTTACTTAGTGGCCATTCATAAACCACCTTCGTTGTGGATGTGTAGAATGGAGCTCCGCATAATGTACTTGAATAAAATAATGGCCTGGTTAACTTGTTTCGTAAAGCGAAATGACAAGAATTTAAAATGTGGAATTTATTGGAGATATAAAGGAAAAGGTGTGGGTGAGTTGGGGGGGGGAGGGGTTATTATTACATATCTCTAATTTCTAATGAATCATTTAGCACTACGTTTAATGCATAATGTGCTCATCCGGGCAGATGCTCAAATTGCGCAACACTTTACACTGGACTTTAGCTTATCGTGCTATTCACCTGATATCAGTCGTCAGGTGAGATAGCAGATCCGTTTGGCTTTGATTGCTCATTTGGGTTCCAATTTCTCATTCAGTTCGCCATAAATAACGAAGTATTCGCATTTATTATTTCAAATATTTCTGATTTCGCAATAACACAGATGAGTGCCAAGTAAATGTGAAATTGTATGTACCTCTACCATTGTAATTTCCATTTAGTTAAATACTTACAAGTTCTGTAGCTCTACAGGTAAAAATTACATTACATTTGCAAGATTTTTAATTGCAACTTCCAACCAAGAATTAAACTAACCCAAAATATACCTTCTTTTTCTTATTGTCATCGTAGTTTTCTCAAGGCAACGACCCAATTTGAATTCATTGTCCAGCAGCTTGCGGTTTAAATTGACTGTAGTACATTAAATTATTGTGTGCTATTTTACTATTTTACACAGCAAAAACACGGAACTTGAGCTTATTGGGCGTCTAAAGTAAAGAAGCTGCTGTCGCTGTCGTTAAAACGTAAGTTATGAAATACAAAATTGTTTATTTTTCTAAGTTTTGTTTGTCTTCTAATCTTAGGATTGAAGTAAATCCCGTTTTATGTACCTTTGGCAGCACCTTCTGACCTCTCATCCCGTTGAAAACCATTACAATTCAGTCTTGATTCAAGAAATGGAGGGCAACCACAATACTATAGGATTAAACGTAGGCGGGAATTTTACTGCGCGTGACGTAAGCCTTGTGATGGCATCTCAGGTGAGCAAAACTGTTAGTAATTTACTTTTTCATGCAGCGCAAACATTTATCAGCTGATTTAGGATTTTATTTTACTATTTAGTAAATTAGGTAACATCAAATACAGCATATCGAGAGAGTATTAATATATATAGTATTAAATTGGTATCCTTCTATTTTTTTCTTAAAAGGAAAGTGGTGTGCTTTCATTTTTAGCTGCAAGCAAAGGGCATAACCACACAGGGAAGACGCGTAGGCCGTATAGAACGGTTTTATTGGGATGACACATAAATGAAGTCACCTAAATTGGGGGTTGTCCATAAATGGCGGCACAAAAAATCCAAAATGTGTTTTCTAACCTAGAAAAGTGCAAACTACTCTACTTACTCTGCTCCTGCTCAACTCTACTGTAGTGCGGAATGCAATAATAACCACTTTAAGGTGCAAAATTTATCAACTCAATTAAATGGCAAACTATTTTTGTGTAGCACATTGGCATAATATGCTGGTACAAAGCGATAAATAGCTTTAGACTGCTACTTCATAATAAATGGTTGATTAGGCATTTTCTAAACTGTTTTAAGTCGACTTGCTATGCCGATTCAATTATTAGGTGAATTGAGTTTAAATGATTTGGATTTTTTGGTTTTTAGTCAACATAAAATAATGCGATTTTATGCATTAAAATAGACCTTTAAAATTCTCGACAAGTCCAGGTCTTTTCGAATCCAAAATAGTTAAAATTTAAAAAGTTTCCACGACTGGTCATACCTAAATTCAATTTTTGAATAATTATTTTTCGGTGTCCTGAAAATAAGGATTTTAGGACTGTTTCAAGATTTTGAAAGCGGCATAAGTGTTTGCTTTGATTTTTTCAAACCATATTTCAGCATAGTAGACATTTTTTATTCCCTTAAATTACAAATTACGGGATGTTGGTTGTTTCTAGAATTGAATTAGCAGCTGTGTTATAGAGTTTTGGCTGACAGATACGTATTTACTTGTATTCGCTACTTATTATTCCGTTATTTACCGGTATTTACCAGTTTCAAGATATTTTCTATAAAAAAGGCGGAATATACTAAACCTTAAGGATATATGACTACATGTAAATAGTTGGAGACGGATAGATTATTTATTAATTGGATGGATAAATTAATTAGTGGGAAGATGAGGAAGAAGATTAAGGGTACTGGGAATCTGTAGGCTGGAGGTGGGAGGCTGGGAGGCTGGGGATACCCGGGAGCTGGGAGCCGGGACCCAGGCAAGGGATAATAGGGAGAGATACAGAGGGAAAGATAGATAATGTAGGTAGGTAGGTAGGTAATGCCTAATTAAAGGAGATGCAGTTAATTGGGATGGGATTGAGAGAGAGAGAGAGAGAGAGAGGGAGGGAGAGATACAAGGAGAGCAGTGTAGGTGGGTAGGTAGGTATGTAGGGCGAGGAGACAGGTGAGGAGGGAGATATATATATAATTTAATTAATTACAGTGTAATGAGACAGAGACAGACAGAGAGAGAGAGGGATTGAGAGACACACAGATTTTGGTACATAGGTGAACACACGTAATGCCTAATTGAATTAAATACAAAGAGACGATGAGGGAGCGAGATGAAAATGACGTGGTGCGTATGTAGCAGTTGTAGTATCGATTAAAAAAAAATAATAATTTCAACCTGGGCCTGGATGGACAGAGAGTGCAGGGGAAAGGAGACAGTAGCGAGAGATGACTAATTCAATTAAGTGGCACGAGAGAGAGAGAGAGAGAGAGAGAGAGAGAGAGAGAGAGAGAGAGAGAGGGAGAGAAATGTACATAGGTAGGTATACGTAACGTATAATTCAATTAAGGGCAATGCAAATGGTATAGTACGCACGAACGTAGTAGCATGTACTTAGTGCCGGCGCACTGAGGGGACAGACGATGAAAAATGCAAAGCTATGATGCGCGCATGTTCTTTACAGCACTAAAATGTGATATATGATTATTTCATTTCTTGACTGGTGCCAGTCCTATGGCCGGGATGGACGAAACTAAATGTTCTCTCTCCATGCCTTCCTTGCTTTCACCACCACTGCCTGGATCTGCCTTGACTCTTTGCTTCCTCAAACTTAAATTTGACTTTGTTTTGTTCCTTCTTTTCATTTCCCAACTTTTAAATTCTACTTTTGTGTTTTATTTTCTCGTTTGAATATTGTCATGTTGGAGTTTGACTATTTGTTTGACTTTATTCTTTCTCCACTTTCTCTTACTTTCACTTTTATTTTCTGCCTCTGTTGTAGTTTTACAAGTTCCGTAGTAATATTTCTTTTGTACAAATAATATTTTGCCTCAAGTAAAGTTGGTATATAATAAAATATGTTGTGTGTATTAAAATATTTTGCTGTAAGTTACCCGACACAAGATTTTATGCTTTTGTAGTAAAATGTATGGTGTAGACATGTTAACACTAGCGTGAATAGAGCTTTCTATGTATACGTATGTAAATGCCTTGTCATGTTATGTAAACGCTGTAAAAATAAAAACTCGAGCGTTTTGGCACTTTACCTACCAGGGGCAATGTGAATAGGAGTGCAAAACGTCCTTCCAAAAGTTTCAAAACTTTCTCTTTTCCAAAACAAAAATTTATATTTGAACTTAATATTTTGATGTTAAAAAATATGGCGGATTTTATGGACGAAATGTCTTTGCCCATGTAGCAATATGTATTGGTGCAATGTGTGTCCTTTCAATTAATAGTTGTAGAAAGTTTATATTTGCAGGGTATACTCGTTGTTGCTAATGTAAACGTTCACACACATAACCATCTCAGTATACTCCTATACAACCCTAATTTTTAAAGAATGGCCACTGTTCTCACTGTTTCCTATATAACTTGTATTACAAAAGGCAAAATGTAAAATTTTAAAATAGGCGGTCTCTATTGTACTTTCACTTCACCATTCTACTAAATAACATGATTGAAAATGCAATGTGAGTCCTCGATTTTAACGTTGCGAATGAATAGAAACTTACAATTATTTTTCTTTGTTTTGTTTTGTGCCATCGAAATAAATATTTTACAAGAAATAAAATTCGCTGTTGCAACCAAACAACAACTGCAGTATATTTATGCCACCAATATTAAATCTAATTTATAAACGTTAAGTCTAGAACTCAATGTTTACATTTTATACATTTTATTTTACTTTTTAAATTTCCACTTATACAAATTCGGAGTATAAAATATTTTTCACATTGGTTATAAACTATTGACAAAGTATTATTCTATTTTACACACACGACTTGCTACTGCTTTTTAAAATTGAACACAGAACTAAACTTTAAATTTATTACAAGAACTTGGCAACATTTTCAAGAGACATGACTAGTACACACACACATTAATATTGCCGTTGGACACACTACAAAATTTACAATACTACAAATGTTTTATATTATTATTTCTTTAAACTTGCAAGTTGCAGTTTACAAATTATATTCGTCATTGCTGTCTTCGTCTTCAGCATCGCAGTCTTTATCAGAATTATCAGAGTCGTCAATGTCTAAATCAGTGACGGCGGCAACATCAGAATAGTCAATTGATTGTTCCGGTGACGGGTGAAACCCTGACACTGCAGTAGAAATAACTCCATCCCAATCGATTTCCACATGTTGTGGTGCCGGCTGAACTTTGACGGCTGGTTCTGGGCAATGTTCTTCCTGTGTGACTTCTTGGGCATTTAACTGACGAGACCGAGGTGTAAAATCTCGTGGCTCAGATGCAGCAAGCTTTGCGTTTTGTGTAGTCAGAAAGTCAACCAAAGCATTGATTTCCATCAGACTGAATGAAACAGTGCTGCCACCATATCCAGGGTATTTCTGAGCGTAGTTGTCAGATGGGTTAGAGTTGATAAACATTTTGATTGATCCAGTCATAGTGTTGAATGAAAAGCGAACTCGCACAGAGCGTAGAGTGTAATGAGGGCTTTGCCAGTAAGTAAACTTCTTGGCTAGATTTCGCGGTTCTTCTGCTAGGTCGGTATTGCTACTGTTCTCCAAATACGGCAAATAGTCCGTGATTTGTTTTCCTCGCAGCGGATGGTTCTTATTTTGCTTCAGCATTTCAACTGCCCAGTCCAGAATATTATGGCTTTCAAATGCAGTGAATGAAACTTTGGAATGGCTAGAGTTGCCATAGTTCTTGCGCCCAAAGTAGTAGACGTGGGCCTGCAGATACTGGTCGTAGACGAGAGAATAACAACGGAGACTCTGATTTTTGCAAGTTCTTTGAACGTTTTAACACTGAGATAAACGACACAGAATTTTATAATATAAATTTAAAGATTGAATTTCCCTTGGATAAAAGTAATACAAAGTGCAAGCTTACATTTGAATGCAGTGAGAACGAGTATGTAGTTTTGCCTGAACCTATCGCCTTGTGTTTGGGGCTTCAGCAACACAACAAGTTTTATAATGGAGTATATGAATCTGAATTTGATTTGGATGAAGAGTTATACAGAAAAATTGTAGACTATGAATATATGGACTTGCGATTATTCAAAAAATATGCAAACTTTATACCAATGAAAGAACCAGAAGAACTCGATTTGGATCACGTGGTGCACGAAATAAATCGTACTTTGTTGGCAAATTTGTGGGCTGACACTCGTGTACAGTTTGAACATGCAGATGGACATCTTAGTATACCAGGCATGCGCGAAGATATCACAGTACAGCTGCCACTACTTGTTAATCGATTTTTTGGCTTTGACGACAATTTTATATTCAAAGCTGGTGAGTTTGCGCAACTGAAACAGGAATTAGCAAAGGAAGAAGAACGAGAAGTAGAAAAAGAACAATTTGAAGAGGATGTAGAGCCTGAACACACTGTACCAGCAAAAAGGCTTTTTGTGTTATGCAGCCTAGTTGAGAACCAGTTATATGCCTTACATTCACTACCGTTACTGCGAGCAGTCGATATATCTAATGATTACACCAATGAGACTGTTCACAGCTTTGTCCCTATACTGTTTGTGCCATTACATAGACAACAACACCAAGTAATGAGATTCAGTTTAGTCAATGAGTACCGTTCTCTTGTGCAACTTGATGCCAATACTCAAACTATAATTGAATTGCAGTTTCGACCTCGCAATTTCTAAGCAAACAAGATGCCGCCAAGTATAAAAGGCGAGGACGTGCGAATTTGCTAGTTATTCTCATTTAACCTTTGAAGTGACAACATCAAACCTTTTGAAGAGCAAGTTCTAAAGATTATTATTATTGCAAACCAGTCTAAATGCATTAATACGTGTGCTGACTTATACGTTATTGTTTATAAATAATGCGTAAGATACTGTGCAAAAACATTTACGACACAAATTCAAGTGTAGTAGACGAAGACATTGTAAAAGATAGCTTGCTTGGTGAATACTGTATTCTTGAACCTATTTCTGCAAATCAAAATAAAGACAGCAACAAAAGCCAAATGGGGACAGGCGATAATAGTGTAGCAATTGAAACTGCAGAACCTGTCGAAAATTCATTAGGCGACTCAAGTGTAGAAGAAAATCAATATCTTGTGCCATTAAAGCAACGTAGAACCACTAAACCAACTGCCACAGGCCGTAATTGCAGAGTATCTTATTGTCGCACTTTATGCAATAAACACAGAAGTACATCACGTAAACCAACAGCTCGAGCTACTCAGAGTGGAGGAGGAAGAATGGTGTACAGGCGCACTCAAGCTGGAGGATCGCGGGGCAGGCGTGTTTAGAAGAGAACGCAAATTGAGGGTCGGCAGCGAAAAACCCCAGTCTCTCGTGTTAGACGAACTGTATCAAGCAGGAGTTCCACCCAGACTGGGGCAGGACGTAGGCGCAATATCAGCCGACGACGATAAGTTATAAACTACTGTTTGCTGAAATTCGTGTCATTCAACATCCTGACTACCACGAAGCAGTATCAAAAGTCTATTAGCAGCTCCGCAAATCATGGAAACACAAGGTTTTTACGACGAACCGACAGTGTACGAGGGGTCCCAGAAATCTATTCAAAGCAACCTAGTGCTTGATAAACTTCCTTCGACCAATATAAGTCTTGAAGATGCACCTGAATACTACCCATATTATCCAGTGCTCAGTCCAAGGGATAATGACAATCCTCTTATATTCGACATACTAAAATCCCCTGGAAAATACTACAACTTGAACGAATCCCACTTGGAACTAGCTTGTCGTGTAATGCTAGCAGATGGGAAGGAGATCGCAGCTACCGACGTGGTCGCTCCGTGTTCCATGCTGTTCTATGGCCTATTCAGTAACATGGAATTCTTTCTTAATGGCCAACTCGTGAGTGACAACTCAAATCACTATGCCATTAGTTCATACTTGAAACGGGAACTTTCATCAAACCCAATCGAAAAGAAGAATGGAATGTTGGATCAGCTGTACTACCCAAACATTACTCCCGATGAATTTAAGAAAACAGACACCGGATTTTTGGCAAGATACCACATTGCAGCACAGTCAAAACCGTTTACTATGGTGGGAAGACCCGAGTCGCCATTCTTTGAACAATCGCGAATGCTGCCTGGAGAAACTGATATCCGAATTATCATGCGCAGATCTCATCCTGCCTTCTGCATTGACGCTGAAACTGAAACAAGGTCTGGGTTTGCGGGCTGTCCATTCCGTGTAGACATTGTTAATGCTGTACTGTACTTGAAGCGGCAGACAGTATCTCCAATGGCAATTGAAAAGCATAGACTTAATCTCAACAATGGGACTTTGAAGTATCCTTGCCTTGAACCCGAGATCAAGAACTTTGTCATTCCATCTGGAGTCAGTTCACACTCATTAGATAACTGTATTAACGGCAGGTTGCCGCAGTATATAGTTTTTGGACTTGTTGATTCTGCAGCGTACTTGGGAAAGCTGACCAAGTCATTTTGCAACTTTCAACACTTTAATCTCAGCGAAATAACAGTTTCAATGAACCAAGAAGCAATAGAGTACAAGTCATTGCCTATGAGCTTTAAAGATGATTCTGGTAATGGTCAAGATAATTATCTACTTGCTTTAAATACTTTGAAGAAAACTGCAGCCAACCCAACCCTAGGAAATGGCATATCCCAGCAGAACTACACCAAAGGAAGAGTCTTGTTTGCTTTTAAGCTGGTACCAACACAGGCTAATGCACTGAGTGTGAATAAATCTGGTCAAGTTCAAATCCAGTTGAAATTCAGAACACCATTGACCACGTCTGTTACAGCTATACTTTTTAGCCAGTACCAAACTGTAGTTGAGATTGACCGAAATAAGCAAGTTATTATCAACCGTTAAGATGTATGTAGCCTACCCTCAAGCTTCCTGCCAAAACACCCTAGACAATTGTGCATAGAATCACGTGTGCGAATTCAAGACATGTCTGTTGCTAAATAGAAGCTGACTGACTAACAACAACAAGCACGTGCAGAATGAATACAGCACAGTTAGAGCAATGTCTCGGAATCTTACTTGGCGGAACAAGCATCAAATACTACGTAATAGCTGCAGACGAAATGAAACATACATTAGAAAACGCAAGAAAAGAAACCAGCAACGGGGAACTATCGTATCCAATAGCGATAATACAGAATACAGACAAGCTAGAGGGCACTGGACGTCACTGGATTTGTTACTGGATCGTTTCAAGAGAATCCTTTGAATATTTCGACTCCTATGGTTTCCCAATTCAGCAATACAAAAACCTCTAAGTGCCAGGCAGATACGTTATTGCAGAAAATTGTACCGCACTGCAGAGTGGACGACCTACTGTTTGCGGAATGTATTGTTTATATTTTTTATATTCGCGTGCAATTGGTATCACTTACCAAGACTATATAAATGTATTTACATGTTCTGTACTAGTTAATAATAGAAAAGTTAAAAAGTTTGTAAATATGATCCCTATGTTAAGCAAGTGTTCTACACATAGATATAAGTTACAGTCTAATACATGTAAAGTATGTTGTCCCGAGTTTTGTAAAAATTTGTTATGGTATCCCTAGGCTTAAGATATAACATTAAGAAGTGTATATTGTTAATATATAGAAAATAAGTACCGTTTTTTGTAAACTTATTGTGTATTGTAATACATTTAAGAATAAAACATTGTATATTTAATGTTAAAAACACAGTTTATTGTAAAATATAGTAATAGTATAGAAGTAACATTGTAAAAAGTATATATATATTTATATAATTATATGTAATATGTTGAAGTATAAGTAAAATTGTAAATAGAATACACAGAGTACTATATATATTTGTAAAATGTCTATATTATAGTGTGTTAATTGTATAAATAATAATAAAAATGTATAAAATGTAAATAATTTAGGAATTAGTAGCAAATTGTATAAGATATAGTTGTATAAATAATTAGTTAATATAATATACTGTGAATATTCCTTAAATATACCTCTCGTTTGTGAGTTCTGATCAGTTGTTGTTTGCACTTGACGATGGCAACATCAGATACTGTCGACTTTAAATTGATACACCCTTTTACGGCTATGCTATGTGGCTCTAGTTTTTCTGGTAAAAGTGCTCTGTGTTTAGAAATTGTAAGACGCCGTAGGGAAATAATTGGAAATAATATTAATAAAGTTTTGTATATAAGTGTACATACTGACCAACCAGAATTTTCAAGCACTGATTTCCTACAGGATAAAGATATAACTTTAACTTCTGATATTGATAATATTGAGTCATTGATTGGAGAAATAGACAGCCCATGCCTTGTTGTTTTGGACGACCATTTAAACTTTATGGAAGCAAATCATAAGGCTAGACAATTTGTTCAGAAAATATTCACAGAATTGTCTCATCATATGAATTTCAGTGTAATACTTATTCTGCAAAACGCATTTTCTAAAGAACTGAGAACCACTAGTTTAAGTACGAAATATCTAGTTCTCTTTGACGTGCCTAGAGATCGTAGCATAATTAACCAAATTTCAAGACAAATTGCACCTAGCCGTAAGAAGTTTTTACAAGAAGCATACGAAAAAGCATGCAGTCTACGCCAACATAGTTACTTGTTCTTGGACTTGCATCCACAGTGCCCAAACCCACATATGTTTGTACGTAATAACATTTTCCCTGTAAATGGTACTGACATATATGTATACAAATAATACTCACCATGTCGGTGGAACTACAGACAAAAAGTCGATTTGAAACAAACTTTGAATATCTATCACTATTAGCAAACGCAAAACCAAGAGAATACTCGACTTACATTAAATCTGCAACTGTTGATTTGCTTTATGTTATTGCAGAGTGTATATTTAATTTAGACAGGTTTTGCAAACATATAGACGCGCGGTATTCAAACCAAGTAAAGACACTTGTAAAGACCTCGAAACATACAAGTCTAGACAACTTGGACAAATTATATATAAGGAATAAAACACTTGTGCGCCGAATCCTAGCAACGATATTCCACAAAGTTTACAACGGTGAAATCTGTCGTGTTACACTGCTGTCAGATATAATTTGTACCGATAAAATATACAATAAATTTAAATAACTATTAAAGCTTTGGCTACTGTAATGAAAGCAATTGAACCCAAGCTCTATGCTGAGCTAATGAAAATCCGAAAAGAGCAAAAGGCTTTGAACGTTGCCAAGCAACACCTCTGTATGCCAGAGAATAAAATCGATTGTTACAAAGAAGTTCCAATGCACGTTGGCGGAAATTACAAAGAACCAAGTGAAAGTTCCTCCATCAGTGCTCCATCTGGCGTTGATAGGTTAAAACAACTACCTGTTCAAGAGTGGCTGAGCTACGAGCAAGTAATGTCTCAAGCTAATATAAAGAAACCACAGCTAAAATCAGTTCGCGACCGTGCATATTCATACGTGAGAAATCGCAGCAATAAAAGTGCATCTAAAAAAGTGAAATCGCGATATATATAAATAGAGCTGCCATCAATTAGACAGTGTCAGTCTACCTTGTAATGCCAATGTGTTCAATACAAAGCTATTCAATGTTTCTGCAACGTGTAGTATTCCGTTTTTGCGCACTTGCGCTTCTCCTTTTTGCAACATGTTGCAACACTGTAGTGCATGCCCAGCATGAATTAAATAATCCAATGGTAGACACTAAAAGCACCGTTCCAGGCTTTGAAAGTACAGCAAACATTAATGGTTTATTTACAAAGGAGAAGATAGCCTTAAAAGCAATACAAAACACCCTCCAGCAAGACAAACCGTTATTTTCCAGCCCTGATAATACGCCATCTGCCGTGACCAAGCCCAGTTCATTCAACAAGTTGATTCTTCAAGCTTTAAAATATATGCTTGAAAATTTGAATACGCAAAACGGAATTATACTTGATGTAGTGGACAAGTACAACCAACATGAAGCAAAACCGGTAGTAAATACAACGTTTGACTTGATTAGTGAGTGCAAAATTCACCATTAGGTTTATTACAAATATATATTGTACTAAACATATGATGCGTATATACCACGTGTACGATTTGAAACCATTGCTAAATGTGCATTTGTTATTGTTTCTCTTTCCGCGCATGTGCAGCCATCTACGTGTCGTTTATCTTGGTCCTACTTCTCTTTGTATTCAAAATGATCAAGATTTATCGTAATGGAAAACTATGGTCCCTGGTTAAAGCAGAAGGGGTTTACCAGAAACAGGTGGCCACCACCCACCACGGATCAACTATAAGTAACGCGGCAGACTCATAGGGACCCTCACACCATCTCCAGCACTCCTCCGAACATCAACGTTTCCATCTTACTCCACTCGCCTCTCAGAACAGCATTAGAACATACGAAAAGCATCGACTCTACAACACTACTTCTTTAACATGGATCAACCAGCCCTAGTACCAGACACGACCGTTCAGTACCACGAACAGCCAAACTTCCCAACTGTTCGCAAAACTGGAACTACTGACTATGTACGTATATTTTGGTGTCAAGTACATGTGATATTACATTGTATATTTCCTTTCGTAGTTATTTTATTGTTTAATATAAGTTTGATTCTAATAATATTGTGTTTGTTGGTTTTCAGCGCTTTGAGTGTTCCATGCCTAGATGTCTGTTCGAATGCAGAAGATATGTGGCGTATCAAGCTCACGTTGAGGATATTCATCACTGTGGAGATTGCAACCGATTCTGTTCTGACAAAACTCATCACTCATGTCTGCACCCCGGCGAGCGTCGTGCACACTATGACAACAGAAATCAATATCTAACTGGCGGTGGAACCAGTCGTTCAGGAGCAACCTACGGACTTGATACTACTACCGGCAGTAAAGATAGTCCCGCAGGCCCTTCTCGTCGCCCTCGTCGTTCGTCACTAATAGATCTAGATGTATTTCAAGAATCCTCAAGAGCTCATAAGGGACTAATGGTGACCTACATGCATCAACCAACTGAAGAGTCTCAAGACGTTACATACATTATGACTGAACTATACGAGTCTATTAAAAAATTGTTAACTCAAAACTTAGCTGTACATATTAGTATTAAGGCTCAACTTATATTAAATGTAGCATTAGAATTAGAAATTATAGTAGAAAACGAACCAAAAAAAGAAAAACGTAGCATTAGTTTAGTGTCTAGTAATTACGATATAATGAATGAAGACGAAATTGAAAACTTTATATTTAATAGTGCAAGTGAAGTTATACAAAAGCTTAACGACTTTAATAAGTACGGTACTGGTTGGACACTTCAGCAAGTAAATTCTATTCAATTTAAAGTAGGAGTTTTAAATTTATTTTTAAATGCTAAAGCAAAAGGATATATTAAATTTCCAAAACTCAACCCAAGAAAATTAGGATATTTAAATATTAAAAACAAATGCAGCGACTGCTTTAAATTCTGTGTTGCTGCTCACAGATACCGCGATGAAATCTTAGCTGGGTATAAAGTAAATAAGCAGCAGTCTAAATCTAATGCTACTCGCTATGCCAAACTGAAACTAGAGAGTCCCAAACAGTATATTCCCTATTTTTCGCAATTTGATTTTACTGATATTAATTGTCCTTTGCGTATTGGCGAAGATTTAAATAATTTTGAAATTAAAAATAATCTTGGTATTAATATTTGGAGTCACCGCGATGACGACATTGTCCCTATAAGACGGTCGCGTAATTCTGAGTTAACTGAACTGTGTAATTTATTTTTAATTTATAACCAAGAAAAGGACGACAAAACTAACTCTTACCATTTAGTTCTCATTACTAATCTTGATAAATTTATGTGTAATGGACGTCACAAAAAATCTTTTTATTGCGAATTGTGTTTCAGGAGTTTTAATTCAGAAAAGAATTTACAACAGCACATTGAAAACTGCCAAGTTCGTGAAGAAAGAAAAATAATTTTTCCTAAACCATGGGAACGAGTTAAGTTTGCAAAACCATGGCAAACACTTCCGTACCCCTTTGTCATTGTTTATAAGTTCTTTACGTTTGCAAATCCTATTCAAGATTTTAAACTTGCAACAAATAACACAAAGTATACAACAGAAATTACACCTGCGGCCTATTCTTTTATTATTATTATAAGAATGCAAGATAAAGACAATGTTGTTTCTATAGAGTATTTTGATGGAAAAGATGTAGTAAAACATTTTTTTACACGTACATTTTACTGGGCAAACAGGTTACTTACACATATTAGAGAAACAAATAACAAAGTAAAACCAACAGAAAGTGTAAGAGTACAGTTTGAACAAGCTACGCACTGTGACCTGTGTGAGCGCGAATTCAGTAAAGAAACCAAGACGACTAGGACGTTTTATCATAACCACGATCATGGTAATTTTGAGTTTGCTGCATGTAGTCGTTGTAACCTAAATATTAAATACAAGCACGAGATCCCACTTATTTCGCACTACGGAGGTTCTTTTGATTATCACCTTTTAATTAATGCAATGAAAATTAATATGTTTTCGTCAAAAAACGTAAAAGCGCTTGCAAAAGCCCCAAAATAATTTATTTCAATAACAATAACTGCTAAGGATACATGGCTTCCTAAATTAAATTTAGAATATCCCTCTGAAAATTCAAAACAACCCAACTATACTGGCAAATCTTTTGCTTCAAAAGTTAAAATACGTTTTATGGATGCCAATTTATTTTTTGACTCTGATTTATTCGAACTTGTAGAATCACTTAACGCAAAAACATCTCAGTCACTTAAAATAGTACAGCAGTGTTTATATAAATTTTTACCAACACAAAGCCATGGTTCTTTTGCAAAAAAACTTAAAGTATCAAAACCGTGCCATGACGATCTTGTGTTATTACAAAAACCTGTTTATTTTCATTTCTTGTCTCTTACTAATAATACATGTCTTGATATTCCTATTCCTACAAAATCGTGTTTTCAAAAATCTTTACTTGATGATATGCCAATACCAGACAGTGAATGGGAGCTTGTTCAAAACATCTGTGCAAAATTCAACCTTTTTACATTAGCTGATTACATGCGTTTTACTTGTTTGTTAGATACAGTATTACTTGCAGAAGTTTGGCAAAATTTTCGAAAATTTGGAATGGAAACATACGAAATGGATCCTACCTATTCTCAAACTTTGCCAAGCTTCTCATGGCAATGCTTTTTAAAGCACTCAAAAGCTGAAATAGATTACATAAGAGATTACAGGGTATATGAAATTGCAAAAAACGGAATAAGGGGAGGTCAATGTATATTTGCAAAGAAACATGTGACTGCTAATCACGAACGTTGTCCGGGTGGGTTGGATACATCACAGCCACGTAGACACTTACTTTCACTAGATATCAATAGTTTATACCCACATAGTATGAAGTCACTGATGCCAGTGTCTGATTACGAGTACATGGAAACAAAAGATCTTATAAACATAGACTGGACAGACCCAGAATTGGGAAGTACAGAAGGAAGCTATGGGTACGTACTGGTTTGTGACTTGCAATACCCAGTGCACTTGCATAATCGCGACGCAAATTTGCCTCTTGCCATGGAACAGAGAGTAATAAAGCTCGAAGAAATGTCGAGCCAGTTAAATTTAAAATACCGCAAAAACGCTTCAATTAAACATTTCATATCCCGACCAAGACTTATGTTAACACTTTATGACAAATTTAATTACACAGTTCATTTCAAGGAATTGCGCTACTATCTTTCAAAGGGAATGGTACTTTTAAAAATACACTGTGGTGTGAGATTTAAACAGCAACGTTACTTCAAATCATATATAGATGCCAATCTAGAAAGACGCAAGCAAGCAAAAACCCCTTTTGAAAACAAATTACTTAAATTTCAATCCAATGTTTTGTATGGCAAGACTTTAAAAAAAGTTAAAGATTATGTTGAAACCAGTATTTGCACCAGTACTGCCTATGCTGAAAAACTACTTGCATCACCACGTTGTAAAGATTTTGATGGTTTGTCTAATTGTTTAAGTATTATTACGCAATACCTTAAGAGGTATCGTGCAGATGACGTGTCACTCACAGGACTGGCAATTTTAGCCAATGCAAAAGTTAACTTCTATGAAAAGTTTGATATGCTGTGTCGAATATTCCAGAATAGAGCTTACTTGGATTATTCAGATACCGACGGATACGAGTTAGATATATTAGATCCCTTAAATACTTTGTGGGATGATATAGTTAGTGCACGTGCAGAATTTGATTTCAGCAAAATTTCTCGAAATCACGAGTTTTTTAAGCGCTACGAAAATCAATATCCAGAGTTGTATCTTCTAAATAAAGACGAGAGTGGCAAAATAAGAATACAGAGCTTAGATGTATCAGAATTAATTACACTTAAGCCTAAAATGTATAGCATGTTATATTTAAATAGTAGTGCACAACAGAAGTGCAGAGGTGTTCCGGCTATTGCGTTACGCCAATGCAGGCACGACAAGTATAAACAAATGCTTAAAACAGACAAGCCGTGTAATATTATTGTAAATTCTATACGATCTGTAGATCATAACATGTACGTAGTGAGTGTAAATAGATTAGCATTTAACACATTAGATATATCACGGGTATTTTCAGACCCCAATGATTGTAATTTTAGTTTGCCCTTTGGCCATAAAGATTTGTTAAATAAGTAAATATATTATTCTGTAATAGTTGTATATTTATAGTATTATAATAATTTAACCTAAATATATAATGTATATACTGTTAAGTATACCTTTGAATAATTAAATGTTCTGTATTTGTAAGACTTGTGTATTTCAATTGTTTAGTATATAAGCAACCTAGCTGTTTAATGTCAATGTTATTTGTGAACTACATATATTTATTAAATACTAAGCTTTAGCTTGTAAGAAGTGTATATATATTTATAGTATAGTGTAGATGTAACCTAGATTTATAATGTATATACTGTTAAGTGTACAGTTAAATAATTAAATGTCCTGTATTTGTAAGACTTATGTATTTCAATTGTTCAGTATATAAGCAACCTAGCTGTTTAATGTCAATGTTATTTGTGAACTACATATATTCATTGAATAATTAGCTCTAGCTTGTAAGAAGTGTATATATATTTAGTGTAGTGTAGATGTAACCTAGATTTATATTGTATATACTGTTAAGTATACCGTTGAATAATTAAATGTCCTGTATTTCATGCATATAAATGTTGTATAAATTGTAATAAATTCAAAAACATTGTAATTTTGTATATAAACCTGCCTGTGTACTGATACAGCCCATACACAATTTGATTGGCCTGGGTGATGCATCTTATTATATGGCGCTGTACGCATGCTTACATCGCTGTCTCAATTTGCATTAGATTTACCACACCTTGGCAAAGACACAAATAATTCGCAACACTTACTATGCAATAACTCTCCTTCTTCTTCTTTGTATCATTGAATTGCATCTTATTACTTCAAATCGCATTATACATTACGGATTTATTTATTTATTACGCACCTACCTTCCTACCTTCCTACCTATTTCTCTTCATTTCCCGGGTCCCAGCCTCCCCAGCCTCCCACATCCAGCCTACAGATTCCCAGTACCCTTAATCTTCTTCCTCATCTTTCCACTAATTAATTTATCCATCCAATTAATTAATAATCTATCCGTCTCCAACTATTTACATGTAGTTATATGGACACTTTCCTTCCTGACATTTTCCTCTTACAAGGGAACCACGCAAAGTGGTAGACCCAGATTTTGAAATCACCCATTTCAAAAAGTCTTGCTACTTTTAAATAGTACATAATCAAAGTAACTCGACTACATTTTGCGTTGTTTGGTCACTGTGGCCCGCCAAAGTTTAAAAAAAATCAAATTTTAATATATTGCCACCCTACTGCTGCTACAGTTTTTGTCAAATTTTGTTGAAATTTTGTTTTTTCCATGACGTCAGAGCACTCCTGTTTATGTGTAAATGACTCAAACCCAGGGCTCTCAACGACTTTTGGTTCAATGTCTCAAACCCCTGCTTTGCATAGGGCTGAGATATTGAAATACAAGAAGAAGCCGATGCTAAGTCATCGGCTCAAACAACAAAGAAAAGAGATCGATAACAGTCAGTCCTATTGCCATTGCTCTCAGTAGACCAAAAACCACCAAAGCGAAAATAAATGTCTGCTCTGAGCTCTGACCAGCCATCTTTATTTTTCTTCAGGTTTTAATTCCAAGTCAGATATTTCCGAATTCTTTCTTTATTTGGTGTACCAAATCTGAAGTATCACGTTTTGTTATTTAGTGGAATTGTAGGTAATTAAGTGTGTCAATAGTAATCAAACGTCAACTGGTAATTACTACCAATTGCACCCACTTAGGAGATCAAAACAAGCATTTTATTCCTATACCAATTGCTGCCACACCTTCATTGTCTAACATTACGCAGTTTACT
Source organism: Dicyrtomina minuta (assembly GCA_949802685.1). Taxonomy (NCBI): domain Eukaryota; kingdom Metazoa; phylum Arthropoda; class Collembola; order Symphypleona; family Dicyrtomidae; genus Dicyrtomina; species Dicyrtomina minuta. The sequence goes on from CATKUY010000085.1 coordinate 28,369, forward strand.
ACATAGTAAATAAGTGCATCACGCTTCGGGTCTTCAGTGCATCCATCATATACCACTTTGAAGGGTGTATGTGCTGTTTTCATGCAAACCTGCATGTAGTCACGCTCTTTAGTGTTGGTCATCTCAATTTCGGTTGCTGTCTATCCTCAAGAACCGCCTTTTAAATCACATCCTCAGGTCAGAGCCGCTTTGTCTGCCTAGGAATCAGACTCGTGACATCTCAGACTTGGTCTGTCGGTATCAAGCTCAGATCGCCCCGTCAAGCCATACCATCTAAGACTCAGTTTGACGGTGTTAAGCTCAGATCCCCCTCAGCCAGACCATCTCAAACCTGCCTTGTCGGTACCAAGCTCATTCTGCTCCATCGTACTAGATCAGCTCAGATTTGGTCTATCAGTACCAAGTGGATGTTGATTCCTCGTCCCATCATCACATCGGACCAGCATACTGCTCTTTGCATCTCTAGTACAGATCCGTCCGAGACCTCGGCTCACCGGCCGACCGACCTACCGGATCACCGGCCTACCGACCTACCGGATCACCGGCCTACCGACCTACCGGTCACCGGCCGACCGACCTACTGGCTCATCGGCCGACCAACCTACCGGATCACCGGCCTACCGACCTACCGGTCACTGGCCAACCGACCTACTGGCTCATCGGCCGACCAACCTACCGGTTCACCAGCCGACCGACCTACCGGCCACCGGCCTACCGACCTACCGGTCACCAGCCGACCGACCTACTGGCTCATCGGCCGACCAACCTACCAGTTCACCGGCCGACCGACCTACCGGATCACCGGCCTACCGACCTACCGGTCATCGGCCGACCGACCTACTGGCTCATCGGCCGACCAACCTACCGGATCACCGGCCCACCGACCTACCGGTCACCGGCCGACCGACCTACTGGCTCATCGGCCGACCAAACTACCGGTTCACCGGCCGACCGACATACCGGTCACCGGCCGACCGACCTACTGGCTCATCGCCCGACCAACCTACCGGTTCACCGGCCGACTGACCTACCGGAACACCGGCCTACCGACCTACCGGTCACCGGCTGACCGACCTACTGGCTCATCGGCCGACCAACCTACCGGATCACCGGCCTACCAACCTACCGGTCACCGGCCGACCGACCTACTGGCTCATCGGCCGACCAACCTACCGGTTCACCGGCCGACCGACCTACCGGTCACCGGCCTACCGACCTACCGGTCACCGGCCGACCGACCTACTGGCTCATCGGCCGACCAACCTACTGGTTCACCGGCCGACCGACCTAATATATCACCGGCCTACCGACCTACCGGTCACTGGCCGACCAACCTACTGGCTCATCGGCCGACCAACCTACCGGTCACCGGCCTACTGACCTACCGGTCACCGGCCTATCGCCCTACCGGTCACCGGCCGACCAACCTACCGGTTCACCGGCCGACCGACCTTCCGGTCACCGGCCTACCGACCTACCAGTCACCGGCCGACCGACCTACTGGCTCATCGGCCGACCGGTCGACCGACCCACCGGTCACCGGCCGACCAACCTACCGACCGACCTATTCACCTACCTGCTCACCGGCCCATTGACCTACAGACTCCCCTGCTGACCGACCTCGCATCACCTGCTCACCGGCCGACCGACCTACCGACTCACTGACACATGAACAGCGTCACTAAAGTTTCAGTCAACGCTCTCTGCCTTTTTTGCAGCCCAAGATCGCTTTTCTGGCCTTAGCTCCAATCAACTTGGTTTACGGTTCTCACATCATTAGACCAAGTTTATGGTCTTCACCAGGTTTAGACCTCGAATCCGATCTAGACTGCTCATTGGGTCTCAACCTCATCAGGTCCCAACTATTATCTGGTCCCAAGCTCAAATTGGGTCCCAGCTTGAACCTGGGATCCATCCTCTAACTCGGTATCAAGTCGATAAAACCTGGTCTTCAATCTCTCTACTCTACATTGGTCTTCAGCCCATCAGATCTTGCCTTAACTTTCTCAAGCCCCATCCTAACCGCATTGAACCCAGTCTCATCCCTCCATCCAGCCTAATCGATCATTTCTCAATTTTGTCGGGCTGCTCCAACCACCAGGGTGGCTTCACTGACCCCGGTTGTCTCCACTTATCCAATCATATTCACCTACCCTGACATCGACCACAGCACTAATAACACCCTCATACCTACATCTTCATATTGAATTAGGAATAGCCATCGAAACCCTCTCATTTACACAGAGAACGTCAGGTCTGGTTTGACGTTAAGGGTGCTCGAGATTTACAACCAGATCCATATAGAACATCCCCAATTAGTTACCAAACAACGCAAACTGTAGTCGAGTTACTTTGATTCTGCACTCTTTAAAAGTAGCAAGATTTTTCGAAATGGGTGATTTTAAAATAGGGGTCTAGTTTTTCCCTTGTCAGTATCAAAGTCACATTACTCAAATAAACTAGTGTTCCTTTCCAGAAAATGTATGTACTTGTAGATTTTCTTAACCTAAACACAGCTTGTATACATTTTTACGAAAGGAACACTAATTTATTTTAATGACTTGTGTTTGACACTGTGAGGAAAAGACCTGCAGTACCGAGGTGGGAAAAGAGTTTCAGGTGGGAGGGGGAGGGGTACATCCTAAGGAAAAACGTCCGGAAGGATGTGCGGGAGAAAAATTTCCAGGAAGACAGCGTCCTACAACCAACTCTCATATATACAGAACATTCAAAAGTATTGGAAGAGTGTTTTGGCAAATTAGGACAAGTCCATTAAAGCAAATTTTACAGGAACAACAAAAAATGAATAAATGGTAACCGATTTAGTTTTTTTAACTCAATGCTTTTCCACAGGTATTGTTCCTGATGAAGCGTTGTTGCAAGTAATTTCAGAATTCCTGGCGGACATTTGAATTTTTTAGAAACTTTTCAAAAATTTTAATTTGTGAACTTATCCCGTTTTGCCATAAAATCAATCACTTAACATAGAGGTTGAAGTTCGTGAGACGAAATTTGAATCGTTTTGAGTGAAACAAAACTTTTTTAACTTTTTAAGTTTTTCTTGCATACAAAATATTAATAATAGAACTTAGCCTAGGATCATTGAAATGGGAGTTTGAGTTTAGGTGAACTTTATTACAGTGTCAGGTTCATTCAATACAATTGCACTGCTTTTCAATGAAGGAATATGAGGAATATTTCCATGAAATTATTTATAGACAATCCTTAATTTGGGTGACGTCATTGATGTATCCTCCCAAAAAACCTTGAAATATAAGTCTTACGCGTCTTCTCTGTGTGGTTATGCTCGTTGTTTGGAGCTTAAAATAGAAGGACACTATCTTAATTTTTAATAAAGACGAGAAGGAAACCAATTTGATACTTCACCATCGATACCGTGCATCAAAACATTTACATTTTTCTGTAGCCTCGGGATTCCCCGCCAAAAAATGTCATATTCAAAGTTGAAAAACCAATTCAAACTTTCACTGGACGGGAAACGTTTCTTGAGGACCTTCACAATGTCGTTAAGAAAAGCCAAATTACAGTTCTGATGCAGACGCCTCTGTCAGTTGTGGCTGCCACCGGCGGCATCGGTAAAACTGAGACTGTGCGCATGTACATTAAATACCACAAACACGAGTACGACCATGTGATTTGGATCGATGCGGAACAAAACTCGTCCGCCAAAAACCAATTCATCGAGCTCGCCATTGTGTTGGGAATTTCTACGGATTGTGACGGGAAACCCAAAGAATTTGAGTTGATTCGAGATCAAATCTTTGAAAAACTATTTCATCATGGTCCTATGATTCTCCTCGTTTTTGACAACGCTGAAGCTTTCGAAGACGACCAGGACGCAAATTTATGCGGAATCAGAAACCTTCTCCCAAAATCCTTGTCTCCTTCCTTCGTTGCGCCCACAGTCATTGTGACGTCACGAAACCAAAACTGGAATCTTCAGAACGTCATTCAATTGGATTTGTAGACTGAAACAGAAGTCATTATCTTCGTTATCGAAAGACTTGGACTTACAAAAACAGCAGAGAATTATGAACTGGCAACTCAACTTGGGAATCTCTTTGGTCGTCTGCCCATCGCACTGCAGGCAGCAGTGGCAGTCATTCTCCAGCAAAAACGACGTAACAAAAAGTATGGTATTCAGAATTTAATAATCGAGTACAAAAGCGGGAGCAGGAGAGTTTCTGCGCAGAAGCCGTTGGATGCAAACATGAGACCCACGCAGACGAGCATCCCAATGACGGTCCTGTGGAATGTTTCCTTTGAGAAAATAGTTAAATTACTAGACGGTTACTTAGCAATAAAAATCCTGTGTTTCATGGCCTATTTGTCCCCCACAAGAATCCCACAGGATTTTCTTTACGCTCTTTGCCAAAAAGACTTCGCTCAAGAATCCATTGAAAATGCGTTGGAAATTCTGGAGGATTATTCTTTAATCTCAACTTTAGGCTCTGCTGACTCCGACTCACACAGTTTCTCTATCCACAGAATGATTCAAGACTCGACAATTGAAAACTTGAGAACCAACAAGGAACGGAAGCCACATTCAATTTTTAACGAACACACTTATTTGAACGAGACCAGCGTGCTGCTTAAATTATCCGCTGAATTGGTAAATTACACCAAAACGTTAGGAACACGAAAAATTTCACGTGTGGGCGAAATTGTGGAAAATTTAGTTTACATCACAAATCATGTGTCAAAAATTCTGGACGTCAAGGAATATCGAGATTTGACTGCGAAAGTTGCTAAAGTCTTAAGGAGTACGGACGATTTCGCCAAATCCATCGAACTCTACGAAAACGTTCTAACAGCAACGCCTGATTCAGAAGTTGAAAGTGAGATTTTAGACAAAATTATACTCAAGTGGATTCTTGCTTTTGCGTACAGAGATGGAGGGTTTGAACAGCAATCAATTGAATTACTCAACGACGTTCTCGAGGAGGAGACATATTTACTTGGTCCACACCATGAAGTCACACTTGGAACAAAATGCGACATTGCAACTGCACTTCGTTCAATGGGGAAGTACGATGAAGCAGCTGCTAAGTTCAGTGAAGTTCTTCAAGACTTTCAAAATATCAAAGACACTCACAGCGAATCCTTTCTAAGAACTAAACACAACTACGCAGTTCTTTTGGCTGATCAAGGGAAGACTGAAGAAGCATTGAAGGTTTTTACACAAGTGTTGGAAGAACGGGAAAAGAACCCAGATTTGAACTACGAGAACATCATAAGAACAAAAGGAAGTATATCGTATGTACTGACGCAGCAAGGGAAGTTTGAGGAAGCATCTGCGATGATGCTGCAAAACACTGAAGATGCCACTCGAGTCTTTGGACCCTTTCACCTTCACACATTCACAGTTAAACGAAACTACGGACAACTACTGTGTGACCAAGGGAAACATAAAGAAGCGGCTCAGATTCTAAAGGAGTTACTGGAAATACAAGAAACTGAATTAGGCTCCGAGCACCGCGACACACTTGCCACGAAGAACTCCTTGGCTGTTGTACATGTCGACACTGAGGAGTTTGACAAAGCGTTGCGGTTGTTGGACGTCAAGGTATACGAAAGAGTCTTTGGCCCGGAGCATCTGAATACAATTGCCACTGCTGATACCTTAGCGAATGTCATGACGAAACAAGGGAAGTTCGTGGAGGCTTTGGCATTACACCATAAAAATTTAAAACTTCGCATTCAAGTTTTAGGGCCTAATCATCCAGATACACTGACCGCAATGTACAACGTGGGTGGCACGCATTACTATATAAAAGAAATCGACAAGGCTGCGGAAGTGTATCAAGATCTTTTGCCGCGTCAAAAGGAAGTGCTTGGGAAAGATCATCCTGAAACAATGAAGACATTGGAATGGCTCACACGGTGTAGAAAAGTTCTTGACGACCGAAATGCTTTAATTGTGAAGTTCATGACGTTGACGTTGGTTGATGCAGAAATTGGGCGGAGTCTTTTAGAAGCGTCTAACTGGAACATGGAGGTTTGGACGACGCTTTACGTGCTCATTTATGTACCAATTTGATTGTTTTCATTTAAGTGAAGGTTCTAATGTTTTTATTTTTATGTTTTGCTGACACTTGAAGGCTGCACTTGACACTTTCTTGAACTAAAATTCCACTGAAGACATCGCAGGTGTGGAAGAGCAGGATGAAGCTTTTACTTCGTAAATTTCTTTCACGGCACAATTTACTTTGCAATATTCTTAACAAATTGTGACCAAATGCTTGGTAATAAAAATATTTGTGTTACTTTCAGATCGAGGACAACAACTGATTTCCAAGACTAGACTTTGGAGGTAATTTCTGGCAACACGGCGAATGACGATCAAATTAACGACGTTGAAGGGCAGATGGAAACAGTCCCAAAACACAAACAGCAACGCCTTTCTACCTCAAACATCCTGAGGAATAGGAAAAAGTGTATAATGCTGTGATTCGCCTGTGAAGTTTGTTCCCAGCAGTTCCCAGAAAAAACTTGGTCAAAATATATATAGAAAACATACAGGACATTTTAAAAATATAGAAACGAATAAAAAATTGAATTAAAGCAAAAGATTTTTGTGTTTGTACGTCGCTGCTTTTGTAATTTATTAATTAAGTCCAACCAAAATAAAAAAAATTCACATATATCTCGTACACATTTCTTTAACTGTTTTTCACACCCACCCCCTAAAAGTATACAATCGTCATCATTATCCGACTAAACCCACGCACACTACCGATGACTTTATTTATGCACGATTCCTAACAGCACCCTTAATTACATGTTTGCAACTTTATACAATTTCACAGCCTTTTGTTTTGTTATTTTATGAAAAGTGGAGATAGCCAAATTTTCTTTTAGTGCGTAATGGAACTAGTCAGTAGTATTGCTTTTAGGAGGAACTGGAGATATTCAGATTTGAATCTTTGCCGACATTCAAAGGTTATGTTTCCTGTCCAGCTTTTATAACGTATATCGCCGCTATGGTTAAGCCTACTGCACGTCGAATTATAGGATAATAAAAATGTGGATTTTTTGATGACGCTATTTGTGGACAACCCCTAATGAAGCCAAAAATGAGTCTGTCGTTAACATGTAGCAAAAACATGTGCATAATTGCTTTTATTTTTTTAAGTTATTCTACAAAATAATTCAAATAAAAAATAAAACAAAATAGGTAACTTTTATGAATTTAAAAAAGTTTTATAAGTAGTATAATTTATAGCGGATCTGGAACTGCTAAATGATGTTTAGAATATTTAATAACTTAAATGAACTTGAATAGATACTTAATAATTGAATTCACTGAATTATTAGGGATCTAATCATGATTAATACAAATCATTCACAAAAGAACATTCCGTATTGTGCAATGACAGAAGGGCATTTCGTCTGTGAAGAACCAAAATGGCCCACATCCAATTTAAACTAGAATTAAAATGAGCTATGTCATAGAAACAAAATGAGAAACATGCGTCAAATGTTAGTTAGGAGTTTTTAAAAAGTGCGACATGTTCTATTTACAAGTTTCTGAAAAGGTGCAAAATGTTTTAATTCCATTTGTTTGAAAACCGTAAAATATTCTGCTTACATAATTTTTGTAAAGGTGCAAAATGTTCTAATTCCATATTTTTATACAGATGCAAAATGTTCTATTTAGATATTTTTAAAAAGTCTCAAATGTTCTATTTACGTATTTTTTGAAAAGTGCAAACTAGTCTACTTAAATGCTCCCAAGACATATTTGAATATTTTTGTAGATAGTGGAAATTGGTTTTAGCTAAAAATGGATATGGGTCATTTTGGATCTTCACAGCCGATAGCTATTGTGTAGATTCTGTTGTATTGTATAAAGATGTTATGATTTATGAAATATTGGATGTTAGATATTATTGTAAATTGTATTAATGCTGATATATACGTCGCATCGGTGATGTGGCAGACCGATGTTAAATCAGTGAATCAAAACTGACTATAATTTACTATACGTGAGACATGGGAACTAGTCACATTTACTTGTTTGCTCATTACAACTAGGACACAGTTTTACAAGTCAAGTGCATACTAATTGTCAGTGACACTTTAGATGACGTCATTTGTGAACGATCCTTCACATGTATTTTGGAGAATCAACACTGATTTAAATTTAATTTGCTTTTATTTTTGTTTTTTTCAAATTTTTGTGCATGTGTAAAACGAACTGAAAGTAGACAAGATGGGACTCGGAATATTTACGTCCATAGGTAATGTGGTTAGTGGGATGAGTGGGTCTGGTCAGGAATTGATGGCATACCATGTTAAACGTTGCGGTTTAGGCCATGTTAAAGACATAGCATGGGGGTGTGTGTGAAAGAATAATAATCTGGATGACATCATTTATGGACCACTCATTCATTACGTAATAAATATTATGTCTTGAATTTAAAGGCCATCGTATGGCGTTATTAATTTAGTGCCAAGTTTTTCTTTTATCACGAGTGTAGTTCATCACACAAGTATAGCATACATATTTTAAGTGCATGTTATCAGCAAGACGAATATTTTTTTGATTTTTAAAATTCATTTTTAACCTATTTTCAACATGGCCTATTTTTTAATTTGAAAACATTTTTCAATGTTTTACATTTTCAGCTTGTTTGGAGTTTTTTTCGTGAGCGTGTCAATGGCCGCTGACACAACGACTGTCAAACAATTTGAAAACAATATTATTGATAGTATGCAATATTCTGATTATTTTTAAACACATTCGTACTCCAAATAATTTTACCCGCCAATGTATTACTTATTTTTTTTTTAATTTCATTTTAGAAATTAAAACATAGGGCTGTTTGTCATCTAATCCAGGAGCAATGGCAGAGTTTAAAAACTGCGTCGCGCCACTCCTTGTTTCTGAGGCTGAAATCGTGACTGGGGAGGTAGGAAAAAAGAAGGGCTGCAGGTTTGTATTTTATTTAGTCACTTGGCTCATTTTGATTTACTGATCGGATACAAATGACGTTATAGAAAATTCCTGATTTTGAGGGCACTATCACTATGACACCCCTGGCATCAGCTCAGCCACTGCGTAAATGGCTATTTTTAACATGGAATGTCATTAGTAACCAAGTAACACTTCCGATGACGTCTTTTGTGAAAGATCCTTTTATATTTTGGTAAATTATGACTGGTAGGAAATAATTAATTGGTTTTTGTTTTTTCTCGTATTTTTATGTGTGTAAACGAACTGAAAGTGGGCAAGACGGGACTCGGAATATTTATGACTGCATCGAATTAATTTCCTCAAAGTGCCCTACAGAATTTGAAGCTTCCGTCTTTCCTGCCAAATGCATAAATAATCCTCAATAGTTAAATGATGCTGTCTTGAATTATTATTAGTCCAATAAATTTAAGTTGTTTTTATTTTAATGTGATATATGAGTGGACCGTAGAAATTTTATTACGCCAACCTACCTGTCGATATAGCCAGAGCATGAAAGATGCAGCATGACAGTTAAGTGTAGCAAATGCATCCTAAAAGGGTGGTGAAGGTGAGGCAGCTATTAAATGAGTGTGGCATAGACAGCAAAAATAGGTAAAGTGGGGAGGCAGCATGTGTGTTGAGTGTGTTAGAGGCAGCACAAGAAAGTCGTGTAGGTAAGACAACATAAGGGTAGATTTTCGTAAAGTCAGCATTAGTGTTGAGTGTGGTAAAGGTATTACAAAGCAATAGTGTGGTAAAGGCAGCATATGAGTTGATTGTGGCAAAAACAGCCCCAGATAGTGGTGTTAAAGAGGCATCATTAGTGTTATACGTAGCAGAGGCATCACAAAATAAATGTGTACAGGAGGTAGCAGAAACTTTAGGTTTGGTTGAGCTGCTGCCTAATGAGATGCCTAATGACAAGTTTCCTCATTTTAGAAATTCCGGATAAATCAGGAAATGCGTATGACGTAGTCCACTAATCCACTAAAATAACTTTTATGGATTTGGTTGAGCCCAAAAATAAAAACAAATCGGAAAAACCTGGAAATTCTGGAAATTTGAAAAAAATCTGAAAAATATGGAAATAATCAGGAATTTCAAAATAGTGTTTAAATTAAATCTGAAAACCCCAGAAATAATCATGAATTTTCAAAAAATATTTAAATTAACAAGTTATAAAAATATTAAACTTGCGTGACGATCGAATTCGTGTTTTAATTTTTATGTTTTCCTTAGTATTTTAGTAATATAAACTTGAGTGCACAATATTGCGTCTTGTTGGACTTGGATGCGGATTCATAATCCCATGGTGGTACATAACACACAACTTGTGCATACTATCGAATGCATTTGTGAGAAATGAACTTGAAATACAGTATTTTACTGCTATCAAGTTAGTTAGTGGTTATTAATTTTCAGATTCAAGAATTTTAAATCATCTTCAGGTGATTTGTTTTGCACTTTGTATGTTAAAATGCTACTAACTGTGCTTACGTGACTTCGAAATTTTCCAAATGCAGGTCTAGGTAAAATCAAACAAACTGTAGTGTTTTAGTGTTGCAGTTTTGAAGCATTGACGGTATTGCTTGCAATGCAACGATAATTTAATTTAGTATTTACTTGTTTAAAATTTAGTTTTGTTGCTTTATATTATCAATTGTATCGTTTTTACCATTTTATCATTACAGCTAGCTATTTTGTTAAAATTAACGCATTCATTTAACATGAAATTATATTGTTTTGTTATTTCAAAACCGGATAAAAGCTAGAAAAAATCCAGAAATAATCAGAATTTTTTGAAGTCAAAATTAGGAAATACCTGGAAATTTGGGAAGTCAAAATCCAGAAATTTAAAATTAAAAATCCTAAAATTTGACGCTTCCTGTTAATGAGTGTATGTCTGTGTAAGAGAGAGAGGTGGAGGGGGGATTTCTCTCGCTCAGTCAATGTTTTTGTGTCTTTTCTATTTTGCAGTACGCACAGATGTCAAATGCGTGGAAGGATGAAATGGTATACCGTATAGTAGACAAATGAATATTGTGCTGACTATAAGAATGAAGTGTTACTTTCTTACAAAATCTCAAGTGGTAATGTTTATTTTAGTTTTAACTTTTACAAAATTCTTGTCTTATTCTGACAGCAAGAGTGAGTTTTTCTACTGAACTGGGGCTTTAAAGAGGAGACCTGACTATTATATTGTCCAAGTATTTCTACTATGTGTTTTTTTTGTCGCTCCTCCAATTCGAAGATTCACACTACAAAACTTTTAAACTTGGGTTTTTAAAAGCTAGTGCCCATTTTACTTCCATTCTTTTTCTATCACATGTACTATAGTTGGAGTAACGGAATGTAATAGTCGGCAAGAATACATTTTCCATGCAGCCAGATTGAAACTATCGTTACGGACTACCACATTCCGTTACCCCAGCAGTACAAATGTACGTTATTACACGCAACGCAAGGTCTTATCCACAAATGACGTTACTGATGTTATCACTTATTTAGGACCCACCCAGACATGTGGCATTTTAACATTGTAAAATGTAATTGACTATTTTTAACACAGCATGGCATCAATACACATTGACTACACCGAAGTGCCGGTCTCACGACATCATTAGGGACGCCTTCTTACTGCAAACAATGCAGATGCCAGTCAGATATGCTCGTCATCTATGTACTTTTTTGGCGAGCTGTTTAGCATATTGGGAGGTGGCAAAAGCAAATTGTGACGCACATACACAGTAACAATACCAAACTAATTAGCCTTTGTATTATGGTCCGGCTTATTTAAAAATCAGAATAAAGGTGTAAATTAATTAATTATAAAATATTTAAAAATAGAAGCAATATTTATTTTCTGATTATACTTTACATTTTAAATTTAATTTTAAATTTAAATTTTTAAAATTAACAGCATTAGGACAATATGCACACACATTGTACCAATAAATAGGGGAAAATAAAATACATAATTTATGATTTTAACTCTATTAACCAAACTAAACGTTAAGCAAAATAAGAAATGAATACAAATTTATTTTTTATTTTAATTGTAGTAGAAAGTTTGAGTAAAATCCAGCAAGAAAAAATGACTTAACAAGACGAAGAAAGAATAAAAAAACTGACTTCCCGTCAGTTAAATTTCCGTCTCGCAGATTAGTCATCAGGTATATCTTAAAAGTATTTGTTATAACTCAAGTAAGAGGTAAAGAATTAGACTAAACGCTACGGTACAAAATCAAGACCATAACACTTGAATCCTTCTTTTGTTTCTTCTGTCTTCTCGCTTTGTGTCTTCTGTGATTGTTTCTTTTCTCAGTCTCTCACAATGTTTAAGTAACGGTATGTAGTGAACTATTAAAATTGCTTGACACGTAAAATATTTTCCAATAATACTCAACAGAGTCGAATAAATGATTATAAACTATTAAAGGTACTTTTTTATTTTAATTTAAGAAAACCTTTTGCGTAATGTAAAAATGAAATCGAAAAACTTGAATTTATGCAAAATCAACAACAAGCAACTCAATTCATGTAGCAAGATTTAAACGCCTGAGAAAAAGAATCAGTAAACACTCAATCGCAATATAGTTAATTACTCTTGATGTAATCTAAACTTTTATGACTTTGTCAATGTTTATAAAATATAATATAAACAAGAATTTAAAGTTTGTTTTTCTTTTCGTGATTAACCCCATAGCAGTTCAAGATACTGTATATAACTGTTGTCAGAACGGCTTTTCTAGTCGAATACGGCATAAAATTTGAAGGCGTAAAAATGTAAGCATGTTTTCTGGAATGATGCTTGACCCTAAAGGTGTTGATTTTTCTCGTTTTGTGCCCTGCATATAGAATTTTTTACTGTATTTTTTAATTTTGACTATCTTTGTGCATCCTATAATATTCTTGTTGTGGTCTTGGAGTAATATCTACCTGTATAAGTTTCTCACTCAGCAATACTAGTTTGAGCATGCCAAGCTTGCATCAGTTTCTTTTTTACTATCTACCTACGTTTCTTGAGACGTACACTCATCATTATAATACATACAAACGCTCACTAATGCATTTTACAATTATACATCCTTTTTTATTTGGTCACGCTATGACTTTGAAGTTTTATTGTTACGTGCTCGTTATATTTATACGTACTAGAACAAAACAACTATACATTTGTATTATGTCGATTGTCCACCTACTACAAAAGTTTTCGATTGTTGCTGCTCACGTTTTCTGGGCCTACGTTTTTATTAAAGGCATTAAAAAATAGTACACGAATTATACGAGTTCTTTTACTGTCAAAAAATTGCGCATAGTTACGCTTTACGATGCTGTCATCAATATACAGTACTTTAACAGTATTTGGATTAACATATTGACGATCGAATTTTCACGACTAAATGTAGAATAAGTAATTGTAATATGCAGATTTCTATCATCCTTAAATATTGCAAACAAATCAGAAGGTATTGCACACTGCGTCATTTAAAAGTTAACTACAGCCAAGCAAACACTGTTAGTGAAAACAGCTAATATACAGCTCATAAAAATACTGTTTACACTATATTCACAATAGATTTAAATTCTACATATAAATTTTTTTGTCTGTGTAAGGGTGTAAGGTAGCCAAATTGGTTGCCTAAAAAATATAAATAAATAAAGTGATTTATACTTGCAATAATCGCAATAAATTTGTGATTCGAAATACACCAAGAAGGGGACAAAGCAAACATGGAGTTCAAAATAAGGTAAGAACGACACATACAATTTTACAATTACTAGGTTTTATTTATTTTTAGTTTTTAGAAAGGCTATTTTGTGCTTGGTATTTACAATCATATTCACAATTAGAGGTTAGCAATGATGTTGATTATTAGGATATATGAGAGTTTGGCAAATGATTTGCCTATTTCTCCACCAATACGAGGGTCTTGTTTTTTGGTTTTAAATGAACTTGATTTGGATACAACAATTCATGGTTCTAAGTTTATTAAAATTGCATCAAGTTGCGAACGCCCGTTGTCTTACTTCGTGGATGTTAATATGAATCAGTTCGGACTAATATTTAAGAACGTAATGGAGCAGATTGTTTGAATATATCGCCAGGGAGGCGTGTTAACGCTCAACCCTTATAAAACAAAGTTACATTACTATTGGGAAATCTAATTCAGATTTTGAATTTGACAATACCTTGGCTCACTGCCAAACATCGGGTTGGATACAGAATGATTTTGTTTCGGCTATTGACTTTTCAGTTAGCATTGCTTTAGTTAAGTTTAAGAGAGGCTCCGTATTTGATAATTTGGCTTTAAAAGTAGTTGACGACGAGACTATTGCAATCCAAATTACCGTTGCCTTAGAACACGATTTAATTACTTATATTTAAGACTCCAAAGCTCACGTCCAACAAACTTCAATTAAAATTGTGATTACTTCACGCGATTCGACCTTACTATAGCAACAACCATTTGTACTGAGCTCCGTGACTAGCAGGCAATTAAAGAAAATAATCAGGAGATTTTTATTAACAGATGCACCAGCAACAACTTTCCTTTTTAGATGCTTAGCATCTATTGAAATGGTTTTGTGTGTCTGTCTGTCCGTCCGTCCGTCTGTTGGGGTTGCTCTACAGGTCACAGTTTTTAAGTGATTACTTTTAAACTAATTTTAAACTCTCAGGAATGCGAGCAAGAGGTGCCTAATCGTTTTTGAGGATGATCGGACTAACCACTCATCTACAATTAACAGTTGAGTGGACCCATGTCAAAAATCAGTGAGCTTCTAAAAACGACTGGAATGCGTGTAAACGCATACAAAACAAATGCAGAAAACAAAATACATACCATTTTTTTTAACTCTGCCAGGCAAACACAAGTATTCTTATCTATGCTACAGTGAAGTGCAGGCAGTGGTCAATTTGTCTCTCACGTTAGGCTCAGGAACGCAAGGAATATTGTTCTGGAGGCATAGGGGTACGAACAAATGATGTCACGTTAATAATAATTTACGTTTATATAATACTGTAGTAGGCATGCAGGGGTCGTCCATAAAAATGATGTCATACAAATTTTACTATTTTAGGAAACCCCACTTTCATTAGTTTAGAAATTAGATTGACATATATTTTTATAATAGGATTTTACTAGTATGCATGCAGGGATGATCCATAAATGACGTCATACAAATTTTACTATTTTAGAGATCTCCGTTTTTATAAAATTATAAATTAGATTGGCGTATTTTCTTAACATAGGGTTTTACTAGAATGCATGCAGGGGTCGGTTATAAATGATTTCATACAAATTTTACTATTTTACGGATCCCCACTTTCATAAAATTAGAAATTACAAATTAGATTGACATATATTGTTAACATAAGATTTTACCAGAATGCATGCAGGGGTCGTCCATAAATGACGTCATACAAATTTTACTATTATAAGAATCCTCACTTTCATTAGTTTAGAAATTAGGTTGACATGTATCCTCGACATATTATTTTACTGGTATGCATGCAAAAAACGTCAATATATGACGTCATACAAATTTTACTATTTTAGGTATCCCTAATGTTATTAAATTAGAAATTAGATTGACATATATTCTTGACACAGGATTTCACAAATATGCAAGCAGGGATTGTCTTTAAATGACGCCATACAAATTTTACTAGTTTAGAGGTTCCAATGACATTAGTTCCAAAATTAGATTTACATATATCTTTAACATTGAATCCTTCAAGCATACGTACGGAGATCGTCCATAAATAGTGTTAATCAAATTATGCAATTTTAGAGATTGCTATTGCATTCGCATTAGGTAAGCAGGTTAGGGGTGACGCGGAAATGACGTCGAGCGGAAATTTCTTTTAGACACCCCCACCTAGCTGCTATCGCATTCACATTTAGTAATCAGGCTAGGGGTGACGCGCAAATGACGTCACGTGAAAATTTCTTCTGGACACCCCCACCCAGCTTCTATCGCATTCACATTAGGTGAGCAGGTTCAGAGTGACGTGCAGATGACGTCACATAAAAATTTGTTTTGAACACCCACACACAGCTGCTTTCGCATTCACATTAGGTAAGCAAGCTAGGGGTGACGCGCAAATGACGTCACGTGAAAATTTTCTTTAGGCGGCCCTACTTAGCTGCTATTGCATTCACATAAAATAAGCAGGATAGGGGGTAACGCGCAACTGACGTCAAGCACAAATTTCTTTTAAACACCCCCACCTGAATGTGATCGCATTCTTATTAGGTAAGCAGGTTAAGGGTGATGCGCAAATGATGTCGCGTGAAAATTTCTTCAACATGTCACGGACTGACCTATATGTGTTATAGATGTTCAGAGATCGTCCATAATAACGTCCTTTAAATACCATATTTTCTAGTACCCCAAGTCCTAACTTTAAATTTTTTTGCATCCTATTTGAACTACATGTCACGTACTTACTTATTTGCGTAAGAGATATTCAGGGATTGTCCATAATGACGTTATTTGTGAATGATGCAATTTATACAAAAATTTCAGCTATATAGGGCTACATGCTTCGAACATTGGTATATGTCTTATTGATTGTAGGAGAGCTTCCATAAATCCTTTATCATCTTTAAGCGTAACATAAATTGTCTTGCGCCTTTGTTAAAGCTCAGCATCTGCTTTGGGCCATCCCACGGTCGACAAATTCAGCGCGAAGCGCCGGATTTAGATTTGAAAGAAATGCTTTTGACCTTTCTAAGTCCCGAACAGCCTACTATGTGCCAATATGGGTTTAAACCAGATCTTGGTACGCGTATTACACGTATATATTTTGTGAATCAGGTCCGTTTGAAAGTCTGTTAAGTTTCATACACACATGAATCTTCATTTGAGATTTTCCAAGTTGCGCCAAAACAACTATATTAGCATGCTCTAGATGACCAATTTTATTTTGCACGATTAAATTCACAAGTTTGGCAGCAAACAACACAAATGCAAGTCACACTAACTACTGGTCAACATTTAAACTTTTGTGATGATGAAATTGACATTTGCAACGTCAGATCTGATAACAGCTGTCAAAAATGCAGCTACAGCTAAAACTCAACCTACACAAAGGAGATGTATCTAGAACAAGCCAACCTAAGAGAGCCAAAATCTATCAGTAAAAGAAACATTCGACCAAATCAGCATTGTTTTAACTAGATTTCAGAAATAAATTTAATGTCACCGCATATTTTGAATTAGGAATTTATTAAATTCAGAAAAGCTTGTGACCAGCGAGGATCAATTAGAACTCCAAAACTAACACTATTCGGTCATAAGCTAATATTTATTGAAGTTACAGAAGCATTAAAAATTCTTTTTATTGCAAATTTGGATAGAGTTGAACTGATTGATCAAGGAAATAAACTTTACATAAGAACAATCGGAAATCAAAAATGTAATGGCAAGAGTATGACTTTTAACGATGAAGATGTACAACTTGTTAATGAAGATAATGTTATTCCAGATGGGAACAGAAAACTTATTATTTGTGCACTTATAGACACCTAAGATGAAGTGAAAATATCTAGTTGTTTAAATTTACAAAAAAATGCTTATACGAATAAAATACAGCCTTTAGGTCTAACTCAAAGTTTAAAGGATCTAATAAAATGGTATGTGGTTGACCTTGTTGTGCACACAAGTCAATCCAACTACGTCAGTTATGAACTTGCTAAATATTTGCATCCTAAATTTCATGACACCGATTACGTGCTGAGAGACTTTGACACTGAAATTCCAGGAGTGTATGAATTAACAATTAGTAGATGTGGAAAAGACGTCAATATATTTTCACTAGACTCTTTTAAAATTGCAACTAAAACTCCAGGAGAACCTAATGCTTGCAATGATGCAATTAGTTTTCTTTTGCCAAAGTTTTTCAATAATTTTGCACCATTATTCCAGATGGAAGAATTGAATCCTGATTTGTCTGATAAAGAAGAAAAAGGAGATGTAGCATCTGATGTTTCATCTTGTAAAACCAAACCCCAATCTTCGTAGACCAATTCATTTCGTCTAGTATTGACCAGGTGACCCCTTTACCTGAATAATTCCATTTAAATACGAATATTTATTTGAAATTGGACAGCCAGACGGGCCTAGAGTTTCCATTTGTCTTATTAACTTCTCAATTTATTTTAGACTGCCTTGGAGTGCTGATCTTAAATCAGCAACCTACCTACCTAGTTTTTTGTGCTGGTTCTAGTGACATGTCTGTTTTCAAAAATTATGTTTTCTTTTATTTTTTTTGTTTTGTTTTAAATTCCCTAGTGGGAGTTCTGTTATATTATTACTAATATTTTTGTGGTCAGTGTCGTTGATTCTTCAAACTGCCATTACTTACCTACTATATTTTTATTTTGTCCTCGTGAGTTTTCCGAGTGGATTTCTCTCTTACCTGTGCATTTTGTTTGATTATTTTATTTTATACATACTTACCTGGGAGGTCCTGTTAGAGTATTGTTTCTGAGACACTATTATTTCTGGTACGTAACCCCTGGTGTCTAAGTTATTGATAACCATACACATTACACACATCAATATTATCATTCAATTATTATTATAATTACCAAGTATTATAAAAAAACTTACCTGTTGATCCGTGGTGCTAGTTCAGCTCTTGGTTTCTTTGTCTTGCTGCTGCTACGGTTGCGGTCGGTCCCGTCCCATTCTTTTTTTGTTTATAGTTCAAAATTAAGGTTTGGATTTTCCGCTGTCCGTGTTTAAACTCTGAACTGGCCTAATTTAGCACACCTGACCTTCCACCTGATTAAATCCATTTAAATACGAATATTTAATGGAGTTAGTTTTAGGATCACCTGCCTACCTACCTAACTTTGAACGCTCTTTTCGCTGAGCAGTTTTTTTATTTAAGTGCCTTTTCGACTTTCAGATTCTACCTATTTTCTACCTATTACCTCAGTGGTTTCGGTTTCAGTGTTTGTAATAGAAAATCCGCATCCCTAAATTATTATTCTGTGTGTTTTACTTATGTCCACGAGCATCTCGTCGGTGAAAAAGTAAATCTGCATATCCCAAAAAATGTTCTAAAGTTAAATCTGCATCTTTAGAAATTTGGTGGATCAATTACAATCCTGAATCCTGAACAATAGAAGAATTTTATTTTATGAATGTTTTAGGAAGATACGGATGTGCTTCTTTACTGACGATCTGTATACGTAACCAGCCCAGGTCATTATTTGTGTTAATTTGGGGCTATCAGATTTATCTCTCGCAACCTACTTTTTTTCTTTGAGAAGAAATGAATCTTTTACATGTTAGATACGCTATTCAATCATAGTCACGAAGCATTTAAAGTCCAGACTCCATTTCGAAATTATATTTTAGCATCTTTTTTTATTTTTCCAAAGGCTTATCTTGATACTAAAATAGTTTGTTTAATACGTTCGTTTTAAATAAGGGAAACTGTACCTTAAAATTAGTATGCTATGACATTGTAACAATTTTATATAATATTTTAAAATTCGAATTTTCCTAATTTGGTTCTAAAAAATGTAACTACACGTAGGTTTGTTTCTTGAATGAGTTTTCTTAAAATTTTTTCGAAATTTTAAAATAAAATTTACTGAATAAGGTACCTACATATCGGATTTTGCAATTTAAATGTCAAATTAAAAATAAACGCATCCACATAAGTATCAGTGTCCCACTAGCCTGGCGGCAAGTAAATTGAAACCACAACTACTGATTCCAGTAGAAAATTAAATAAAAATGCATTTAATATTTACGACAGCTTTTTATTAGCTATTCCATTCTACAATTTCTACTTTATTCCACATACATTTATATAAGTAGTGTAGTTATTAACGAGCAAATATTTAGTACAGGTTCTGGCACTGGTAACGGTGCCGGTCGGGTTAAAGACACAGCAGTGGGACACGAAACGAAATAGGATACCATAAAAGCAGTGAAGTACATAAGTGCATTGATAGCAATGCAATGAGGTGAGTATGGTTGTAGGACAAAGTCTCCCTGGACAAAGTCTCCCCGGACATTTTCTCCCCGGACAAAGTCTCCCCGGACATTTTCCCCCCGGACTTTTTCCCCCGATAAGTAACAGCGGACATTTTCCCCCCAGTACTAAAATGCAACAACTGGGATGTGGTATTTCACTATTGTGTAAAGGTGCATACTTTGGGAAGATAGCTCAATGTTGTAAGCTGTAGGACTAGGAGCTGGTCTTTAGTATTATGTCACGATTTGTTTACTAATTACTATGCAAATTTAAATGTTCGGCAATCTTCAGATGTACGCACATTTACATACTTTTAAACACTATGTTTGCTAATCGGACCAGCCAGAAAATGGTTATACACAAATCCGCTTCGGTTGAAGTTTTATTTTGTCAGTTTCCATCAAGAACTCGAAGCAGTGTCACTGTCTCAAAACTCTTGTTTCTGAATATTTTAGTAGAAATTGCAATGGTATTAGAAATAATTAAAACAGCGTCTGGTGGGAAAAAAATCGCATTTGAAGAGTTTTTGTACATCAAACAAAAACTTTATCATTAGATCGCATCCGGTGGCAATGTGTAAAGAGAAAGTGGGGATGCAAAGGTGCATTAGCTACAAGTAGGGCATGTTCAGATCCAGTACCTGTGAGCGAGCACAATCATAAAGCTAACGTAGCTGTAGTTATTATCGCAAGAAGCCGAAGCCAAATGAAAAGGAGAGCAAAATGTTCAAAAGAAAAGCCCTCCGTCATTTATGGTGAGTATAATTATCCTTTTATAATATTACAAAACACATCTACAGAAATCACATTCACCACACATAGTTATACTTATAGGTTATGATTATAGGGAATAGTTTAAGCCGCACAACCAGGGAAAGGTAGTGGTGCAGGTGTCCGAATTAATGTAAAAGTATCTCTTGTATTTTCATAATTGTAATTATAAATTTTAATTGACTTTAACAGGTAAAGCGCTAAGAAAAATTCCAGACAGTTTCAAAAGCGAGATGAGATCTAGTGATACTATCAGAAGAGATTTGCGAAGAACTCGTTCTGGTATGCTTCCTCCTGTGCCAAAGAATATAAAGGACTTAATTATTCAGGGAGAATTTGCAATGACATATGGGGAGGATTCCAAACAATTCTTACTTTATGACAATGGCTCAGAGGCAGATTCGCGAATAATTATATTTTCATCCCCGGACTGTCTACGACTGCTCTGCAAAAGTAAAACTTGGTTTATGGATGGAAACTTTGCTATGGCGCCTAAAGGATTTTCTCAAGTCTACTCTGTCCATGTGCCGTTAGGCGAAACCGCTGTAAGTACAGTATACGCCTTGTTTCAACATAAACACCAAGCAACTTATGAAGAATTCCTACATCACCTTATTTCCTCATGTGAGACTCTTGGACTTTCTTCTGATCCCGAAAAAGGAGTGACTGATTTTGAAGTTGGTGTCCTAAATTCTGTTCAAAATGTGCTTGGAGTAGAAGTTAAAACACAGGGATGCTATTTTCATCTCACCCAGTCTACGTGGCGAAAAGTACAGGAGTTTGGACTAGTTGTGAAATACAAAGAAGATGCTGCATTTCGTCATTTTGTGGGAATGATTGATGCGTTAGCCTTTTTACCACTGGACGATGTTAAAAGGGGGATGGAATATCTCAGAAACGCTGCGCCGGACGAGGCTGAGAGACTTATCAACTATTTTGACTAAAATTATGTAAATGGTAAGCTGTATTTAGCATCATTATTTGCATTTGATTCATCACAATAGCGTAATATAAATATTTTGCCTGCCATGAAAGTTTGCGTAAGTATGCTATTCAGAAATTGAAGATTTTTACTATCTATCCCACTGCCATTCAATTTATTATGTATGCATATGTTAAAGGCGATTTAAATGTCAAACGCGAATAGTAAAATACCAACATCTAACGTATTATAAAGTGGCTTATGTTATACAATTTTTCGTTTCAGGAAAATACCGACAAGTGACAGAGGTCAATGGAAACCTGCGCTTAAGGCGACTGAAACCTCGATACGATCCTGCAATTTGGAACCTGAATCTCGTTACCATAAATGATGAGGACCGAACGAATAATTTCTCTGAAGCCTTTAATAATAAACTAGCAGTTATGGTTGGATGTCATCGTCCGTCGGTATGGAAATTAATTGATAGCCTTAGAACATTGGAAGCAGAAACTAGAAGTCTGATAATCCAAGAAGCCACTGGGAGGCCTCCACAAAAGAAAGTTCAGAAGTCTTATGTAAAGCTTCAGGAGAGACTGAAAAATATTTGCATTAGATACAGCGAAAATTCTATGGATGTGGAGACGTTCCTTCGTAGTGTGGGTCACACTATCAGGTTTAATTTTTAGAATTTCAGATTGTAAGGTATTTGCTATTTAATTTTCCTTGTGAGAAGTCACTTTTTTAGAGTAATAGGTATAGGTACTGTGTACATATTTTTTAGTTAAGTTTTTTAAACTTATAACATTTTTATACAATGTCAGGATATAATCGTGTAAGGAAGTTTTAGCCATATTGAGAAATAGTATAGTACATCTTTTTCCTGAGTGTGTAATTTTACTACTAACTACAATGTTTACAATTTGATTATGGTTTAAACTACTTACCTTTATTTTCTAAACTTTTTAAGTTAACAATTCAGAGTTTGCATTCCATGCTTTCCATTCAATTCACAGCTTGCGGTTTAATACAGTATATTTTGCATAGAATTTGTGAGATTATATACAATCAGTGAGAATAAAATTAAAACATATTCTTATGGCCCAACATTTCATAAATCATCACTCAATCCTACGACACATACCATATTTACGAGTTTGGGGGGAAACTGTCCGCTGTTACTTATCGGGGGAAAAAGTCCGGGGGGAAAATGTCCGGGGAGACTTTGTCCGGGGAGAAAATGTCCGGGGAGACTTTGTCCAGGGAGACTTTGTCCGATTACCGGTGAGTATATTACATAATGATTGGGGCAAATAATCAATACCCGCCTCCAATTCTAGACCAGCTATTTATTAGGTTCAGCTTTGAATCAAAACCAACACCGGTACCCAACGGCGGATCCAGGATTTTTGTTCAAATTTGTCCCTTATAACCAAAGTTTCTCCTCATCATTGAAGGGGTTTTTTAGTAAGCGCACTGTATGGATACACATTCAAAGCTTTTATTTTTGGTTTCTTATAAAATTCTAGAAAAAGCTCTGGACATCAATCAAATCAAATCTGCGTTGTTTAAAATTCAGTGGATCAATCTTAATCTTTTAAAATATAACGATTTTATTTTATGAATGTTTTGGGAAGGTGAAGATTTTTTTCTTTACCGAAGATCTGTTAACTTAACCAGCCCACGTTATTATTTGCGTTTATCTAGGGCTATTAGATTTGTCTCTCGCATCTTCTTTTTTTTTCTTAAAGAAGAGATGAACCTCTTAGATTTAAAATTTAATCAGAATCATGAAGCCTCAAGGGTCCCTACTTCATTATTTCAAAATTATATTTTAGCATCTTTATATTTTTTTCCACAAAATTATGTTGATGCTAGAAAATATTATCAAGAATATGTTTTTCTACCATTCAGGGAAATTGTACTTAGGAAATAGTAATTGTTTAAAACATTCTAAAATACAAATTTTTGTCATTTACCTTTTGATTAGTTGGTAACTTACCAATGGTAAGGTTTTGGTTTTAAAAATTGATTTTTTAGAAATATTTTACGATATAATAATTTTGAAATATAATGCTTTCAACACTTGTAATTTTTTACATGTTTTGCAACGTAAATTTTAAAATAAAAAATATTTCCCCACGCAAACTGAAGACCCCAATAAACTTTAAATTCCAGTCTTAAATTCGCATGCACTGCGAAAGCATACCACGCTATGATCTTTGAGCGCTTAGAAACTTTTAATAAATTAGTGAAATTTTCATTTCTTTTTCAAAAAAATCTGGCGCTTCGCGCTGGATTTGTCGACCGGGGGCGGGCCCGAAGTAGATGCTGAGCTCCAACAAAAGCGCAAAATAATTTATGTTACGCTAAAAGATGACATAAGATTTATAGAAGCTTCCCTACTATCAATAAGCCATATACGAATGTGCGTAGCATGTAGTTTAATATAGCTGCCAAACTTTTATAAATTGCACCATTCACAAATGCCGTCATTTATAGAGGCTCCCCTACCATTATTAAGCCATATACGCATGTACGTGGCAATCAGTTAAAAAAAGGTTGTAAAAAATAAAAACAGGGTTCCCAAAAACTATATTTAAATGACGTCATTATTCACAATCCCTTAATATCTATAACACATATAGGTAAGTAAAGCAAGCGTGCTTGGGAGAGCGGTTAGGACCAAAGACTGTAACGAAATTTACAGCCTCAGACCTAGCTCCGATCCTCGGCCACTGCTAATCGTTTACGGCTCAGTGCTGTACGGTAAACGTCACTGGATTGTTGATTGAAGCCCATTCTCCTTCTTAGTGACTACTAATTACTGTAGGGAACCTAGAGAATGGCACTATTTTACTGCGGAGGAGGGGACGGGGATAGGGGAAAGGGTACAAAGACTGAGACAATCTAACGCGGTAGCATTCTTTTTCCTCACCCACAGTGACTGCTTGAGTCTGGCTGTATAAACTTTTGGTTAATAGACCCAATGAATAAATTATTAATATTATCATATAGGTAAGTCCGTGACATGTAGTTAAAATAGGTTGGAAAAATTTTTAAAGTTAAAACTGGGAGTACTAAAAACTATGATAATTGAAGGACGTCATTAAGGACGATCACTGAATATCTAAAACATATATAGATAAGTCTATGATATGCAGTTAAAATAGGTTGGGAATAATTTTAGTGTTGGAACTGGGAGTACTAAAAACTATGTTTTTTTAAGGACGTCATTATAGACGATCCCTGAATACCTAAAACATATATAGGTAAGTCCATGACATGTAGTTAAAATAGGTTGATAAAAGGTTGAAATTGGGGGTACTCAAAACTGTAAAATGTGAAGGACGTCATTTATGGGCGATCCGTCACCATCTATAACCCATTTATTACATTCCCAGACCCAATAGTACTATACTAGGTTCCCCTGTGAACGTACATATGCAAGTAGTACGCGTACTTGTGATGGAAATTCGTAAAAAGTTTCCATCTGTATTTTAAATGGCGAAGCTTGATAAGCCCTGGTGCATTTAGCTGGTGCATTTGGCTTGTGAATTTGGTTGGTGCATTTGGCTTGTACATTTGGCTGGTGCATTTGGCTGGTACATTGGGTTTGTGCATTAGGCTGGTGAGTGTAACTGGTACTGTTGACTGGTGTGTTTGCCTGGTGCAACTCTAATCTAAGTTGTACGCATTGGGGTCGGACACAAAAGGCGCCACCCACGTTCAGGGTGGGTCACTTGGAAAAAAATGACACACTGTATTAAAGATATAGCCATTTAAGCAGGGCTAACGAGATTAACAAGGTAGGTGGGTGGGTCAAAAATTTGGGTAAAGTGTGGCGTCATTTATGTCCTGCCCCTTTATCCGTTTTTGCTTGATTTTACTTAAAAAATTTGTGATCTTGGTCCAGTTAACTGTTAATTGCGAAGAAATGGTCAGTTCGATTACAGTGAAAAAACAAAACAGACCTGCCGGCTCGCTTTTGTGATTGTTTTAAAAAAGTTCTAAGACAATATTGTAAACGGTTTGACCTGTAGCGTGCGGCCGACAGACAGACAGACAGACGGACAGACGGACATGACCATTTCATTAGATGCTTGCTCAGCATCTAAAAATTAGTTTTAAAAGTGGAACTTCAAAAATACAGGCTTATAATTTGTTTTTTAAATAAAAACTTTTTAATTTTCAAATAAATACGCGGAAAAGTTTTAAAATTTGTATTTTTTTAAAACTCTGGCGGGCCATTTTGACCAAGCGACGCAAATTGCACTCGAGTTACTTTGCTATTTAAAAATGACTTGATTTTTTAAAAAAGTCATCTGCAAAATCTGGGTGTTGTTTATTGTTTATCTTGTAGGTTTAACCTTATAATACTTAATTGCTTCTTGCGCTACTTGTGAATTAATCTAATTTGTAAATAGTTTAATTAAGTAATTATAGGCACAATATACAAAATTAGAACGCAAAGAAAAACAGAGACTTAGAACAATATTCAATACACTACACTTTTAGAAATTGTCATAGGTGAGCTAAGCTTCGTTTTTTTAAACTGACAAAAATTACGAGCAAAACGAAAAATATGAAATCAATTTTCGGGGTTTTTTGTATCATCTGTAGCGTCATCCTCGCTCTTTTGAATAAGCCAGTGACCAGTAAAAGTGCAGCAAACCTGAAGCAGCAAAAAAGACAAGGTTCCACTACAAACACTGTGAAGTGCTTAGTCAATGAAGATTGTTCAAAACACAACATGATATGTTGTAAAGATCTTAGTAATCCAAGATAAATAAACTTTTTCATAAATATATCGTGAGTGAAGAACCAAAATGACCTATTTCCATTTCCAGCTGGAATCAAAATGAGATAAGTCATAAAAGCAAAATGCAAAACATGTGTAAAATGTTCATTAGGAGTTTTTTTGAAAAGTGTGAAATGTTCTGTTTGCATGTTTTTCAAAAGTGTGGAATGTTCTATGTACATTGTACATGTTTTTGAAAAGTACAAAATATTGTATTTACATGTTTTTGAAAAGTGCAAAATATTGTATTTACATGTTTTTGAAAAGTACAAATTGTCCCACCTACATGTTTTTGAAAATTGTAACATATTCTATTAAAATGTTTTCAAGACATGTTTCAATATTTTTGTAAATAGTTCATATTGTTTTTCGCTACAAATGGAAATGGGTCATTTTGGTTCTTCACTGACAAAATTTCATTTAACTATTAAAAATAGTTTTATTAAATTGCATTCAAAAGCCGCGAAGGTTAGACAACAATTTTCTCCAAATGTTTCTATTTTTTTTACTTTTTTTAGGAGAGTGTGTGCGTAGTCAAGCCGAGTGCCCATTTATAGACAAGTTTTGCCAAACTGATGCACACTGCACGTTTTGGGATATGATATGCTGTCAAGATGAAGGTAATCAAAAATATTCAAAGATTTTCATAAACTTTGTCTTTAATATTGAAACTGGTTTTACTAAATTGCATTTACAATTTGCCACTGAGGGTATATAACAATTATTCACAAATGTGTTTATTTTTTAATCGTAGGAATTTGTGATACTCCTCAGAAGTGCCCAAGCCTTAAACAGAGCTCAGCATCTAAAAAGAGCCCAGCATCTAAAACGAAGGGCTAGAAATCGAGTTCTGAAAAACGACTTCATCTAAATCAAGGGGATAACAAAATAGGTCATAATTTTCACAAAACTACTCTTCCATTGGCTACCAAATTGTCATCTATAAAATAAATACGGTTTTAAATTATTTTCATTTTAAATGTGCAGTATAGCAGCAAAATATGATTAAGAAAGTCAATATTTGTGATTATTATTCTTTGTATTTTCAATTATCTTATCGCAATAAAAATATAAATACAAAAAAACCATACCATGTAACGTGCCAAACATAAGCTCTTTAATTGACTTTTTCTCGACATCTTGAAAGCCATAAAAAAATGTAATTTATATTTTACGCTTAATTAAAAATTAGATATTTTTTTTCAAAATTGTTACTCCTAAATTTCAAAGTTTATTCTTTATAAGGGAATGACGCGACATATGACTGACCCTGATTATAAAGAAAACTATTAAAAACAAATCCAGCTACTTCTCAATAGCAAAGGTCTAAAGCATTAATAACTCGAGTGGATTTTGCGTGGTGATCGAAATGGTCTGGTTTGCACCAGTAAAATCTAGTCTGGTCTGGTCTGGTCCGAGGATTTCAGACCAGGCCAGACTTTTTCGGACCAGACCAGACCAGACCATATTTTCCTGGTCTTACCATATGCATTATTTTTGAGGGAATTTGACAATAAGTTTGTTTTCTGCTTTTTATTTTGTTGAATTACCTACGTTTACATATAATCAATTATAGTTAGATAATACCCAGTCAGCATTTCGATGTCATAATGATATCATATGATATCATATTTTCGAGAACTGAGGTCTTATGTTGATATGTTTTATGAGTTATAATGATATTATGATGCGCTCTTTAAAAGTTTAGAATTTCCGCAATAATGCATCAAAAGGAGTTCACAATGACCTAACACGAACCTCAGTTATATGATGTATAAATGATGCATTTATAGAAAGTACACTGCCATGTGAGAAATTAGCTTTAAATGCTAATTAGGAGTTTTTGAAGTGTAAAATGTCCTATTCACATGTTTTTGATAAGGTGCAAAATGTTTTAATTTCATTGTTTTGAAAAGTGTAAAATATACTATTTAAATATTTTTTGTAAAGGTGCAAAATGTTCTATTTAGATATTTTTAAAAGGTCTCAAATTTTCTATATACGTATTTTTTGAAATGTGCAAAGTAGTCTATTTAAATGCTCCCAAGACTTATTAAAATATTTGTGTAGATAGTGGATATTGGTTTTAGCTATAAATGGATATTGGTCATTTTGGTTCGTCACAGCCTTTACGCATTTTGCAGATTCTGTTGTATTGTAAAGAGATGTTATGATTTATGGAATTTTGGATGTTAGATATTATTGTAAATTGTACTTAAGCTGATGACCACGTTGCATTGGTGATGTGGCAGACCGATGTTAAATCAGTGAAACAAAACTGACTCTAATTTACTCTACGTGAGACATGGAAACTAGTCACATTTAACTTTCTGCTTATTAAAACTACGACACAGTTTTACTAGTTAAGTGCATACTGATTGTCAGTGACACTTCCTATGACGTCCTTCATGAACGATCCTTTCCATGTAGAGAGTTCTTTTGGAGAATCAACACTGATTTGAATTTAATTTGTATTTTCTTTTTCTTTTTTTTCAAATTTTTTTATATGTGTAAAACGAACTGAAAGTGGACAAGATGGGACTCGGAATATTTACGACTGCATCAAATTGTTTTTCTCAAAGTTTTAATGCAACATTGTGCATCAGTTTACCCAAAGTATCCGTAGATCCTCTGTGAATAGTAAATGTGAGTAGTGCGCTAAAAGTTCGTGAAACTTTAAATTTGTCTTGAGTAGGAAATAAAATCGCAAATAAAACTTTAGCACAAATGTTGTACGACAGAGCGTAAGCTGACCCTAATAATCCCTGCAGAAAATAATCAGTCAAGAAAAAAACAAAAGAATGACTACCACCTACCCCTTGAAACCAGAGTTGGTTGGGCCTCCGTCGGGAAACGGATGGGATCGTCCGGCGGCTCAAAGTCAGTCGTGATCGGCGTTTTTCCATCGGCCCAGGGTAGGCGATAGAACGGTTGGCTAAACAGCGGGCCAACGGCGGTGCGTGGCTTACACACATATTTATACGCCGTCGGTAATACGTCAGACCGCTGGCGGATGTAGCTCATTCGCTTAGGGGTGCCCCCTTCCCCCCCCCCCCCTCGTATTTATGAATTACTTTGGATGCTTTTGATATAATTTAATGCATTGAGGTAACACATAGTAAAACATTCAAACTCATCCATCATCATATTATTTGCAGAACATCTGCTTCCAGCTCATTTGGTTTTGCTCATTTAACCATTACAGCGCTTTTGGTATAACCTAAATAGATATTCATCGATTTTGGAGCCAAGTGATTTGTAGCTTTTTGAAAATTAATTTAGTGAACACAAGCAACAGTATGCTTTAACGCTCACAAAAAAGGATAAAGTCTCATTTTTTCTGGGCACACTGTAAATCAAGGCAAGTTAATTTTGCGATTCATTTATTTTATTTACAACGCCTGGACAGAAGGTATACACTATTTGTTTCACTATATTGCAGTTGTCGTCTTTAACTTTAACCCCCTCCACATAATGAGGGCCGTGGAGTTATCGTAAACCAAATGTTGATCTATAATTCCCACCAATTAGCGATCGCTACTTACAAGAAATCAGCAACAGACTCCAGATTTTTTAAATGTTGTTACAGAATACTCTACTATTTTTTCTTAATATTTCAAAATTCACTGCAATTTGGTATGCTGTGGTAGTTAAAGTTAAAGTCACGACAACTGAAGTATAGTAGAAAATGTTTATCCTATCTAGTTGTTGTTAAAAATAAATAAATGTAAAAAATTAACTTACTACCTTGAATTGCAAAGGCAATACTTAGGCACCACCAAACTAATATACTTCAATAAAAGACACTGAGACATAATAATAATAAATCTAATATGAAGCACTTTTGAAGTTTACAGAAACATTCTAACTTAAAAATAGTTTTCAAAAAACTTCAAGTTTTGCGGACTCAAATGTCGAGGTGTTGCTTCAATGCTTTCGTGTGACTGAATGTGCGAGAGGTACAGTTATCACTAATTCCCGTTGAAAATGCCTCGCAAAAACAAGCAGTGCTGGATGTCGAACGGAAGGCGGCCCGAGGTAGGCTAGGCTGGTGACGTCAGTAAGTATCGGGATAAGGTCGACAAGCAGCTCATTTCCCGCTTGTCACACAGCCTGCCATTCCGACGAACTACCAGCGTTGGCCCGACGTTCGGAGTCTCGATTAAGTATCGGCTGGCCTCCCTTTACCAGCTGAAACATTAACCGCCCATCCCGACCAAAATTTTACGTTGGCCCAACGTTCGTGGTTTGAAGGGACCACTCCCCCCCCCCCCCCGCATTCAGAGCATTTGGACAGGAATATTTTTTTTTGCCTGCGCAGCCCTCATCCAGATCCACCAAATCCAAGAAGGGAGTTGTGCGAGTGCCCGAGTGCGGGTGCTGGCTTGGAAATTGTGAGCCTAGAAGAAGATGTGGATCGAACAGAAGTCCGGGAACTGCACCACAAAATAATTACAGGTTATTTTTTGCAACTAGAGTTTTTACGTAGGTAATTTATTGTATGTTTTTCTGGTGGGAGATTTAAAATATTTTAATTTCGCTGCTAAGACCTGGCTTTGTGGAAATTTCTCTCATCGGATGCAGCGGGAAATACAACCCTGAGCGGATTTAAAGATTGCATGGAGCCCCTCGTCAATTCTGTGACGCATTCTTGGAGCACGGAGGAGAAAAAGTGCATGTGCGTTGCTAAATTTTTAAATGACTGGTAAAAATGGTAAGGGATCGTGCATAAGTGACGTCCTCGGTAGGGTCATCCGTAGGTGTACTTTGCTACTAGATAGTGATTTAAGTAGACCACGAATAAGCTGATGACAAAGTGGTCATATGGTGCACAAAAATGTGGGTATGTCCATGACATTATTTGTGAGCGATCCTTTACTAATTAAAATTGTAGGCATGAGTAAGTGTTATAATTAATAAGCTAAATAACTAAACTGCCCTATGTTGTAGATTCGTGGAAACTATTCAAGAATGTTTTTCACCCATTTGGACAAGATGGTTCAAGGATCCGTCCGTTGCTAGTCCGGGTTTAATCTCGGACTCCGACAACTTGAAAATATCAAGAGCTTACATTAATGTACAAAATCGAACTGACGGTCCTGATCACGGTATCAGTTCCGGTTCCGTTACCCGTTCACGTTGTAAAGTGAATGCGTAAAAGTAAAAACACATGCAGCATGTGAAAGCTGAGAATTATGCAATTGACAAATCGAGTAAAGGTTAAACGTTATTAAAATCATCATAGGTATAATTATATCCTTGCAATTATTTTAGGGGTCATCCATCAATACTGTCACGCAAATTTTGCCATTCCCAAATCCCTATGACACCCTGTCATCAGCATAGAATTGATTTCTGCATAAAATTAAAAAAAAAAACCTGTCGTCAAACTTTGGTAAGAGGAAAATTGAGAAAATTGACGGGAAGTGTCAAAAGTTTGCGGTTTCTATTTCGATTTATTACTCAAGTAATTTAAAGAGGAAAACAATGTATTTCAATGTGGAGGTGGTGGGAGCTAAAAATATATGGGCAAAAAGCTTTTAAGGGATCGTCCATAAATGATGTTATTGGTATGATGGGTGGGTCTTGTCAGACATTAGTGACATGACATGTTAGAGATATCCGTTTAGATTAGACAATGCTTAAGTGCTGGCATGGTGGTTTGGGGGGAGCTGAAAGAGTGATAATAATCGTGACATTATTTATGGACCCCCTATTACGCAATAAATATTAAATGTCTTCAATTTAAAGGCCATCGTATGGTGTTATCAATTTAGTGCCAAGTTTTCCTTTAATCACGAGTGTAGCTCATCACACAAGACCAGCATATTTTGAGTGCATGTTATATGCAAGACGAATATTTTTTTGATTTTTTAAATTCATTTTCAACCTATTTTGAACATGGCTAATTTTTGCATTTCAAAACATTTTTTATTATTTTACATTTCCGCCCTTTTTGGAGTTTTCTTTGTGAGCGTGTGAATGGCCGCTGACACATTGACAGTCAAACAATTTGAAAACAATAATTATTATTGATGGTACGAAAATACGTAATGTTTTAATTAATTTTTAAACACATACACAATCAGCTTCTGGTCGAAATTAATTGTAGCACATTAAATTATTCGGTTGATATTCTACACAGCGAAAACACTTAGCGTGAGCTTATTAGGAGTTTAAAGTGAAGAAGCTGCTGTCGTTGCCGTTAAAATGTAAGTTCTGAAATACAAAATATTTTATTGTTCTAACAAGAGAATGGTTTCACATGTTACCCGCCAATTTAAAAACCTGCCACTCAAAAAAAATCTGGCTAGTTTTAAATAGCACAGATCCAATGTAACTTGACAGCATTTTGCGTTTTTTGGTCACAGTGGCCCGCAAAAGTTTAAAAAAATTCAAATTTTGACTTTTTGGCTCCCTGTAGATACTTTATTTCCTAGCTGATTTCGACGAAATTTGGATTTTTCTAATCCTTAGGCAGTTTTTTAAAAAGAAATTACAGGATTCTTCAAAATTCGAAA
>CATKUY010000086.1:0-56580 GCA_949802685.1 Dicyrtomina minuta
TTCCAAAATACATATAAAATGTTTTTACAAATGTTGTCTCGAAACGGAAGCTGAGCTGCCGTTCGGATCATCAATGCATGCGTTCTTGTAAAACGTGTATACATTAAACGTTGAACACAGACACCTCATTCAAATGAATAAGGGGGTAAGTTTTGGTGAACCCAAACATCACTAGAGTATATGGGTAACAATTTCATTAGAACAAAGGGGCTAAAGTTCTGCAGGGGTCCTATTAAGATGAGACATAATAATATTCTACTCTGGAGTGTGTCAAGACGGTACTAAAATAAAGGGACTGGAGTACAGTTTCATTTACCGAGTTTAAAAATACTACCCGCTTAGTACGTGGGTACATGAAGGGAATATCTTTACAAGCTTTCCAGTCCACATTGGAATCTGAAGTGGTGACTGTGCCTGAACTTGACTTCCAAAAAATTCAATTTACTATGTATCGTATTTATTCTTTCATTATTGGCGTATCATAATTTAAAAACTGTGGCGGTATATCAACTATATGCATTGACCCGTGATATCTGCCTGTGCCTAGAACCTGCTATAGTGCAAGTCTATAGTGTGTATAGGCTCATGTTTAGCATTGGTTACTCCTTACCCAATCAGAAAGTGAATTGTGAAAAAATCTGGAAGAAACCTTTTGTGACTACCGTTGACGAAGGAGAGAAATCAATTTCACAATTAAAATGTCAAAGGTGAAAATTACTGGCAAGACAGTGGGGCCAGTGAAGGCATTTGCGGGAAAAGTACCAAGACTGAAGCCAATGTCACAAAAAATGGGAGTATCAAAAATGGTAAGTGAACAGTTCAGTATTTATATTGGTCAAACTATATCTTACTATATACTTAAGTCATTTCGATTCTGCACTCACTGGGCTTGCTCAATGCATCATAATATTACCTATAAACGTAGAAAGATGTGTACATACAACAGTGCACTGATACCAACTCCCTGTCATGTCCAACTGTATATAGAACATTTTGATCTTTCCCCTATGTAGGCATAAGCGGTACCGAGCAGACAGCATCTTATGCATTTTATTGCCCCGATGCCTTTTCAATAATATTAAGGACAGTGTCACACTGCAACTGCACCTTAAAGCAACTTGTATTATAATTCAAGTGCATTTTTCCTCACTTAGCATCTTCTGCTTCGCTTCTACAAAACTTTTCAACTCGTGGTAGTTCAAAAGTAACTGTGGGGGAAATGTAAAATTCTAAAAATAGACTGGGCCATCTTAGTCAAGTAGACCCCCTCACAGGATGTTGAACGACATAGTAATCTGTTGTGAGTTTCATACATTTCGTTTGGGTTTCTCAGTGAAGACGTACATAATACGTGAGGAAGCATCGTGATTAGAAAATGTAGTGGAAGGCCTGCAACTATACTAATTATAGCGGAATTCCCTTAGTTATATATTATAATAATACGAACAAGTCGGTAGAGCGAGAGCACATACCCTGGAAAAATAAGTGGGTTATTCCCATCATAATAATGTGCAGCTCCATTTGCTTGGAATTATGATAGTGAAAAAAAAAATCCAAGTTATCCCCATTGCCATCGTAATGCAATGACCAAAGTATAATAAATGTATAAAGATTTTGTCCTTACAAACACAATTGGAATGGAAATCTATAATTGTTACATAGCAGTATATAATTTTAAAGTGATCGTAAATGAGAATTAGAAATTCAACCTGAATTGTGTATAGTCAAGAATTATTACAAAAGGTAGACAGTCGCAAACTATGGACGTCTATTGATATCATATGTATAATTTAGGATTGATATATTGATGAGCTGATTACTCGTGCTTACACTATCGTCTACAACACGAATCATTTTTAGTTATAAGGTCAGTCCATTGTATGAAAAAATGGAAAATATATATATTATTTTATAGAACATAAATGAAAGCATGTCTAAAAAATTTAGTCAGTGTTTGAAACTGTAATATGTGTGTAGCTACATAATATGTACTTTTTATAACTACAATAATTATAGATTAGTGTCTTAGGCGTAGGTTAATACAATTAACATTTTTATTGTTGTTATGTCGGTTAATATTATATCTCAAGGTGAAAAAAACACGGCGCGTAATTGAGCCACTAGACACATGACCTACCGTGTGTGTGTGGAACAAGTAATGGTCCTCCGTTCTTTACACAATTTTTTTTAATATCGCACAAGCAACTGCTGTCCATAAAACTCTTCATACCCATTCAACTTTCATTAGAGTCCGTGTTTATTTTTGGTTTCTTCGTAAAAAGCAAAGACTTACTCTATCCTCGTATGTTTTATATCACCAGTTTATAGAGGATCCATGATCGATATCTCGATATATTATAAAAACACCATTGTGTGTGTGTTTTGTTTTTACTTCTGCAATGTATCGTAACTTCTGTAAAAACACTATAATTACAATCCAGTCATGACTATGATATGGTAAATGGTAGAAAATTTGATTATAAATGCAATTCGGTGCGGGATATACACGTGATTTCGTTCAAGGTTTGCAACTAGCTTGGCGGCTTAGTTCCTTGTATGAATGGAAGTGATACAATAATTTATATAATTTGATTATTCAACAGTTAGGAAGGAATTAGGCACGCTGTAAAACAAAATTACACATACAATAAAAGGAAAAATAAAATTAATATTATAGCTCTCGGAAAATATAATAACCGCAATAACTGCAGGAGGGAAATTCAGTTGTTTTTCTTTTAAATTCAATAAATACAGTAGAAACTAAGATCAGATGCTTAAAGTGCTACCCGCCTCGCCCAAGACTGATAAAATATTTCTCGGCTTAAAGTAGAAAATCTGGCAGAGCCATTTTCCCGAACTCATTGTCCAGCTCACATGCCGGGCAGTCAATATAAATATCTTACCCTCCTCTTACCGTAAAAGAGAATGACAGCTGCTACCTAATATGCAGTCCTAATTAATCCATATCAATGTCAGCAGGTTTGAAAAGTTCATCTTATTAATGTTCAATAATGCTTACATTTAGGATTGTTGTTTTACGTCCTGGTTACATTTTTATTATGTATCATATATAACTCATGATATAATATTTTATTACGTGGAGTGAGCATGGTAATTTTATGTACATGTCCCCTCCATAGAAAATACCACAATAAACGAGTAAGTTCGTGTCGTGAGTTGTATGGAGTAGAAGTACCTGGATAGCTACTGCTGCATTGTACGTTGTCTGTGTAAAAACAATACAGATTTTTAAAGCTGACAAAAAAATTTGAACCCAATTAGACACACGCACTTTTCGAAATCTTGTAAATAAAATATTTTGTATTATATACTTTACAAAGTTATGTCAATAGAATAGTTTGCATTTTGCAATTTTGGAAAACATGTAAATAGAATATTTTGCATTTTACAATTTTCAAAAACATGTAAATAGAATATTTTGCATTTTGCAATTAAAAAAAAAACGGAAATAGAACAGTGACACAAAGTAATGTCAAAAACTCTGAAGTAACAGTCTATGCATGGATTGACTTCGCTCCTTATGACATAGCTCGTTACAGTATGACTCTAGCCGAAATGGGATATGGGTCATTTGGGTTTTCTAAACACCTAAGTGTACTGTGACTTGTACGTACCTCTAAAAAACACTTCATATCTCAACAACTTTGAGCTTACAAATAAAATATAGCATAGGGATATCATCTGTGATCTATATGCTATAAATTATTATAATATAAGAAAAGTCTCATTTTTTAAAACGACGGTTGTCAAAAAATGTGTATCAACTTTAAATTACGATTGAGGATTACGATCCGATTCAAAGTGGGAAATACAAGTTAGAAACAACTATTATTATTAATTATCTACTTCGCCAAGAATGAATATTCCTCAAATTCGAAAAACAAAATAACGAAACCAAATAAAAGGTACATGCAAAAATAAAGGCTGCGATATTTTTATGTTTTTGCTATTAAGTGTAGTTAGTTATTGCAATTTTGCCATTGTTTGCTACCTAAAGTTCGGAATTGCAAATACTACACTGAACATGATACTGGTTAACACCAGAAACAAGTTTAATATAAGGGAATTCTATTTGTAAATTGCCTGTACTTCTGTTTGGCATTTTATTAAAATACTACTAACAACTAAAATATACCCTAACACGAACACGACGACTAATGTAGTAGTACTGTGAGCCTGTGAAAACACGGAAACATAGAAGCGTGTGTAGGAAACATGTGCTTGATATTGTAATTCCGCACTGACGTTCCTTGTCTGTAATGCTAATGCTGTAAGAAACATACAGTTTGAAATTTCGGATGCTTACGCGCTCATATTTATTTAGAGCGGCATTCAGCATTATGATGAATAATCAGTACGCTATGGTAACGCTAGTCTAGAAGCAGTACATGTACTGTACTGTTAGGTTTTTGAATTTTACCCAGTACTTTAGTCTCAAATGGCTCAAAAAAAAAACAATATTATGTACTTTTTCAAAAACTGTACATTTGAAAATTAAAACTCATACATACGTAGGTATTTATAACTAATAACTATATATCGAAAATACTTTGTATAAATAGCTTCGACTGTATTAAGTGCAAATGCATTATATTGAACTAATTGAAAAAATTTGTAAATTAAACTATTTAATCTCGCCCTCACTTTGCAACACAAATGTGCACAAATAAATACATCATTTTTGTGTATAATAATATGTAGGTATGTGTAGTGAGTTTTATTGTTTCTTAGCTCTCTCTCTGCTGTTTTTATTGTAGTGACTACATGCACTTGTAAAGTAGTTTGCTTTCTTTAAATTTTTTCCCAGTGAATTAAAAAAAACAGTAGACTTTGAATAACTACGTAGTCCTTATCAGTATTTATTTAAAAAATTGCAATTTATAAATTTTAATATTATTAATATACGATAATACTTGTTCTAATAAATAATGCATATATATTATCGGCGTTATTCTTCTTCCTCAATACGGATAGTTATATTTTATGTCATTTGCTTTATTTCGGGTCATCGCGTGTCCCATTTTATATTTTTTCTGTCACAGTGCAATAAAAATTCCTAGTAGTACAGAAACAAGAATACTAAAAAACTTTTTGTGGCCGACATCAAACTTTTTGTGTATGTATACCCAATAAGGTAGATAAATGTATATGATAAATGTCAACAGAGTTACAGTTAGAAAAATAAAAAAAATGGTAATTTAACGTAGGTAAATATAATTGGGAGTTATGATATATCGTATTTATATTATATGGTTCAGTGCAGTCTATCAAATGTCCAATACGTGGGAGAGTAGCTACGTTTTGACGACCTAGACGCATGCACTACGATCTATCCCATGTGTAATCAGTCGCTCTTGGGAGTGAGTTTTTTCATGCGTAAGGATTATTGGTCTTGGGGATGGGGTTTTCCATGCTTAAGGATTTTTGGTCTCGGGGATGGGTTTTCTATGCTGAAGAATTTTTGGTCTTGGGGATAGGTTATTTCATGCTTAAGGATTTTCGGTCTTGGGGATGGATGTTTCACTACTGAAGTAACCAAGATTCCCTATGTAGTATAGAGATAATGAATTTGTTGTTGTTCCCAATTTTATAATGTAAGCTAAAAATAGGAAGTGCAAAATATGTATGAAATATGAATTAATTAATAATGTCTTTATTATAATATTACAGTTAGTGAAACATGTCGCTGCGAAAAAAAGTACAGGAGTTAAAAAAATGACTACCAAGGCTGCTCAACAACTAGATGCGGTAAGTCCCATTGTACACTTTTTTAAAGTGGAAATGACTTTTTATTTTCATGTCCAGTCTTGTTGTGTCTCACTATTTTCCTAGTTATTATCATAAATATGTTCTGGTTTTAATTTTACCTGTATAGCAAGTTCAAGTGTTCTTTGACAAGGAGGCTAAAGTAGGCCAACACGTTGAAGACGGTCGAATAGTAAGTATTATAGAATATTTCAAGGATTCTTTCTCTAAGCTAATATATTCTCTGTAGTTTAAAAAAAATGCAATAATTAATGCGACCATGCTGATAATTCTATCTTTCGTTTTCTTTATAGTTAAACGACGAAAATTATATGCGGTTACCGAAGGCATTTGTGTGTTATGAGGAAGAACCTGATAATGGAAGATCCATCCTAATAGGAGGAGAGTACTCCTGTGATGATATTGTCACAGTAAAGACAGCATTCTTTGTGGATGCGGAGGATAACCCCAGCATTAAAATTTTGCTTTTTACCGTCTAGCGTAAGTTTACATTAGGCTTACTAGTAGCTGTCAAATCGAAGTAGATAATTAAATAGGTCTAAAAACTAGATCTGCAATTTAAAAAAAATGCCATTTAAGACGTTGTAGGCCAGAAATATGAGGTTTTTGGGAACTACCAAAACACCTCCAGGATCAAATTGTCGCCATGGTTTTATCGACAACTCCTAACTCCTAGGCACGAAGTGCATGAAGTAACGCATGAACCCGGTAGTGGTGAACCTGGGCGCACAGGCGATGTGTTCCAAAGTATGGTTCCCTAGCGAAACGTAATCAAAAGTATCAAGAACGGAGGCCGAGAAGGTGATGTTGAAATTACCTTTGTCCCATACCCAGTCAATCTCTTGAATTTGTCCGGGCCCCTCCTTGTCCAGGTGATGCAAAAGGAAAGTATAACACTAAGGCTAATATTTCGGATTTTCATCAATACCCGGAAGCTACAGGACATCAGGGACCGCGTTAGGTCAAGTCCTATCCAAATTGGTCATCCTGGTTCTTGCTCTATTACAACGCAGGAATGGCAACAAAGTTGAAGTATCCTGATGGAGATGCAGGAAAGGGGTGAAGTGCCTACTTTCTAACATTATTTAGTAGAGCGCTGGGAAATGCATATGACATGGATGCTTCGGAAAATCGATACATCATGTATTTACATTATCGAGTAAGTATCTATGTTACCTTAATTAATGCGATCTTAGCATTGAAAGCCAAATCTTTAAAAAAAATTTTTGTGATTATTGCAATAGAAAAAACAAATGTTGATTACTCATTCCTGTATTAAGTCCTAATTTTGTACAATTTTACTTTACGCGAGGATAGGTACGCTCAATATGTAAAGCGCATGTCTAATATAAATGGGATGCTGCCGCACTCGCTGCAGTACTGGCTGCGGATGTAGAACATGATATCAATATCACTAAGGCAGAACATAAAGGACTTATCGCACTCACTTTAAATAAGGAGAATGCCGTTCGTGGGGATTTTAAGCGCGAAATAAAAAAATCTGAGAGTAGTGTATGCCTTTATAAAAAAGAACCTGTCCTTGTCTTCAGTGAAGCGCAATCATTGGGGCAGCCACCCGATGAACGAGGATTCATAAGTAAGAATTAGTTTATATTAGATACGGTGTTTTAATGTACTTAAATGAAATTTGTCAGCAATGAGTGATCAGTATTTTATCACGTGCGTAATTTTGCATTAATTTTGTTTTCGTAGAATGTTTCTGCGGCAAGTCATATAACGCACAAGTTGGGCGTTATAAGACTTTGCATTTCCGGACATACCACTAAAAAGTGCAGTGCCCAAAATGCTATGTAAAAAGACTCGTGCATGACTATGCAAAGGAAGAGCACCTCAAAGAGCGTCACAATTCCGGTTTTCGTCACTGCTGTAGTAACTGCAATTATCGGTTCAAATATCGAGGCTATTTGACTAAGCATGAACTGAGATGCAAACTACCGCAACGTCCAGGTTTTAGGCAATGCGGTGTTTCAAAGATACTGCGTGCAAAACCAAAAAAGAACGCCCAATCACCCACAAAGGCTAAGGCAGCTAGAAGGAGTAACCTGTTCAGAGCAGCTTCACCAGGTAAAATTTTATTGTGAGGGGAAATAAGATAAAAAAATAAAGTGAATTTATCACCTAGAAAAACGTTAGTAGAATAATCAATTTATGTTTGACATTATGCAATTCTTATTTCTGTAGTTGCTGGTCCGTCTTCAGCACCACATGTCGTCCTACAGAGTCGACGGAAAGGCGTGTTCTACTCAGATGACGACGAAGAAGATAAAGATTCCTTAATCAAGGATACTGAAATAATTACCCTGGCCGAACTGCCTCAACATACTGCCCTTACTATCACATTAGACGGAGAAATTGCCATCCTCTCGGGTGCAGTAACTAAAAATTTTGTCGAAACTTCATCATCCACTCCACTCATACAGTAAAATTCGGAAAAAATGGCGGCATATATGCAAACACGTCAACTTAATGTGGCAGAAAGAGTTGTGTCAACCACAAATAAACTAGACAAAGGCTTACCTAATCTAGTGTTAACCCATATAGGACAAGCAAGCCGACCAAAGGACTCAGACGTGTCTGGGGTGGTCAAAGAGACTTTTACTCTGAATGCTCACGGAGTCACAAAAACACTTGCCTCTCGTAATAATAAATAAATAACTTTATTATTAGACGTTATATGTGAGCTCGACGGTTGTCTCACATAAAAAAGAGACTGATTGATTTATTATTATGATACTTTTCCTGATCATGTCTTGATGCAAATTGATGTGGAACTGCTGAGTGTGCTATGATGTAATTAGGATGTCAACTATGTATGTTGAGCTTGTCCGTTCATTCTAAATAGTATTGTAATGTATATAGTTTGCTACTGTTTTGTTGCGTTTCAGAGATGTTTACACGGTGTGCCAACGAGTTTTAAAAAATGAAAACATTAGTTGTATATATGCGTAAAATTGTCGTGAATCACCTCGTCTGTAACCTGAATGGAGTTCCACTGTCGTATCTAGGTATTAATGTTGAAATATCTTCTGGGCTTCCAGATTCTAGGGATCAACTAGAATCTGGCAGCACTTGATATATTTTTATCACACCATACATGTTAAAATTCATTATGAACTGAATGTTTAAATGCCTGTGCGTAGGTAAAAAATACTTTGCGTGCATTTACAGCATGAAAATACGCATTAGTTTACATCTTGTCTGTTTTTCTGGTATGAAATTTATGGGACTTGTCGCCTGCTTAAATCCCTCTTGTCTCTAGTATTTATATGTGGCATCTGGGTCTGGAGCCCTGATATATTTGTAAATACTTTTACGATTTAAGCATCGGGAACGTGTTCTCGTACTATTTCAGATTAGAAGGAGATGAGATGGTATAATTTGATGTACATTCGTATGCTACTGCATTTCTATAATTAGAAAGATGTTATAATACCATCCTGTTTAAATCGATAACGTATATGTGGTAATTACCTATATCGCAGATGTTACTCTGAATGACAAACTGATAGTTTCCTGTACGAAAGCTAAAAAATCTCACATTCTACACTTTAGTAGAGACTTTTAGAAAAAAAGTTAAGTGTTTTTCTCTGTGCTTGTTCGTGTGTTTTATTTATTATCCCTGCTATCTTGACGGAAATAATTTATGTGTACCAAAGTTTCCTCACATCGTTGCATGCTTCAGTCTATTTCGAGCTACGCCCAATGCTTGCTTCTGAAATAATTTTACATGTGCACGCGGCCCGGAGCGCACGTGAATTAAAGCACTATAATAACACATCTTGTCTCGCAATTCCATCAATTTTTTTCTAGCATCTTTACGTTATTTAAGGAAAACCTTCTAGGGATCGTTAAAAATGAGAAGACTAACTTATGTTAATACGTAAATCCTCCAAATTTGGAGATTTATATTAAAGCACTCCAAAGCATTGGCGCAATGAGTCGTGCTGTGGAGGTTCTATTCAAACGCCAATACATAATTATGTGCATACTCCATGGGTCTCATTGGAGAACAAAATTGCTCATGCCTGCATTAAGACTCGAAGTCTAGAGTACGGCCAAAAACCAAACAAAACTATCCACGGGAAGACAATGTGGAAATAAATCTACCGAACTTTAAAGCATCGGCTTAGTGAGTCGTGCTGCAAAAGTTATTTCAAGGGTTTTGAAGACGTATTTATCGTCATAATTATTTAGGTTTGGATATAAAATTTTACCCGTGCCTGTACTCCTGCTTAAAATCTGGAGTCTGGCCAACAGAAGAAAAATAAGGAACTATGTGCGGTGGGAGAATCATAAAAATCCAAGTTTATGTACCTTGCTTACTCATTTGGACACATACAGAGTTTTTTCTTTTCATCTTTACATCTCAGTATTGATTGCTTTCATCTTACACTTAGATTCTGGTAGTAATAAATGTAATTCCTGATACCTATATCTATCTCACGCATCCAATGTCTGGCTATCCAAAACACATCACTACCGACGCATTCATTTACTTCTAATGAATAATTTAATTTAGTTATTTTAAATACGGTACGTATTCTATGCATACATAATTACAAACGCTTCCGAAACAGTACGTACCCATGATTTTATATTGTTAAAAAAATATCATTTCTATTTTATGCTTTCGGGTACCCGTCGCCTTAAGTTACTTATTAAATAATTGGCTTAGCTATCTTAATTCATAAACTCCTCGTTGTTAGTTATTCAAGTACATACGTAGCAGTTTCACCCATTGATTTCTGCAATTAATATCTAGCGATAGATTGTCTGAGCAATAAAATTTTTTTACATCGATGGGTGCAATCGTATTCTCGGATAGATTGTTTAAAAAAGGAAAGAAAAATATTGTTAACTGTGACGGGTGTAATCGATCTTCCAGAGAGATTATAGTCAAACCATCACTGAACTAACCGTACTTGAATAACACCCAACATTACAGACGCAACACAGTGGTCATACGTTTAAACCATGCAGAAGATTTTAATCCAAATCCTCTACATAATTTTTAGGAAGAATAATTGACGCAACACAGTGGTCATACGCTTAAACCATGCAGAAGATTTTAATACTCCCACTTCATACAATAGCCTCATTCAGTCATTAAGGTTAGTGCTTTTGTATTCCGCAAAATAAATTATTGTCCAAATCCTCTACATAATTGTTAGGAAGAAATTCCATGCAATACGCTATATATACCTAACAGATAAAGATTATGATATAATTTCTTATTACATCCACTACTCTCTAATTACCCCAATTACCAGACAATATAACTGGACAAAAGTTAAAATCCTCCTTTCTTAAATGGAATAAATTCGATTTTATTCTAAAGATTGATTTTGCGACCGAAAGCATAAATTAAGAACATTGTCTTAGTTACGGATACGTCCTATCTCGTGCATGATGATATTTCTTTCCTACTCTAATACTTTACTTTAATTTATCTCCTAACTTACTCTATATACAACCTACTCCAATCATTTTCATTGTTCAATTTCGAAATTGATTTGGACTTATCTGAAAAATGATGACTGTAGGTGTCTGAAATAATTGTATTGTCCACCA
Source organism: Dicyrtomina minuta (assembly GCA_949802685.1). Classification (NCBI taxonomy): domain Eukaryota; kingdom Metazoa; phylum Arthropoda; class Collembola; order Symphypleona; family Dicyrtomidae; genus Dicyrtomina; species Dicyrtomina minuta. The sequence goes on from CATKUY010000086.1 coordinate 11,380, forward strand.
TTATGTCTCCATTTCGGATAATACAGCTTTTCTTCATTCTCCATGGCCTTGGAATTGGAAATTCAAGTCCAGCTGTCGTCGAATTTCCTTTCGATTGGATCGCGATGGTTTGAAGAGTAGACCAAAGGTTGGAATTAGTATATATCTAGGTGGATAATGTATCTGCGGCGTCTGCATCCTAGTGGTGATGCGGTTACTGCGGCGTTGTTGTGGTCCAGGAGGTGAAGGAATACCGCTGGTCCTTTGTTGGCTTCGTAGAATCTGGTGCGGCTCTCTGGTCCTCAGAAGTTGATTTACCATTGACCGGCGAATATCCTGTCGTCGTGGTGTGAGTGGGTCCGTCTCCTGCGTTTGATGGACGTCAGCCCTCGTAGTCTCGTAAATCACCGTTGGTCTCAGTGGTACTGGTGCTTGTCTCTGTGGCTGTGCATTACTCTGGTCACTCAGGACTCCTGTCGGTGGGTCATCCGGCATGGGTGGGCCCGAATTTATCTCAGTGGTCAAAGCGGCAGGATACTCAAGTACGGCATCAGTAAGTCTTTGACTACTTTCCTGACGCTCCTTGTGTAATTGTTGAATACTTTTCGAATTTTTCATGAAGTCATGTATTAATTGTTGCCTTTCTCGATCCGGTGACTGGTAATCCGGTACGTGTTGATGTGGACCTAATCTCAGTCGGGCACGCCTTGGCTCTAACAATTGTTTGGTTGTCGGGGCTCTTCTCTTGACTGCAAGGCCGATCGGATATACTGGACATGACGATGTAGACTTCACAGATATAATCTCAGCTTCAGTCTTAGCATCCCGAGTGATACCAACTACTTTCTCAGTAATATCAATTGAATTTGCTAAGATTGCCTCAATCTCCACTCGCAGTTGTATATTTACATCCTCAATACATTTCATCTGGTTTCGGAAATCTTGCAAAGCATTGAGAATTTTTATGCCCTGAGGATGTAAATTATCGTAATTTAGTTGAAATTCGGAACGTAATTGTTTCAACAATGTTGATATTTCTTTCTTATATTCCGTGTGTTGCCACTTTTTTAGTATTTTGGCAAAAATTTGATCAAACTTATCTAAGTTTCGTTTCTGATCCTCCAGTGTTCTTACAATATTAGTATGGGTGTCAAGTAAAAAGTCGTAAATTGTTTTAATTTTAAAGACCGTTTAAGAAATAATTTCAGGGTGTTTTTGCAGAGTCGTCAGGTTCTCAGCTAATGTCGGTAGGAGGTACTCAGATAACGTATTAATGTCCGTCTTGGAGTAAAATTTTTGCGTTATATGTGCCATTTGTAAATCTTCGGTTTTATGAGCGATTTGCTGTTATAAACTAGTTGGGAACGTAGATTTCTTCGTGTTATTCAATCGTCTTTCCGACGCTCAAGCTACGTTTTACTTGTCCTTTTCGTCCCTGTGGGGAAAGGGTGGGACACTAAAGGTCCAGGTAGTGATATCTAATATGGGGCGGGTTGATTCTAAGCAAAGTTGTACTATCAGTGGAAGCAAATGTTGGACACGTCGACCTGGAGACATTGGCTTCGGCTCTAGGACAGCCTGGTCAGTCGACTTTTTCGAGTGCATCACCCTTCTTGGCAGAGTCGTTTTAGCAGTGGAAGCTAACTTTATGCTATATTACTAATTATCTGAGATCGCCCCTATGGTTGATTTCTTTAATCACTGACGAACGCTGTCTTTCTTCTTATGTCGCAAAATAGACATTATATGGCACGGTGAATAATAAACGACTTTCTCTGATCACCCCAATGTAGTATTATTAGTATTCTTCATTGTGACTACTCTAGGGATTATTATTTTCACGAAACTTTACAAACTGAAAGTTAAATATTATTACGACCTTATACACAATATTACGACCAGCTAATATACGCTAAGTGATATGGATTCAACGACTGTCGCAGTCCCGAACTCCATCCGCATACTGGCCCCCTTTTCTACAGCGCCAAGCCTTCTTATTCCTTCTTGCGTCTCACTCTTCTCTTTATTATTCTTATTTCCTCATTCAGTTTCTCTTCTGCTCTTTCTTCTTATTCCCTTATTTGGGTGTCCATACTTATTTTTAAATCTGAATCGCTTTTTTTATTGATCCTTGTGTGTGCATTCAAACTTAATTTGTCTGCCTCATTTCCACATGTCATTTCAGATCATCGTAAAATGACCTGTAACACATGAATGGATGTTTAAACGTATGTTTGTATGTACGCATGTATGTGTGTACGTTTGTATTTATGTGTATTAGCAAACTTTGAATAACGTCATTTATGGACAATCCCTGTACGCACGCTTGAAAAATTCAATGATGAGGATATTTATTCACCTAAATTTCGAACTAATGGCATGACAATCTCTAAAATGGTAAATTTTGTATGACGTCTTTTTTAGACAAACCCTGCATGCGTACTAGTAAAATATTATGTTACGGATATATTTAAACCAAATTTGTGAACTAATGACAGCGCGGATCCCTAAACATATAACATTTGTATGACGTCATGTTTGGACAATCCCTGCATCCATGCATCCTGTGTTAAGGATATATGTCAAGCTAATTTAGGAACTTATGACAGCCGGGATCCCTAAAATAGTAAAAGTTGTTTGAGGTCATTTCTGGACGAAGCCTGCATACACACAATAAAAATATTAGGTTGAAGATATAGGTCAAATTTCTGAACTCATGACAGTAGGAATCCTTAAAATAGTGAAAGTTGTATGACGTCATTTATGGATGATCCCTGCATGCATACTAGTAAAATCCTATGTTAAGGATCAACGTCAACCTTATTAATGTACCAATGGCAGTGGGGATCCTTAAAATGGTAAAATTTGTATGACGTCATTTGTAAACGATTTCTGCATGCACACGAGTAAAATCTTATGTTAAGGATATATGTCAACCTAATTTCTAAACTAATGATAGTAGAGATCCCTAAAATGGTGAAATTTACCAAAAACGAAAGGTGGGTCGCTCGGAAAATGTAATACGGACATCATTTGTGAACGCTCCTAGCACTCCGTTTCGTATGTCGCTGAGGTACACGGTATCCAAACAGTGTAGAACATGCGGTAAACTTACTGCCTACGTATCTACTTACCTACTTTCATGGTGAAGTATGTATTTGCATGTAAAGAGTACCGACTTCCGTTTTTCTCAAAAAGCTAAAAGCTCAAAATCGCTAAAAAAGTTGGTCCTTATAACTGTTAATTGTAGAAAAGTGGCTGATTTGATATGTTTCGACCTAAAAAACAATAGAGCACTTTGCGCTCGCTTTTTTTATTTAAAAATTGTTCGAAGGAAATTAGTTAAGAATTGTGATCTGTAGAGCATGACCAACAGACAGACCCGGCATCGACAGACAGACAGACGGACATGACCATTTCAATAGTCGTCGATGAAGAATGAAGTTTGATCATCTCCATTCTGCTCTAAAATGAATTTTGACTATTTTCATTTTTCATTAAATACGGCTAATGAGATATGGTAATGATTTTTTAAGGGTATAGTAATTCAAAACTAAGTACTTTAGGGGTCACCCATAAATGACGTCATCAAAATATCCCCATTTAAAGTCCCTATGACCCTGCTGTCATTAGATTACCCGTTGGGTAAATGGCTTTGTTTAGAATGCGATACCATGAATATCCAAACAAGTTGCTTGGCGATACCCATGACGTCATTTATGGGCGACCCCTTGATTTTAAAAAGTTGCAATAGTGGTTTATTGATGAACTAATTCCTAATCTCATGAATAATGCACTAATTTATTAATTTGATTAAACTAATTCATTAATAAATCAGTATTGAAAGTTTACAAAAATTAAGGGGCCACCCATAAATGACGTTGTGGGTATGGCGAAGCAGCCTACTTGGATATTTATGGTATTGCATGCTAAAGATAGCCATTTATCAAACGGGTAATCTGATGACATGAGGGTCATAGGGTCATAAAATGGGGATATTTTCTTGATGTAATTTATAAGTTACCCCTTATGTACTTAGTCTCGAATTACTAAACCCATAACTAATCATTACCATAACTCATTAGCCGAATTTTATGAAAAATAGAGATGGTCAAAACCGATTTTAAATAAGAATGGAGATGATCATAATTTATTTTAGCCCCAACAGGAGATGATCAAACTTCATTTTACATCGACGAGATGGTTTCTCAGGATCTAAAAAGAATAATCAAAGCCCTGGTTTGTTATCGTGTTGTGTTAATTGCAATGAAAAATAAACTAGTAATACTGTCTGTAATCCTGTTTCGACAATTTTAAAGTTTAATGATAACATCTCATATGAAACTAAATTGCAGCAGCTTCATGTGGAGCAATTATATTGAAAGATTAAATTAGTCATTTGTGGTAGATTCTTAAATATAAAATAATTCATTAGAAATAATAATACCTACAGATTTGTATAATATGAATGTCTGTGATTTTTTACTGTGATATTCGCATTTATTATTATTTTATTATTATCTACGGAAAATATACAGTACACAATAGGAATAACTACTTGAATATAAATATAATGAAACAAATTCGATTTTTTTTCACTGCACAAATTTTCAATATGCAGGTCACATAAAGAAATAAATTTTTCAACTAAAAGTTATTTTTGATAAAATTAAAAAATACGGTTTATAAAATTTATTATATGTCAGGAACTAGAGTTGAGCAGATGCCTTTTATAAAACCAAAATTGAAAAAAAAGTGTATAAACGTAATTTCCAGCATCTATGATAGAACCTAATACCTTCTTGGAACTGAAATTGGACCTGCTTTATCATAAAGCCATGGACCGTTAGTTCAATTATTTTATTAAACTAAGCGACTCCGTTCACATATCTAGCTTTGCATTGACAAGCTTGAATTATGGAATTGTTTTTGTGATCAATTGTGATTTAAATATATGGAGCAGTTGAAAAACGAAGTTAGAAAAAATTAGGGAGCCTGAATTTACCTTAATTATTCATTTTAATTGGCAAGTATTTATATTCAATTCAATTCAATTCTTTATTTCGTGTTCTACGGGCAGCTTCCATAACACAAGAAGTATTTAATTTACATACTAATAGGTTGAATATTCTCATAATCGTGGATATTTTTATAAATTTAGAAATTCTTATAAAATAAGACATGTTTTGACGTAATTAAACAAATTCGAAATAACATTATTGCTTGATAATTTAAATAACATATACATATCATGCTCGTTAAGGTGTTTTATATTATAAAAACGCAGATACTTATTTCTACTGTTATTGTACTTAATACATTTTGTGAAAAAGTGGTGTACAGTATTCAAAGATTCAGCACCACATGTGGTGCAGATTTCTCTCTCGTCAAATTTTATTGAGTGGTTAAGGTAGGATAAGTAACTACTTCCTAGTCTGAGTTGCGACAAAATTCGAATGTAATGTATAGGTAGTGATAAATTTAGGTAGAAACTAGTATTAACAGATAGTTTTATTAATTTATAGATAGGGTGGTAAGACGAATTATTGATTCTATTGTAATCATCCTGCCTACTTTGATCATAGAAACATTTAATAATATTTTTCATGTTCTTTGAAAGTATGAGTGGACACTGCGAATTCCAAACAAAGGAAAAACCCGTCTGGTCCAAAAGGAACTTGACTTGTAGAGCCCAGTTGTACTCAACTTCGCTTGAACCTAAACTAATTAAAGTTAACAGTCTGTTGTAGCAAATTTTAGTAAGCCTCTCCGCGGGCATTAGTAAGATACGAAACCACAATTTTAATGTTATAATTTTTGCATGACAACTTAATTTTGTTTTTCCAGTTTCGCATCTTAATAAGTACCCCGGTGTACGGCGCGGTAGCCAAAGAAGCTTTTTTATGAATTGGTTTTGTATTGACTCTACGTCGTCAAGATACCTCAGGCACCAGACGGGTGCTGCGTACATAAAACATGAAACACATATAGCATCGAAAAGTTTTATTTGAGCATTCCATGACCTAAGTTTTGAACTCTTAAAAATATCAAAAACTGTTCTTAGTGCGATTTTTGCTTTGCTACACATTTAACTAGCTGACTAGTTAAACATACCATAGCTACTAAAAATAACACCTAAATACGTATATGAACTTACAACCTCGACAATTTTTCCGTTCAAATACCACTTCCAAGAATTGCATGGCCTTCCTCCTCTTCTGAAAACAATAATTTTTGTTTTGCTTAAATTAATAGAAAGCCCGTTCTCAACGCACTAGCTCTCTAATATATTGATTTTTTCCTGCAGTGAAAGTTTTGACTCTGCCAAAGTTGCATTATCGTCCGCAAGCATGAGTACGTCAAATTTGTCAGTTCCTTCTAATCCCACTGGTTTTGCACCATGATTAACAAAGTATTGGTCTATATTACTAACGTATAAGGCATAAAGCAGTGGACTTAGGATTTCCCCCTGAAGAACCCCATGGGTTACATCATGAAACTTTGACACACCTTCAATCGTTTTGACTCTTAATTTACTGAAATCATAAATAGATTTAATAATCCTAATTATCTTTCCGCTAATTCCAATTTTGTGCAGCTTACTCCATAACTTTGAATGTGGGATACTATCAAAAGCGCGATTAAAATCGACAAACAGCACGAAGAGGCGATTTTTTCTGGCTAGTTTATACTGAATTATACTCATTAGGTTAAACACTTGGTCAAGGCAACCCCTACCTTTCCGGAACCCTGCTTGGGTTTCTGGAAGTTTTTTATTTATTTCACACCAATCATACAATCTATTATATATAAGAGTAGTACACCATTTAGTAAAAGTATTAATAAGAGCTATTCCTCAATAATTGGACGGATTAGAAAAATCTCCCTTTTTTAAACATCATAATTATGTTAATTTCGGACCATGACTCCGGTGGGTTACCATTTTTAAGTAATGAGTTAAATAAAATTGAAATTTCGTCAAGTATTACCGGTGGGAGTGATTTTAGGAATTCGTTTTGAATTGTATCTGGGCCTGCTGCTTTTTTAAATTTTAGTTTATTAAGACCTGCTATAAGTTCCATCATTGAAAACGGCTTATCTAACGTGTCACAGGTAATATTATAACTACTGGTTTCGCAAATTTCTTTTGGAGGCATAGTATTAGAATAAAAGTTATCCCACTCTGAAATTGGCAGGTTATATTTGGCTTCACGTTTTCTCCTATACTTACGTATACAGCTCCAAAACTCTGAGGAAGATTTAACATTAGAAAGTGTTGCTTGAATGTTGTCAAAATATTGCTTTTTTGTCGATTTTAAAAGGCTTTTGTATAGTTTTTTGTAAGCATGATATTTATTGTATTGAGTTCTAGTAGGATGTTTTTGAGTATTTCGTAAAATGATTTGAAGTGTTTTTCGCTTTTTACGGCATTCGTTGTTAAACCATGGGGATCCTTTGACAGAATTAGAATAATTCGCACGTAACATGCCTGTCGCGGCTGCAGCACTGTAAATGGATTGAATTAAATTCTCATTAAACTCGGTACTGTTATTATTAAACGGGTAAATAGGATGCATTAAAATATAATTTTCAAACAAGTTTGCGCGAGAACGGTTCCAGCAAAGCTCTTTGGAAGTGGTACTTGGGTTGTCAGATATAGCTCTAAACGTTAAGGTTATTTGACAAGGTAGGTGGTCGGAATCTGGAATTAATAATAATTTGAAATCATTTATTAATGTTAATGCTTTATGATTTACCCATAATTGATCAATAACGCTGTTTCCATTTTTTGAAATAAAAGTAAAATTAGCAGGTGAGTCAGATAGAGATCGACCATTAATAATGCAAAAAGAATTGATCTCCATTGTTGAGGTCAACTCTCTTCCTCTTTTACTTAGATAGTTGTCATTGGTACACCGATCATGAGTAATAGGTACAACAACTATTGCCCTACTGTCTAGCTGATTAAGGTTAGAAACTCTAGCATTGAAATCGCCGCATACTAGAACTGAGTGGTTTGGGTAAGAATCTGTAATATAATTTAATTTCCTGTTCAAACTGTTAACTAGATAGTCAAAGCCTGTTCCTAGTTGTAAATAGGCAAACAATAGTATAAATGTTTCATTTAGATAAAGATGATTAAGAAGCAAAATGATAAAGTTATTACATTTTTCTATAAGTAAAGATTTGAATACAGTCTTATTTACAAAAATTGAAAGACCTCCACTTGGTCTTCCTTTGTGTGGAGTTTTACTAGCTAGTGAAACATATGAGGTAAAATTATGAAATGCAACAAAAGAATAATTAGGGTCATAAATCCAAGTTTCACACATACAAACAATATCAAAATTAGTTAGAAGTTGTTTATCATTTTTACAGAGAGAATTAAAATTGTTGTAACCACTTGTGTTCCAGAATATTACAGTTGAGTTGGGAATGGGGCTGCATGGATGTCATTTTGATTTGTTCCCCTTGGATTGTGATTGACTTGACGCCTGCGGTGGCAGCTTTTTAGGGTTGTAACCGGGTATTTCTCGTATTTTTCGAATAATTTTTCCATCAGTCTCGTAGTAGGCAGTAGTGATTCCTTCTGTAACAATTAGATATCTTGAGGACCAAAGTTTACATTCAGCTTCTGGATTTTTTTGAGTCACCTCAGTACGTTTCTTGAGAAGTAAAGATTTAATTTTCCTCTGTTCTACCGAAAGGTCTTCATATATTGTGTTATACGAATTGATTTTCTTGAGTTCTGAGGACTTATGTAATATTGAGTGGCATTCTTTGATAGTGGAAAATTTACACTTAACGCACCATTTTTCTTTCCATGGAATTACTTCATAGGTTTTCGGCTTTATGTCGGTTTGAGAAATAACTTGCAATACTTTTGCTACTTCAACTTTTAAGTTGCTTTTGTTGGTGTCAGCTTGCACATCTAGCCCGAGAAACAACAAGTTGGAGCGACGGTAGTAGTTGCTGGAATAGATAACTTCATTCTGAACATGCAGGAGTTGGGTTTTTAGTAATTCAGATTCGGACTTTATTTTGCTTGTGTCTGACATAATTTTGGTTAATCTCTTTCCGTGTTCTGTGATAGTAGATTTCAATTCATTAAAACTTGATCTGGTCTCTTTTCGGAAGGCTATAATTATTGTCTTCAGATCATCCTCCTCGTCGGAATCCACAACCGAAGATTTTCTAGAAGTATCATCATCAGAATTAGAAGTCGAACCAGACTTGCTAGATGGCATTTTATATACGTGACGGGTAAGAAGTAAGGGAGAAATTAAATGTGATTATCAATTAATAACTTATCTTTAAGGCCGCCCGAGCCACGCTCCAACAGTTGGTTTACCAAGATATAATTTGTCAACTTAATGACCTGACGTGACCCAGGCGAGCAACAGAATTATCTGTTACCCAAAGTAAAAGGTGAAGCTTATTCTGGAATCCACTGAAGTGTAATCAGTACTGATAGTTGATGGATTATTGTGTTGATTGTAGATCGAGATGCAGGTTTTGTTAGTCTACAAGGAGAACTTCCTAGCTCAAATTTCGAATTTTTATTCTGCGTTTAAGAGTTCCGTTTTCTAAAATTTTGTCTAAAAGGTTAACTTTGCACAATTAAGTAGTAATAAGGTGCACAATTATTATAAGAACGGCGATGCAAACTTATTTTGAGACACTGTAACTTTCAATTTCTTGGGGAGATAAAAATCGTACTTCCATTCAGTCAAGCTTCCCGCGGCTCCCGGCAAGTATTTATATCTGAAGGTATTTATAGTTTTTTGCATTGATAGGCGCAAATGCCACTCATTAATTACATCTAAAAAGAGAATACGATCCAAAGAAATATTGACACAGACACCGCAAAGGCAACGGCACGGGCTGTTTCTGCTTTTATCAGAAACGACATTGCAGCATTGTAAGCTTCAAATTAGAATGATCCACAGCCAACTTTGACTAGCAACAAGATGACAAGATTCTTCACTGTAAAAAAATCAAAATACAATTTACTACAAGTAAATACAAAATCCTTCACCTTTCAATGACACGTAAACAGAAAATTTTAAATGTTCAATATCATACAGACACAATTTTCCCCTTAAAACACACACATTAGAAATTTTTTTGCTTTTAAAAATGTAAGATAGAAGATTATGAAGTAAATAATAATTAATAAATGAATAGAAGGAATTCTACTTAAAAAAACGTCAAAACAACCATTTGTAATTTGGAAAAACATGGAACTAGAATAATTTGCGAATTTCAAAAATCTACAATTGGGCACATTTTTCAATTTTCATACAAAACACATAAAAAAATTTGTATACAAACATACCTTTTGCTAATTCCATGTATTGGAACCCTGGCTTTGTGGCTTGGAGATGTAATGCATCGCCTTGTCACCAAGTCGGGGCCAGCCAGTATAGTGCTCTGGATTGTGGGCAGTGGGGGATGGGGCTTGGTGGGGCGTTGGGGGAGTTAAATGGGGTGGGTGTGAGAGTCTAAAGTGTTTGGGTGCTGGTAGTATTTATCTGTGGTAGTTCCTACCTGAGACAGAGATACAAGTCAGCTTAATAGTAGTTTATCACATGCCTGAACACTGTACATTCAAATGTATAGACTCAAGATTCATCTCGAAGTTCCTCTCTTTCTCGTCCACTACAGGCCGTCGCCACCTGTCCACTCTCGTTAAGAGTGACTGCTGGCGGGTCGGCTCTGGCATGGCGAATTCGAAGTAGTGGCGGGCCTGAGAAACCTTCCACCATTCGTCATACCATGTCAGGCTTCGCCTCCGTAATAACGGGAAAACCCTCGTAATGATATGTCTGGTGATGACCAGTATAATCCACGCTCTCTAGCAGGACGGCCGTAAGACTATCAGTAGAATAGTTAAAAGAAAGTGAGTCACTAGATACTGATCATGTGTCTATCATGTGTATCATTTCTAGTGGCTCTTATAGTAAATTTGTATCAAAACACAGTCAGATCATGCCCAATGGGCGAATATCTGGCTGTCTAAATACACACAAATAATAATAATAATAATTCCATCTATTGGGTTTTTAGATGCTGAGCAAGCATCTATTGAAATGGTTTTGTCCGTCTGTCTGTCTGTCTGTCTGTCCGTTCGTTGGTCCTGCTCTACAGGTCACAGTTTCTGGGTGATTTCTTTTAAAATGCTTTTAAACTCTCAGGAATACGAGCAAGAGGAGCCCTATTGTTTTTTGTAATGATCGCAATGATAGTTTGTCAGCAAATAGCAGCTAAAAGAACAAAGAATTAAAATTTCTGTGTCGGGATAAAAAAATCCGGCGCTTCGCTTCGCTTCCTGGTCGACCGGGGGCGGGCCTGAAGTAGATGCTGAGCTTCAACAAATACGCAACACAATTTATGTTACGCTAAAAGATGATATTAGATTTATGGAAGCTCCCCTACCATCAATAAGCCATATACGAATGTGCGTAGCATGTAGTTAAATATAGCTGAATAATGTTGACAAATTGCACCATTCACAAATGACGTCATTTATAGAGGCTTCTCTACCATCAATAAGCCATATATGGAAGTACGTGGCATGTGAATAAATATAGCTGGAAAATTGGTAAGAATTGCATAATTCACAAATAACGTCATTTATAGAGCCTCCTCTACCACCAATAAGCCATTTACGAATGTACGTTGCAAGCAGTTAAAAAAATAATGATACTTACATAAAGGTATTTATAAACGATCTGTGTATGTGTTCTTGTAACACCCCTGCGTTCAAAGTATCTGTTTGCCTAATTTTAAATAATAATAATAATTTATTCATTAAGTCGATTTGGCCGCAGCCCATACAACATTGGTTATTTACATTTTTAGCTTTACAGAGGTAATTGATCCTCGGTTTGATATGATAATAAATATGTTTGATTTAGTATATGTAATTATGGTTATTTCTTGGCTGAAAAGAGAGCATGTTAGTTATTATTCTTACACAGTATAATATAGTCATTTTTAGTCATGTTATAAATTATAATGTGAATGTGATATAGAGTAATGTTTTTTCTCTCGGTGTCTTGATAGAAAAAGGAGGAAGGGAGTCATCTGTAGTTTGATGAAGGGGGGGGGAGTCAGGCTTCTCCGATGCATCCGTAGTAGAAATTTCGAGTCCTAATGGCTGTATCCCAGAAATTAAATAGCAGTTCAAATCCCTCGGCGTTGTTATAATCCTTGAAAGTTTGTTCCATAAGGGTCTTCCTAGTTGGTCTTGCGTCGCTTAGTTTTCTGAGAAATTTGGTTCTTGGATATGCGTAATGCGGACAGTTGAGCATTACATGGAAGGTGTCTTCCTCTTCCCTCCCACACAGGTCGCAATCAGGTGTCTCTACACGCTTCCATAATCGGTTCATTCCGTTTGTTTGCCTAATTTTGAAACAAATGCAGATCGGAACCCCAAAATAGTGATATTTAGATGACGTCATTTATGGAAGATCCCAGTATGAATACTGGAGGCATTCCATAATATGGGTACCCGTTTACCTCATTTTAAAACTAATGACAGGCGGGATACTTAAAATAATAATATTTAAACAACGCCATCTATGAACGATTTCCCTATGAATACTAAAAAAATCATATGTTGAGGTCATACGTCCACCTAATTTCTGAACTAATTACAGTAGGGATTTTTAAAATAGTAAAATTTGAATGACGTCATTTACGGACGATCCCCGTATGTAAGCTTGAAAATTCAATGTTGAGTATATAAGTTAACTTAATTTTAGAACTAAAGGCATGTGAATTTCTAAAACAGTGAAATTTGTATGACGCTCTTTATAGACAAACCCTGCATGCATACTAGTAAAATCTTATGCTAAGGATATATGTCAACCTAATTTCTAAACCTATGACAGTGGGGATCTCTAAAAAAGTAAAATTTGTATGACGTCATTTTTTGACGATCCCTGCATGCATACTAGTAAAATAGTATGTTAAGGATATATGTTAACCGAATTTCTGAACTGTTGACAGTAAGGATCCCAAAAATAGTAAAATTTGTATAACGTCATTTATGGACGAGCCCTGCATGCATAATAGTAAAATCCTATGTTAATGATATATGTCAACGGAATTTCTGAACTTATGACTGTGGGGATCCCCAAAATAGTATAAATTTTTATGACGTCATTCATGGACGATCCCCGCATGCATACTGGTAAAATCCTATGTTAAGGATATATTATGTCAACCGAATTTCTAAACTTGGGACAATGAAGATCCCTAAAATAGTAAAAATTTATATGACGTCATTTATGGAAGACCCCTGCATGCATACTTGTAAAATGCTATGTTGAGGATATATGTCAACCGAATTTTTATATTTATGACTGTGGGGATCCCTAAAATAGTAAAATTTGTATGACGTCATTTATAGACGATCCCTAGGCTGCATTGTTAACGTCTGTAAAATGATGAGGAAGGAGAATTTCGAATGCCTGAGCTGGTATTCGAAGAGTGGACCCCCGTCATGAGAACGCATATTTTCCAATTTTACATTGCAGTGTCAAACCAACGACCACTATACCAGTCTGCCCTGTGAACGTACATATGTCAGCAGTACATTTACTTTTAATGGATATTAGTGAAAATTTTCCATGTGTATTTCTAACGGCAAAACTTGACAAGCTCTCAGCTCCATATGTACCTTCCATGTATTATCAGCCCTTTTTTTTATCTTGAAACATTGATTTAATTCTTGGTCGGTTTAACTGCTAATTGCGAAGAAACTATAACTTCAATAATAACTAAAAACTAAACAGCACACATCTGGGTGATTACAAAAGGTTTCAATTTAAAATCTTAAAAAATGCGACCTGTAGCGTGCGACCTACCGACATTGTGACAGACAGACAGACAGACAGACAGACACCAGACACCAGACCAATAGATGCTTGCTCAGCATCTAAAAAGGGGCGACTTTACATGTCATGTACATACCTACCTGAGAGCTTCTTAAATCCTGCCAGGAGAATACTTGTATTTCATAGAGTATCAGTACACCCAACCAATCTACGCTACAGTGGTACGGCGATCGTCCGTAAATGACGTTATTTAAACATTACGATTTTGCAGATCCCTTTTGTCATTAGTTTAGGACTCAAGTAAACGGATACCTTTACCATTCGATCTTACTAGTATGCAAACAGGGATCGTCCGTAAATGACGTTATTTCAACATTACAATTTAAGAGATCTTCTTGGTCATTATTTCAAGATTTAGGTAAACGGATTTTTTTAGCATGCGATCTTACTGGTATGCATACGGGGATCGTTCGCAAATGATGTCATTCAAACATTATGATTTTTGGGATCCCATTTGTCATTAGTTTAGGACTGAAGTAAACGGATACTTTTAACATTAGATCTTACTAGTATGCAAACAGTGATCGTCCGTAAATGACGTTATTTCAGCATTACGATTTTACAAATCCCTTTGGTCATTAGTTCAAGACTCAAGTAAACGGATACCTTTAACATTCGATCTTACTAGTATGCAAACAGGGATCGTCCGTAAATGACGTTATTTCAACATTACGATTTAAGAGATCCTCTTAGTCATTATTTTAAGATTTAAGTAAACGGATTTCTTTGGCATGCGATCTTACTGGTATGCATGCGTGGATCGTCCGCAAATGATGTTATTCAAACATTATCATTTTTGGTATCCCATTTGTCATTATTTTAGGAATGAAGTAACTGATACTTTTAACATTAGATCTTACTAACATGCAAACAGGGATCGTCCGTAAATGACGTTATTTCAACATTACGATTATAGAGATCCCCTTTGTCATTATTTCAAGATTTAAGTTAACGGATTTCTTGAGCATGCGATCTTACAAGTGTGCATGAGAGGGTCGTCTGCAAATGACGTCATTCAAACATGACTATTTTAGGGATCTTCTTTGCCATTGGTTCAAGAATAAAGTGAATGGCGATGTTTAACATGCGATCTTACTAGTATGCAAACAGGAATCGTCCGTAAATAACGTTGTTTCAACATTAAGATTTTAGAGCCATTTGTCAGTAGTTAGAAAATTAAGTAAACTAAAATCTTTGACATGAGATGTTACTGGTATGCATACGGGGATCTTCTTTAACTAACGTTGTTTAAATATTACTATTTTAAAAATCCCCTCTGTCATAAGGTCATGAATTAAGTAAACGGATCTGCTTAAGCTTATAAAAAAAATGTTGTATGAGAAAACAGTGGACTTAACCAATAGTTGAAATTCAAAAGCTGTATGAATACGAGACAAACATTCATGTTAATGTGCTAATGCTACCGAGCCAACTTGTACCAGGACCACATGTTTCTTGCCTAATCTCATCATCGACACACGTACCTGGGTTACTCGTACCAGAGCTGTTTTATTAAAGCCCACTCCAAGCAGCAGCACTTGTACTTCACCCACTTGTGTCAGCAAAGCTCGTACGTAGTCTGTTTTCACCAGCGATAACTGCTTGAGGTTGAGTTAGGAGTTTGTTAACGTTACTACAAGAAATGTTTCAGTGATGATACCATCGTGATAAAAGCTCAGCATCTACTTCGGGCCCACGGTAGACTAATCCGGCGCGAAGCGCCGGATTTTTTAACATTGTGTATATTATAAAATTTCGACTTCCACTTGCATTGGTGTGAGCACGAATTTAATTTTTTTACGTTGCAAATGGCTATTGATAATTCAACTGGAGATTCAAGTCACTATTTAGTTCCTAACTATTTTGCAACAGAATAAATGTAAACAATAAATGCATAATAAAGTTCAATCTTCAAGTTCAAGAGAAGGTCAAGTCACTAACAGTAATTTTTAAAGCACTAATTTTGATTACAAAAAATCCAAATATTTTGCATAGTTCCCTCGTTAGTGAAAAGGAATTCCGATAAGGGCAATTTCTAAATAGGTGCTCAAGACTTGATCTTGTCATTACAATTAAAGCTTTGCAACTTTGTAAACTACGAGTAGTTGAAACTCTTAACAGAGTGCATGACAAATGAGTTGGTAATTAGATTAGAGGTGAAGTTACGTGTTGTAATTAGTCGGTAAAAATAGAATTATTATCTACCAGGGACCAGTCTGCTTGCCCATATCGAAGGAAATAAAACTCGCTACATACCTAATTAAACTGTTTAATAGAATTTACATTCTGGTAATTAAACTATCGCTGTAGTTTCAAAACTTTTAATTCTTACAGCCTAATTTTATAACATAGCAACTGTTTGCGGCTTACAGCTTTTTACATTTTTAAAATTGCAGGTAAACGTGGGCAGAAAGGGGATCGGCAGTTTTTAAAAGGTTTACGGCAGTGACAGGCAGTTATTTAAGAAATTTAGCGAATCGGCAGTGTAGGCAAATATCTGATTTAAATTTATAAAAATTACAAGAATTAATTTAAATTTAAGATAATTATCCTTTAGTTTTTCTTTTATACTTCACTTAGAAAAATAAAAGCGTAAATGATGATTGACATTAGATACTGAAATTATTTTAAAAACCAAAAGAACTTATTGCAATTTCTTTTATTGCCTTTAAAACAAATACAATATCATATCAAATTAAAACCATGTAAACTAAATACTTTTCAGACTTCAAAAATATGTTCATCAAACATTTTGTAATTTATAGAAAAGTGTAAATAGAGCCTTTTGCACGTTTTGAAAAACACTTAAGTAAAATTAAATTCATTTTTTAACAAAATTAATATTAGGTGTTCTTTTAAATAGCTCATTTTGGGCATATATGAAATTATAAATATGCTATTTTGGTTCCCCACACACGATATCGTATGTGAAGAACTAAAATGATACATTTCCAATTCATGCTAGAATAAAAATGAGTTACGTCAACAAAAAAATAGTAATTATATATAGGATACATTCTTAAAATTCTAATTGCGAGTTTCCTAAATGAGCAAATTGTTATATTCACATTTTTTTTTCAAAAATGTCAAAATGTTCTATTTAGGTATTTTTTAAAAGTGCAGAATGTCCTATTTACATAGTTTTAAAAATGTCAAAATGTGATTTTTACATAGTTTTAAAAATGTCAAAATTATCTACTTAAGTTGTTTCGAATAGTGCCAAATGCCATTTTTACATGTTTTTTATAAATTTTAAAATATTTGATTTACTTTTTTTCTAAATGCACAAAAAGTTCTATTTACATGCTTTCATGAAAATGCTATTTTAATTTTGTTTCTGTATATATACATGAGTAGTTGGTTTTAGTTAATTTAACCGGGTTTTCCCGCCGTTTCGGCGCCGCACGGCGGGTTTCGAATTTCTCGCCGAAAAAACCGCACGGCGGATTGCGAATTTCTCGCCCTCGCCTCCTAAGCCCGTCATTGACCCTGTATCGATCGATGACTCACACCTGTCGCGTTCGTTTATTGTCACACACCCTCTCCCCCTCCCTCGCTCATTGACATGCACCCTCCTGCCGCATTCATCTTCAAGTCGCACCTGCCATTTACTCGCAGCCTCATCGACTCTCACCTCAACCAAGTCTCCTCCTGGAGCTCATCACCAATCGCGTCATGGATTCGCCCTTGCATCACCCCCACATCACCTGCCGTTCGCGCCCTCACGCTCTGCCTCGGTATGCATTCCACACTGCGAGCTTGCTGCATGTATTTTATACAGAGCTTGTCTTACATGAGCCTACATGTACAGATTCAAGTCTGCACTCCTGTCCCTGGTCGTATATGCCTAGCCTCCTCACGGCCTTTTCCGTCACGCACCTCTCGCTCTCTCCTCGTTTCTCGCTGCTATGTATAGAGGATGCTAAGTGTACAATGAAGTATGTATCATGATGTATAATGTATGCAACATTCGTAATATTATTTTAAAAAGTAGATGTGTCATTTTGCATTTGTCAAATCTCTACAAATAAATTACATTAAACATTTTTAAAGCATGTAAATAAAACTGTTAACACTTTTCTAAAATATGTAAATAAAATATTTTACACTTAAAGAAACATTTTACACTTTTTTTAAATATGTAAATAACACGTTTTACACTTTAAAATCATGGAATTAGAAATTTTTGTTATAAGCAGAGATGCGGACATTCTGTACGGCAGGTTTCGCGCAGAAAAAACCGCACAGTTTCTTGCTAAAAAAACCGCACGGCGGGTTGCGAATTTCTCGCCGAAAAAACCGCACGGCGGGTTGTGAATTTTTTGCGAATTTTTTTTTGCGATTTTTTTTGCGAATTTTATGTTAAACTAGCTCACTAACCTAACCTAACCTAACCTAATCTGTGTATAGTGGACATACAGTGGTGAGGATATATGGTAGGGAGTGCTGCTAACCTAAACCTAACCTTACCTAAACCTGACCTAACCTGAACCTAACCCACTTACCTATGTATAGTGGATATATAGTGGTGAGGATATATAGTAGGGAGTGCTGCTAACCTAACCCGCTAACCTATGTATAGTGGATATATAGTAATGAGGATATATGGTAGGGAGTGCTGCTAACCTAACCCGCTAACCTATGTATAGTGGATATATAGTGGTAAGGATATATGGTAGGGAGTGCTGCGAACCTAACCCGCCAACCTATGTATAGTGAATATATAGTGGTGAGGATATATGGTAGGGAGTGCTGCTAAACTAACCCGCTAACCTAACCTAAACCTAACCTAATGTTGGGTTTGCTTGTATATAGTGGATATATGGTGAGTATCGTTTTGTAGCGTTGGTTGGTTTCTTGCGTTGTTGCAAAATTTTCAGGCGGGTTGTGAACTTGGCAGGTTGCAAATTTGGCGGCTAGAGTATTTGGCGGATTCCGCAAAGGCAGTCGCTATTTCCCGCCAATCAATATCCCGCCACTGTAGGCTGTTGATTATCCCGCCATTGTGTCCCGCCACTACAGGCTGTCGTTTATCCTGCCAATCAATATCCCGCCACTGCAGGTTATTGATTTTTATCCTGCCAATCAATATCCCGCCTATGTTCCCGCCGCGTTATTGATTATATCAGTATGTCCCCGCCGCGTTATTGATTATCCTACTATTGGCGACTTCTTCCCGACAATCAATACTGTGTTATTGATTATCCCAGCTTCTTCACATCCTGGTCTGTGGGAAGCATGGCGTGGGTCCTCTGCTGCGTCCTTGGGTTGTCACTGCCCTTGAGTCGCCATGATGTCCTGCAACCGTTCCGTGGGGGCTATCATAGTGCCCTTGGCCTATCATGATGTCCTGGACTCCATACACTGTCTGCCATTTTGCTTGCTGCATTTGTCTTTGTCCCCTGAGTCCGCCATTGGCTACTCTATGTCCGCCATTGGCCCCGCTTCTAAGTCCACTACTTGCCCCGCCTCCTAAGTCCGCCATTGGCCCCGCCTCCTAAGTCCCAATGACCCTGTTTCGATCGATGACTTACATCTGTCGCGTTCGTTTATTGTCACCTTCTCCCTCTCCCTCGCTCATTGACATAAACCCTCCTGCCGCATTCATCATAGAGTCGCACCTGCCATTTACACGCAGCCTCATTGAGTCTTACCTCAACCAAGTCTCCTCCTGGAGCTCATCACCAATCGCGTCATGGATTCGCCCTTGCATCACCCCCACATCACCTGCCGTTCGCGCCCTCACGCTCTGCCTCGGTATGCATTCCACACTGCGAGCTTGCTGCATGTATTTTATACAGAGCTTGTCTTACATGAGCCTACATGTACAGATTCAAGTCTGCACTCCTGTCCCTGGTCGTATATGCCTAGCCTCCTCACGGCCTTTTCCGTCACGCACCTCTCGCTCTCTCCTCGTTTCTCGCTGCTATGTATAGAGGATGCTAAGTGTACAATGAAGTATGTATCATGATGTATAATGTATGCAACATTCGTAATATTATTTTAAAAAGTAGATGTGTCATTTTGCATTTGTCAAATCTCTACAAATAAATTACATTAAACATTTTTAAAGCATGTAAATAAAACTGTTAACACTTTTCTAAAATATGTAAATAAAATATTTTACACTTAAAGAAACATTTTACACTTTTTTTAAATATGTAAATAACACGTTTTACACTTTAAAATCATGGAATTAGAAATTTTTGTTATAAGCAGAGATGCGGACATTCTGTACGGCAGGTTTCGCGCAGAAAAAACCGCACAGTTTCTTGCTAAAAAAACCGCACGGCGGGTTGCGAATTTCTCGCCGAAAAAACCGCACGGCGGGTTGTGAATTTTTTGCGAATTTTTTTTTGCGATTTTTTTTGCGAATTTTATGTTAAACTAGCTCACTAACCTAACCTAACCTAACCTAATCTGTGTATAGTGGACATACAGTGGTGAGGATATATGGTAGGGAGTGCTGCTAACCTAAACCTAACCTTACCTAAACCTGACCTAACCTGAACCTAACCCACTTACCTATGTATAGTGGATATATAGTGGTGAGGATATATAGTAGGGAGTGCTGCTAACCTAACCCGCTAACCTATGTATAGTGGATATATAGTAATGAGGATATATGGTAGGGAGTGCTGCTAACCTAACCCGCTAACCTATGTATAGTGGATATATAGTGGTAAGGATATATGGTAGGGAGTGCTGCGAACCTAACCCGCTAACCTATGTATAGTGAATATATAGTGGTGAGGATATATGGTAGGGAGTGCTGCTAAACTAACCCGCTAACCTAACCTAAACCTAACCTAATGTTGGGTTTGCTTGTATATAGTGGATATATGGTGAGTATCGTTTTGTAGCGTTGGTTGGTTTCTTGCGTTGTTGCAAAATTTTCAGGCGGGTTGTGAACTTGGCAGGTTGCAAATTTGGCGGCTAGAGTATTTGGCGGATTCCGCAAAGGCAGTCGCTATTTCCCGCCAATCAATATCCCGCCACTGTAGGCTGTTGATTATCCCGCCATTGTGTCCCGCCACTACAGGCTGTCGTTTATCCTGCCAATCAATATCCCGCCACTGCAGGTTATTGATTTTTATCCTGCCAATCAATATCCCGCCTATGTTCCCGCCGCGTTATTGATTATATCAGTATGTCCCCGCCGCGTTATTGATTATCCTACTATTGGCGACTTCTTCCCGACAATCAATACTGTGTTATTGATTATCCCAGCTTCTTCACATCCTGGTCTGTGGGAAGCATGGCGTGGGTCCTCTGCTGCGTCCTTGGGTTGTCACTGCCCTTGAGTCGCCATGATGTCCTGCAACCGTTCCGTGGGGGCTATCATAGTGCCCTTGGCCTATCATGATGTCCTGGACTCCATACACTGTCTGCCATTTTGCTTGCTGCATTTGTCTTTGTCCCCTGAGTCCGCCATTGGCTACTCTATGTCCGCCATTGGCCCCGCTTCTAAGTCCACTACTTGCCCCGCCTCCTAAGTCCGCCATTGGCCCCGCCTCCTAAGTCCCAATGACCCTGTTTCGATCGATGACTTACATCTGTCGCGTTCGTTTATTGTCACCTTCTCCCTCTCCCTCGCTCATTGACATAAACCCTCCTGCCGCATTCATCATAGAGTCGCACCTGCCATTTACACGCAGCCTCATTGAGTCTTACCTCAACCAAGTCACCTTCCGGAGCCCATCACCACTCGCGTCATAGATTCGCTCTTGCATCACCCTCACATCACCTGCCGTTCGCACCCTCACGCTCTGCCTCGGCATGCATTCGACACTGCGAGCTCGCTGCATGTATTTAATACAGAGCTTGTCTTACATGAGCCTACACTTCACATGTGCAGATGCAATTCTGCACTTCTGTCCCTGGTCGTATATGCCTAGTCTGCGCACTGCCCTTTCCGTCACGCACCTCTTTCTCAACTCCTCTTTTCTCCCTGGTATGTATAGGGGATGCTAAGTGTACAATGAAGTATGTATCATGATGTATAATGTATGCAACATTTGTAATATTATTTTAAAAATTAGATATGTCATTTTGCATTGGTCAAATCTCTACAAATAAATTACATTACACATTTTTAAAGCATGTGAATAAAACAGTTTACACTTTTCTAAAATACGTAAATAAAATATTTTACACTTAAAAAAACATTTAACACTTTTTTTAAATATGCAAATAAAACGTTTTACACTTTAAAATCATTTTACATTTTTTTTGAAATCATTTTAAAATTTTCTTAAACGTTTAAAAACATTATTTTAGAATTGAAAAAAAAATATGTTTTTCGTTTTTTCAAAAACGTTTTTTATGTTTTAAAAAACATTTTACACATTTTAAAAACAATAAACACTTTTAAAAACATTTTTGTTTTTTTTAAGTATGTAAATAAAAAACATTTTGCACATTTGAAAAGCCTGTAAATAAAAAACATTTTGCACTTTTAAAAAATATGTGGATGTATCAGTTTGCACATTTTAAAAATTATGTTAATAAAACATTTTGCACTTTTCTAAAATATGTAAGTGAAACGTTCTGCATCTTTCTTAAATATGTAAATGAAATATTTCATACTTAAAAAAACATTTTACACTTTTTTTAAATATGGAATCGAAACATTTTGCATATTTTAAAAGGGTGTGAATAAAATGTTTTTTATTTTTTGTTTACTATTTTTTAATGTGTAAAAGCCAATTGGTTGTTAAAAGACATTTTATTTATTTTTTTATATTATATGCATGAATATTTACATCAGTGAATTCAATTTTTATAGGAATAAATACATTACAGTGAGCATGCAATTGGGAATCTGGTGTAATATACCTTTTATATCGTGTGCATGCAGATGAAGTGAAATTCTAACTTTCCTACTTTCTTAAAAAAATCATTCTTAAATAGCGCAAGTGACTTACTTAACTAGTCTTCTTTGTACTAAGTAATAACTCATTTGTGTGCTTTATTGATAGAATATTAATTTTTTTAATAGCGTGAATTATGCAATGTATAGTGCAAATTTATTGCTACTACTTGTTTTTTTTTATGTTTTCTAATTTTTAATATAGATTTGTTTTTTAAATTTCATAAAACTCTTTTTCATTTATTTTGTAAAAAATAAAAATTTCTTTTTTGTCTATTTAAAAAAAGTGGAAAATATATTTAAAAGTTTCATAATTTTTAAAAGTGCGTCCATAAAAAATTTAATTTAATTCCTCGCTTTTTAAACTAGGGTTATAATCATCATGTGTATAGAATATTTTTGAAATACTCAGATAATAAAGAAATACAAAGTATAGAAAACAATACTTAATTTGTACTTAAAAATTAATGTGCATTAACTTATTCTAAATGCAAGCATCAAGAATAAAATATTGTGAAATGTGTGAAAGCAAAAAATTTTAACCAACACTTCACTTTTGAATAGAATTCGGTTCAGTCACCCACTTGGTTTGAGTTCCAAGGGTAATAGAATTACCATTCACTTCAAAAGCAGCAATCGGATCTGTAAAATAACAAACTGACTTATTACATAATATTCTTTTTAATACACAAGCCATAATTTTACAAATAATTAGGTATGAAAACAAATTACATACCTTCATCCCGTTCTATCCCAAAATCCATATATTTCGGAGCTGCAGTCTCTTCGGGCGATTCAGATTCTGTAAAATAACGAACTGACTTATTACCTAATATACTTTTAACACAGAAGCCATAATTTTACAAATAATTAGATATGAAAACATATTACATACCTTGATCCTGTTCTTTCTCAAAATCCATATATTTCGGAGCTGCAGTCTGTTCGGGCGATTCAAATTCTGTAAAATAACGAACTGACCTATTACATAATATACTTTTAACACAGAAGCCATAGTTTTACAAATAATTAGGTATAAAACATATAACATACCTTCATCCTGTTCTATATCAAAATCCATATATTTTGAAGCTACCCTTGAAGTCGCAGTCTGCAATTCAAGTTCAAGATTCCATGAAAATCCAAAATCGAGAGTTTTGGAAGTACATCCAACGACATCTTGATCCGCGGTTGTAAACTGCATGAAAGATTAAACATTTTATTCGCCGACAGGTTGATGTTCAAAGTCAGCAGAACGCAAATTTTCAATCTCGCGTAATGAATTCGGTGTATTGGGCGGAGTTTTTGACGCCGCATAGAATTGCAATTGTTCCGTTCCTGCATTCTTACCTCCCGAATTTTCATGTTCAATGCTTGCGAGTGCAAGAGAAAGTGAAGCGGCGGCTAAAGCTCCTGCTTTGCCTACGCTCACACACTCAGTCTCAGGCAGCAACACAGAGCCTTCATCCTCGCGGGTTGAAAGCGAAAAAAAATGCGAAGCGTCAGTCACAGCTGCTGCATTATCTCTGCCTTCCTATGCTTCTTCCGCCCCCGCTTCCTCACAATCATTTTGATGCATTCTATTGCCAGTATCTTCAATTCTCCCGCTTTCCTCCGCTTCTTTTGCTCTCGCTTCCCTACAATCATTCTGACGCATTCTATTGCGAGTCTCTTCAATTCCCTTGCTTTCACAGTCGCTTCTACTGTTGTCTGTACCTTCATCAGAAACACTCATTGTTTCATCTCTCGCTTCTGAACTCGACTCAAATTCAGACGGTGGGGGCGGGATCTGCTGGCGCAGCCATCCCAAAGGTTTTCCTGTTCCCAGACCATAGCTTTTGAATGGATTTTCCGATGGCTTGGTAGCTGGCAACTCTAAATTGAGTGTGGATTCATCATTTTCTTCTTTCTTCTCAAGATCATTTGAAGGAATAGCCTTGTCTTCTTTACTTTCAATTTGTGCTTCAGTTTCATTCTCTTTTCGCATGAGTTTCAGCTTGTGTTCAACATTCTTAATAAAATTCGCAATGTTTGCCACTTGCAAAGAATATTCTTGTTCTATTTTTGCAATCTTGTTACTAAATTCTGATCTTTTATTTGTCAACTCAACCATAAGCTGACTTATTTCATCTTTTAGTGAATTCATCTCGTCTTCTAAAATATAAAGAAACAAGCAAATTTTAGGTAAAAAATCATATAAAATACTTAAACCGATCGCTACAGCTTTTTCACATCCGAAAAATGTATAACGTGCTGCAGTTTTTATGACTGACTTACAAACAATTTTCGGTGATTGATAAAACTAATGCTAAATACAATCTACATACTAACTATTTATTCTCACAGGCTGAAGCTACATGCAATCTATTTTTGTACGGTGAAAACTTAAAACAAAATGCAACGGTTTTTCTAATTTAACTACAAAAAAATACATACTAAAACACGTGACCTCCAGACTGCGCTTTTTGCCCATTCTGAATTTTTTAATTTCCTTTAAAAACTGAAATCGAAAATTCTTACAAAACTTGTCAGCTGGACAACGAAAATATAGAGGTTTTGCGATAGATTTAGGTAAACGTTTTTGGTTTCTAATTCTAGCTTAACAGAGTTTTTGACACGCTTTTATTAAACAGATATAGTGAACACTATGTTTTTCTTTACAATTGATTAAAGAATAATAGTTATGTCTCTCACTGAAGAACGTTTCACCTTCTTTATTATACTCCCGAATTCGGGTCAATACAGTGTATGCACAACTTTGTTCTGTTTTTTCGAAAACTGTTTGTGTAGTTAAGTTTAAACTAAATTTGTTGCTAGTGGGCAAATAAACACTAATGTTGCAAATAATGCAAGTCTGTTGCCTTGCTGGAGTTTGCTAGTTGAACAACGGTTTAAGAAAGAGTGAAGCCAGCTGTGTTCACCTGTCAGCCTCATTAGTCAGAATACAGTAAACAAAAAAATTTAACCAGTGCAACACACATCAACAAAAAACACTACGTGACTGTCATACTACTTACCCGGTTCTGATCCTCGGTGTTTTTAGTTCCAGTATATTACTCACTTCCTGTGGTTCACAATGAAAGTAATCGAGCGTAATGAATATTTGTGTTATTACTGCGGCTTAAACTGCCCAACGCCCGGCTTCCGTCAAACACACGTGGATCTTCTCTATAAAATTCCTGTTAAACAACCGGTTAAAAAACACAAATCTAAAAAAGATTTGACAACTGTTATTGATAACGATTATAGTTTATTCGGTTTCAGCGAGTTTTACATTTATTCTGGTTTTGGTGCGGGTATTATTTTAATTCTTGTCGCTGTGTACTTATCGTTTAGTATGTAGCGTCATTTTATAAAAAGGAACGAAAGAAGTAAAATTTGTACATAATTAAACTAAAAAAATTAAAAAAGTGAGTGAATAATATTTTAACAACATTAGTGTACATATTTGTACATATTATACCGAGAAGTTTGTTAATTATATGTTGTCAAGCAAGAGGCGAAAAACAAATATTAATTTAATAAAAAAATTAAAAAAATACTTTATTTATTTGCAAATACCTACTAAAACAAATATTACTATTAAAAAACTACAAATCAAATTTTTTTAAACAACCTTAATACTTTAGTTAAGTGTAAAATAATTAAATTTGTAATTGTAACTCAATTTTAAAACATAGACATCTTTATTGTTTTTATAATTGTTAGGTAAGTATCAACTACTTAAGTAGGTTTGTTAAAATATGCATTGCTCTTAAACGGCTCAGAAGCTGTTTATTACTATTATTTTTATTTAACATTTATATAGATGCGTAAGTATACTTCTATGAAATTCTGATATAACTTTGAGTTTATAAATATATTTTATATTTTTTGCAGCTTTGATCATACCTATTTACATCCATTGTTCCCATACAACAATCACAACCGCATGTTTTCATCAAATTTAAAGTAAACAAATGAGTAAAATGAATATATAATGTAACTAACTACTTATTAGGAGTATAAAATATAGAAGTATTGAGTATCGTTTAGTAAGAATCAAAATAACCTATATCATATTTTTGTAAGCAGGAATCAAAATGAGCTATTATGTCATAAAACCAAAAATGAGTTTGTTAGGTAAACAGTTTTTGAAAAGTGTAAAATGATTAATTTACATACTTTCAATTTGTGTAAAATGATTTTAAAAGTGTAAAATGTTTTTCTAAAAAAAAAGTATTTTTCAAAAGAAATGTAAAATGTTTTTTTAAACTTTTAATTAATTTGCACTGTTTTAAAATTCCATCTGACATTTAAACGGTCTGCACGAGTAGCGTACAGTGAAATGTTTTTTGCAAGGCAAATCGCAATCATTGCAATTTTAAACTTTGTAGACATCGCTGCCTACGAGAAAGAAAAATGTACAGAGTTGCTCGTTTACTTAAAGAAGACAGACATATAGTTTTCAAAAAGAAGATAATATACACTGTGATACAAACATTAATAAATCCAGTTTTCCACGGTTAATAGAAGAAGAATAACAATTTGTGAAAATTGGAGGACATTTTAAGGAAATGGTAAATGGATAATTTGCTCGGTCATTTTTTGGCACAAATCATCGGATTTCCTTCTCACTACAAAGTGAGTACCTCGAAAATATTATAGAGACTTACTACGTAATATTTAGGCAGGTACTTTTTTGCCTAATATAATTGGCTACTATTTCGCTTGTTGTAGTATTTGAGCAGGACGACCCAGAACTTTATGATTCCAAAGTTTGATATATACTAGATAGCGGTGAAGTGAACAGTATGGAGCTGACATTTTCCGAGGACGTGTATGTTAGTGGAAAACTAGTTTCGGTAAAATAAACTATTTAAATTCATGAAGGGTATTAGAATACTGCAATACTTAAATTAGTGTCATTTGAAGTGTACATTTTTTTGAAAAAATTTAAATAAACCATGGATTTTTGCATTCTACTGTAGACGGCAAATTTAATTCCGAATGAAGCAAATGTCAAAGTGACGAATGAGAACGAACTAAAATATTTGCAAGCAACGGCACATCATTGGTTGAGCACTCAAATTCGCAAAGAAGTTGAATCCTTCATCAAAGGATTGAATCTTATTGTGCCTTTTGGACTTCTTACTAATTTTGATGAGAATGAATTGGTAGTAAGATGTCTCAATGTATAGAAATACTGAATTATTTTTGCTAATAAGTAATAATATAATTACCAATTCAATATTTATTTTCATATCTATAGTCATGATTTTATTATTGACGTACATATATGATGAATGATGTTTCCTAGATTCTGATGTGTGGCCAAAGTACAATAAATGTAGAAGATCTGATGAACTTTTATACTGTGACTCCTTCAAATGAGCTTCACTGCACCAAAATTGTAGCATGGTTTTGGATAGCAGTAGAGAATATGACTGACTCGGAGCGGGCCCGTCTTCTTCAGTTTACTACTGGGAGCTAGCTTCTTCCGCATGGAGAGTTTCAGTGCCTAGAACCTCGATTCAGAATAACAGTCCATGGCACGGTGAGTAAACTATCGATCGCTCATACATGTTTTAATAAAATTTGCCTTTCAAACTATAATTTATTCGAAGAATTTGAAAAAACTTTAAATATTGCCATCATGGAAGGAATTGAAGATTTAAATATTTATGACTTATGGCCTACTATATACCACTGTTGACTTATGGTGTACTCTATACCGCTGTCTCGATTCTTGACACTAAATGCAAGCTTTTCACTTTTCTTGTCATTCGCGAAGGTGGACATAGTGATCATTCTTTGTGTAATTCGTTCAAGTTAAAATGAACTTTTATGCCGTTGCGTTGAGTTAGCTTTCTTATAGTTTTTGTAATCTTGCATTTCGTCTGAAAAGAACCGGAATGACTTATATCAAATTCAAGCTACAATCAAAACGAGCTTTATTACAAAAACAAAATGAGAAACATGTGTATAATGTTTATTAAGAGTTTTTAAAAAGTCTAAAATGTTCTATTTTCATGTTTTTGAAAAGTGCAAAATGGTCTATTCAAATACTTTTAAGACATAATTGAATATTTTTGTAGATAGTGGATATTGATTTCAGCTTGAATTGGATATGAGTCATTTTGATTCCTAAATACTTTCACTCAGACTTTCACTCCTCCCACCCTTGCCCATCTTTCCTACTACCTAGCTATGTACACTACAGTCCAAAGCAGTCATAGCGCAATAATGAAAAAGAGTTTAAGGGCGCGTGTTTTAACGAAGTCTCAGCTCTAGTTTCTTGACACAAATATATATTTATATTTCGATAAAATGAGTAAGTTCATAAATTGCTCATAACACATGATTAATAAAACATTAACTCTAGAAAATACTAGTTACCAGACATGTAAATAGTGTTTATTAATCATGTGTGATAAGCAATTTAAGAACCTACTGATTACATTGCAGGTGATTGCCTCAGCTGTCTCGAGATCAGAAGATTGTGGGTTGAAATATTCAACCATACAACTAGCTGTCTGGCGAATCTTTGGGAGATAGGGGTTGAAGTTTTGGAGATCGTTCAGGATCGGGAAAACTGTTCTGCTTCCAGCAACAAGAACGATTAGTCCTCAAACTTGGGTAAAATATTCTATTTGTATGTTTTTGAAAAGTGTTTAATGTTCTATCTTCATGTTTCCAAAAGTGTAAAATGCTTAATATTAATGTTTTTGAAATGTCGAATCGTTCCATTTACATGTTTTTCGAAGTGTACAATGTCCTATTTTCATGTTTTTAGAAACGTAGAATCATTCTTTTTACATATTTTTGAAAGTACAAAATGCTTAATTTCCATGTTTATGAAATGTGTAAAATTATTCATTTACATGTTTTAAAGACGTGAAATACTTTTATTTTGCAGGGGTTTACATCGCTATTGGCGTTAGAGTTGGGCTGTTGCTGTTGATAGTTCTCGGATTTGAAATTTTCCATTTTTATCGTCGATGAGATTATGAGCAATTGGGAGATGATATTGAGATGCAGGCAATAATTCCAGCACCCTATCCTCATCCCCAGCCGCCTGCTGCTGCCGTTCTCGCCAATGCTAATGCGATTCTGCAGGAAATAAATCTTCTCGATGAGGATGAGGAAGAAGTTTTGTTTCACAGCCCTCGCCACCAACGACAACATCATCAAAATCAGAATCCAGAAGCCGAACCGATCCCGAACCCGCAACCCGAACCGGCACCTGATCCAAATCCAAATCCAATTCCAAACCTGACAGATCTGAATCCGAATCTGAATCCGATGGTTGCAGTTCCAGATCCAAATCCGATACCCAAACCCAAACCGCCAGTCGAACCAGAACCGGAAGCTGAACAGAACTTGAATCCAAATCCAGCGCTCCTGGAACCAAATCCAGCACTCCTGGAACCAAATCCAATTCCGGACGCAATTCTGGTTCCGGATCCGATTACTAACAACGAGACGAATGAGCCGGGTCGGATCGAGTGGGATTTAGACAAAAGATGGGAAAGGACTCGATCAGGTCGAGTCACTAAGCCTCCCACCCGTCTCGGTTTTGATGACTAGAAACTACTTTTCTCATCCATATCCCCTTTCCTCTCCCATCTTCAATCTCCAGCATTATTATTATTAATTTTATTATGATTATGTAAAGAAATACATATATAATGCAGTAATTATGTAAAATAGCATAAGCTATTTGAATACATTTTTTTAAATATGCATTTTTTCATAAGAGGAAGGATGAATTCATAATATAAGTCATCTACCAAGTAAAATAAAAATGCGGTTTTTACTTTAAATAACCTATTGCAATCTTTTTATATATGACTCTAGCATCAGCACTTACTCTAGACTCTGGCTACAGACGTTCTGAATCAAAAACATGCAAAAATCAAAATCAAAAACCTAAATTTTGATTTATCGTATTACATAGTATTTTCGTTTCCTTAAGTCTCCAATTCATGAGATGAACATTGTTTTTTTCAATTTCAATTATGACAGATAGTTTGCATCGTATCATAAACAGGTTGGGGATTGTCCACAAATGATATCTTCGAAATATTTCTATTTTTACAAGCATATAGTAGCTTTGTCATTAACCTATTCATTGCGTAAATAGCTATCGTTAACATAAGATGTCATTAGCAACCCACAAGATACATTGACCCAACCTGTAATATGATTTATGAAGGATCTAATGACAGTTTAGCTGTTACTGTATAATTGTAACAAGTCTAATGTTGCTCAGTCAATAATGATGGCATGACACATGCTCATTCACTCGCATTATCTGCTTCCAAAATATGCATTGCTCTTAAACGACTCAGAAGTGTTCCGTTCTGATTTCTGTCTGCTTTTCAGTATTTATATTTCTTTTAAATGATGCCTATAAAGAGAACAAGATGGTAATTGGCTTTCAAGCAGTGGCCTATATGTCAAAATCTTCTGGTTATGCTATTGATGGCTAATCAAACTCAAGCTTCTTAACTTGGCATAGAATTAGAGACCCGGGCAATGCTAAATTTAAAAAAACATAAGACCTCCACAAAAATTCATCGAATACGGTATAAATTCAGATTTGATAGGAAATGAAAGTGTTTACAAGTAGACAATTTCGCACCTACAAAAGATAATAATTACAAAGTTAATTAAATGACAATGTTCTCTGCATGAGACGGCTACCCTCCGCATATTATTTAGGACCTGCATAGCATTAAAAGGTATGCGATACTTCGACATAATAATATGTCCAGTATTATTTACAGGGTGTACTATTCAAATTCTAAACCCATGGGCCCGTGCAAAATTCTAAGCCCGCACCGTGTACTGCAGTACTACCATATAATAATAATTATAATAATAATAATAATAATAATAATTTATTCATTCGGTCAATTTAACTAAAGTTCTAATCGGTAATGTCATAAAGTATAGAACTGTTTTAAATAGACTAGTGTACTATTTTAATTCCTACCCACTCAAATCTATTTGGTAATACGGACCTGCAATATAATATTATGAAACACGGTAGGTAGGTGGAGTGAATTTGGAACTTGTTTTTGCAAAGGGGGGGGGGGAGTATTAGGGTATGTACTTGGGGATGTTAATCAAATGATCTCAATCAAATTATCGCATTTTAAGGGTTAACCCACTCAATTGGTTTCACTTTTATATTACGTAAGTGGTATGACGTAATCGAAATAATACATTTTTTCGGTTTTTATTATCACATTAAAATTTGACATGTGTGTGAAGTTGATTTATATTAGTTTATTGTTGCTTTGCTTACTATATATTTTTCAGTTTCTCCAAAACAGTATTTTAACATCTATGCACAAATGTGTGCGAATATATGCATTGCTCCTAAACGGCTCAGAAACGTCGACAGTATAATGTCTAATCTTTTGTATTTATATTTTCGTCTTCATCTGTATTACATGAGGAGATGAGAGTAATATTGTTTTTTTATGAGTTCAGGAAGCTATAATGTCTGGTGTTACTGACTGCAAGAGGTTTGTACAAAAACCAAAAATTGAATTGTGTCCTTTACCTAAAATGTTTAGCTTTTCTATTTTACAAGAGAGTGCATGGGACCTGATGCTCGAAGAAATTCGGTCCAATTTGGTCAGTGTTCATTGAGTAAAAGTGGAAATCACCCTTAAAAATTCTTATTTTGAAACCAGAATTTTATTAAGATGCGCTTCAACATACCTGAATTCTAAACATGTTCTGCAACCAAATCAGCCCGAAGTTAGTAGGCGCAGTTTGCAAAAAGAATTCGTAAATAGGGAATATTTGAAACTGGCTTTAACCATGAGTTTCCGAAGTAACCTCAATTTCTGCGGCTGTCTGATTCTGAACTCTTACAGCTTCCCATTTTTGCCTTGTGTAGTAAATGACCTTTTAAGTTTCTAAAGTTTTGTATGAATAATAAGGAATACTTAAAAGCACAACCCTTTCAGGCTTTAGCGTCTTCTGTAAACGTGATCATTTGGCTTTTCATAATGCAAATACTGTGTATAACAAATCCAACTCTGTGTGGAACTACTGCAGACAGAGTTCTACAGATATAAAAAAGTTTTATCGAAATCGATAAATATAATAGATATAATAGGATCTGCAAAGCTTAAAAGCACGAAAATACGAACTACTATGGTAGTGTCGGTAGTTGCAGCCGCGAGAAAATACTGGGTAAGTGATTAGGACATTTAAAGGGTGTGGACTTTTTACAAGCTCCCAGTTTGTTCAACAGATACAAAGCACTACTACTGAGGCTGCGGCTGCGGGTCTACAGTATATCTGTACATATTCATGGAGTGAACTGCAAAGCTCGAACTCACAACTGCATTCAACTCTCATTAAGTTCAGTGATAATTTGCCGAATTTTGACAGTACTAAAATAATTGCTTGTTACTTCACTAGAACAATAGACGTAAAAAATATATAATAATATGCGGAGGGGGTGGGAAATAATTGAGATAGTAATTAAAAGGGTCAAGGATTTAGGATTAAGGTAATAATTAAGGGAGAATGAGGGAATAATTAAATATTCCCTCATTAGTGCAGCAGACCCAACAGTTATCAAGTTTACCAATTATGTAGTTAGCTTCTCACCTCACTCCTTTTTTTAATTTCAATGAAGTACAAAATATAATTAAAGCAGTATAAATTCAAGCAAACCTTATATAACAGTATATAACCTTGCTATAATTATACTATAAGGGTAGTCTGCAATGGACCTATTGTTGGCCTGAACAGCATTTCATGCAGTATTATACGGTACGCGATCCCTTTAAATACAGTACAATACAACAACGCTATGCCATGAACTAAATAATACAGAAATAATTATTTCTTGTTTCCGTAACATTTAAATGGTATGTGCAACTAGCTACATCTAACTTTACTCAACATTCATTACTATATTGACTTCTCGGTTTTTTTATTTATGTCAGGGTAAACCAAATAGTAATTTATCATTTAGAGATGAGAGCATTGTGTAAAAATTAATCCTACGTGTGAATCGAGTAATTTTATCATTAAAAAATTATTAATTAGACATCTGCATCCTCAATTGCGTTCACAACGTAGATCTATTATGAGTTAATACTCATTACTGGTCAATATAGTATATAACGTCATACCGTATACCTATAGATATGCATAGACAACATTTTAGCAATAAATGTGTACCTGATTGACTTACTAAAATATGCAATGCTCTTAAACGGCTCAGAAAGTAATCGATGGTAATGTCTTAACTAATTAATGAATACATTTGTTTTTTAAATTATAATAAAACTGTAAAATGATTAAATTAAACGTTATATAATTTAAAATCAGTAAATAAAGTATGTAAATAAATTAAAAAATAATAATACACACTTATTTTGCATTTTTTAAAAACATGTAAATAAATTATTTTACAATTTAAAAACACAATTAATACTAAGAAAAATTATCAGTTGCAATTCAATACTATTTGAAATTATATCGAAACCTGGTATGGAATGCAAAGTGTGAGCAGGATATTACTTGTTTATGGTGCAGTATTATGAAGGTATGCTGCGGAAAAGTAACAAGTACAAAATATAGCAATTATTCAATACACAAATGATAAACATGTTCAAAACAAATTTGCATTTTTATAAAATTTATTAAAAATGAAGCAAAATAAGCAATAAATTCATAAAGCATTCCACATCAGCTGCAAAATAAAAAAAATATTTATGACATAATATGTCAAAATAAGAAAGCTTGAAACAGCTTTAATTAAAAGCGTGTCTCCTGAATTGTCCGAAAGACTCGAGCTAAACGGATTCCGTCTCCACGAACATTGTCGTAAACCGGAGCTGAGGGAGTTGGATTGAGCTTCTCCGCCGCCATCGCATGACTGCACTCCTGTTAAGGCTGCAAAAAGCAATTATTAATTACTCATTTATACAAGAAATATGATACATACATCATCCCAAACAATTCAATTAATAGGAGAATGGTTAACTATATAAGTCAATATATCAATTATGCACACATCCAAAACAAAGCGAGAGGAAGAGGACGTACAATGCAGGTTAATTACAATATTTCATATTTTTTCTACTACTAACTTACTACATGCAGTTTTGCATGATACATAAAAATAATTAAATGTACCTCAGGTCTCACTGCCAAAGTCTCCACATCCTTTCGTCTGTTTAGTAGACGTTGAGTCTCAATGAGCCGGAAACGGTTCCGACGATTCTTCACCCACGTCTAAACGAAAATTCCCAACACAAACAACAAAAGCAACCCTCCGCTAGTCCCTCCAAGAATGACCGGCAGTTTCCAGAAAGTGTCCGAAATACATCCATTCACATTTGTATCTATTTCGTAAAGCCAATCGTGTACTTTGCCTAGGTTAGACTCGCAGTACTTCTCCCCCGTAGTCAGATGGACCAAATAGCACTTTGCCCTTACACATGCATCGCAAGCAAGACCCATGCAATCTAAAAGTATAACAAAAAAAATAACGATATGTCAATTTAACACTGTAAGCTACCTAGTTTTACTCACATACGCAGCAACACCTGTCTAATTCACAAAAAACACCACCCGAATTTTGGATAGTAATTAGGTATATGAATAATAGTAGGAATACTTACGAGCCATTTTTTCCTTAATTCTTTTCTGAATTCCCTTGCTTTCCACAAAAATAAAAGATCCAAACGATACGAGAGCTCCAGACACAGTGACTTACTGTTCGTCATCTCTGTATTTCCCACCCTCTTGGTTCACCAATCAATAAAATTTAATGTACCTTGCGATAATTATTTTTAACTCGTATCCCGAATCAGTTTCAGTTTACACAATCTTTACTTACAATCATTTTAGCTCTGGGATCACGCAGTACTTGCTTTCAATGTTGCTTACTCAGCAATATAGAGACCGTCGACAGACCAGCTTTTATATGTAGTTATTGTTATTACAGTCATAATTTATCCGAGCAGGAAACTCTATACCTACTACTGTATCCGTCATGTAACTGTTTTTGATATCTACTTACCTTCTTGTCACACACGTAGCACTTGAACTGGCTGACTCAACTTGCTTCAGCTTCAGTAAAAATAACAACTAACAGTTATGACGCATACTACACACAACTTTAAATATCCACACACGTATCTAGTTAGACAGCATATCATGCTTCGTCATCTCTATAATGACAAATACAAGTTTAAAAGTCAAATGAGGTTTCCTTCTTTGTGTCTCACCCTCACACACGATTCCACGCTCCCAACGCTCATCCACTTTTTCTCCAGCAGCATAGTTCGTCCCGTGTATCATTCATGGATTACCTTTCTACGCAGTTTTTACAAGCAACACAATTAAATCAAGTATCTAACTTTTCAGTCACACGTATTCTATGCAGGTTTAGCTCGTTCCCATCTCAAAGCCTTTGCACGTTCGACAGCTCCCTTCCCTGCTCTTATCGTCACCATCATGTAATTTATTTCCTCTATTTTCACGTCTGCTTTAACTTCATTTTTACTACTATTTAGTTCTCTTTATTTCGGTATCATGAACTATATGTTTTCAGTATGCATAGGATTGTAAATATATAAAGTTTTCGATTCGTATTGCCCAATACACATTCTTAGCATAGTAATTTACATTTATAATATTGACGTTACTATGAAAGCTTTTGGTTTGTTATTCCCTATACATTTAGGAAACTGTACCTAAATTACCGTCTTCATGTCCGCATCTCTGCTCATAACAAAAATTTCTAATTCCATAATTTCAAAGTGTAAAACGTTTTATTTACATATTTAAAAAAAGTGTAAAATGTTTCTTCAAGTGTGAAATATTTTATTTACATATTTTATAAAAGTGTAAACTGTTTTATTT
This sequence comes from Dicyrtomina minuta, assembly GCA_949802685.1. Lineage (NCBI taxonomy): Eukaryota > Metazoa > Arthropoda > Collembola > Symphypleona > Dicyrtomidae > Dicyrtomina > Dicyrtomina minuta. The sequence goes on from CATKUY010000086.1 coordinate 48,031, forward strand.
ACATGCTTTAAAAATGTGTAATGTAATTTATTTGTAGAGATTTGACAAATGCAAAATGACACATCTACTTTTTAAAATAATATTACGAATGTTGCATACATTATACATCATGATACATACTTCATTGTACACTTAGCATCCCCTATACATAGCAGCGAGAAAAGAGGAGAGAGCAAGAGGTGCGTGACGGAAAAGGCAGTGAGGAGGCTAGGCATATACGACCAGGGACAGGAGTGCAGACTTGAATCTGTACATGTGAAGTGTGGGCTCATGTAAGACAAGCTCTGTATAAAATACATGCAGCAAGCTCGCAGTGTGGAATGCATACCGAGGCAGAGCGTGAGGGTGCGAACGGCAGGTGATGTGAGGGTGATGCAAGGGCGAATCCATGACGCGAGTGGTGATAGGCTCCAGGAGGAGACTTAGTTGAGGTGAGAGTCGATGAGGCTGCGTGTAAATGGCAGGTGCGACTCAAAGATGAATGCGGCAGGAGGGTGCATGTCAATGAGCGAGGGAGGGGGAGAGGGTGTGTCACAATAAACAAACGCGACAGGTGTAAGTCATCGATCGATACAGGGTCAATGACGGGCTTAGGAGGCGAGGCCAATGGCGAACTTAGGAGGTGGGGCCAATGGAGGACTTTGGGAACAGAGCCAATGGCGGAAATAGGACAGCTTCAGGACAATGTGACAACAATCTGAGCCCTTGGCAGGCAGGGTGTCATGACGAACACGAGAGGCAGAGTCATTGAGGGACTCAGAAGGCAAAGACATATACAGCAGGCACAATGGCGGACATTGTGCCAGCTCCAGGACATCGTGACAACCCAAGGACAGCATGATAGCTCCCACGGAACGGCTGCAGGACATCATTACAACCCAAGGGCAGTGGCGGTCCCAGGACATCATGGCGATCCATGGCGGTCCTATGGCACAGCAGCACGCCATGCTTCCCACAGACCAGGATGTAAAGAAGGCGCAAACGACAGGATAATCAATAACATAGCAGGGACATAGTATTGATTGGCGGAAAGAAGCCGCCAACGGTGGGATAATCAATAACGCGCGGAAACATAGGCGGGATACACGACAGTCTGCAGTGGCGGGATATTGATTGGCAGGATAAAAATCAATAACCTGCAGTGGCGGGATATTGATTGACGGGATAAACGACAGCCTGTAGTGGCAGGACACAATTGCGGGATAATCAACAGCCTACAGTGGCGGGATATTGATTGGCGGGAAATAGCCGCCAGCGGTGGGATAATTGATTGGCGGGATATAGTATTGATTGGCAGGAAATAGCAACAGCCTGTGCGGAATACGCCAAATTCGCTAGCCGTCAAAATTCGCAAAAAAATCGCAACTCACTAAATTCGCAACCCGCCCGGAAATTTTGCAACAACGCAAGAAACCCGCCAACGCTACTCACCATATATCTACTATATACAAGTCAACCCAACATTAGGTTAGGTTTAGGTTAAGTTAGCGGGTTAGGTTAGCAGCACTCCCTACCATATATCCTCACCACTATATATCCACTATACATAGGTTAGGTTAGCGGGTTAGGTGAGGTTAAGGGTTAGGTTAGCGGGTTAAATTCGCGAAAAATTCGCAATTCGCAAAAAATTCGCAAATTCGCAAAAAATTCGCAACCCGCCGTGCGGTTTTTTCGGCGAGAAATTCGCAACCCGCCGTGCGGTTTTTTCGGCGAGAAACTGTGCGGTTTTTTCAGCGCGAAACCCATCGTGCGGCGCCGAAACGGCGGGAAAACCCGGTAAAATTAAGTAAAACCAACTACTTACATGGTGCATTTTTTTCGAAACTACGGAAATGGGTTATTTTGCATCTTCACAGACGATATGCATGTTGATGTACAACTATGTCATTCTGCGTACCATTCAATGTAGTTTTTATTTGTAATTAATAATTTCGTGTGATTACGCATTTGCAGAGCCATTCTTTACGATTACAAAAATTACAATACAGCTCATGAAAAAGCGCAGTACATGACAATCTACTCGAGAATCCATAACAGTCAACCAAACGGATCACAAAGGAAAGTACAACTTGCCTCATCAATCCGGTTTTTAAACTGTTACACTCCTGCCAACGACAGTCACACGCCCTGCCTCACCCATTTCAAGCAAAAATACTTTGGTGGTTTCAGGATGGACTGCATAACTTCCAGCAAACCAATTTCTGACAATTTTGTCTCCATGTCTTAAGTCAATCTTAGCGCCTCCAAATGGACCTATTACGATGAAATCAACTACAGCGGCGACGCGGCGAGGGTGACTGTGTTTATTCTCCAGAACTAAATCTGTCTTTTCAGTTTCACCGTAATTTCACGTCACTTAAATTTTGATTTGATAAAAACGCTCTGTGAAGTAAGGGTGCTCAGAGCATGAAATTCCATTAGCAAAATAATCGTATCTACATCTGTGTACTTAATTACATAATTATACAAACACACTTTTTATGGCGGCCTTGACTGTAAAATGGAGCAACTGAATTATTTTGAATTAACATCGCATGCATAAATATTTTAGTAAACGTAACTAATTATTCTATCAACATAATTGTGTCATGAAGTTTTTTATTTTTTTTTGCAGTTATGGATTTTTTACTGTGCAAATAAATCATTCAAATAATTATGCTGCAAGTGTTTTTTTCATAAATCGCACATGGAGGCATTTATGCGTGGAAATTTAATTTTATTAATATACTTTTAGAAAAAAACAAAATCTAAAAATTTGCAAAAACATTTACCATCCCAACTAGGATTAAAACTGGGCCTTGTGGTCTAAAGTAAGACGCTCTATACCATTGGGCTATGGCCCTTCTATTAATTAATGTAGCAAATTTTGGGACTGCCTTCACATAGACATATTTGCATTTCTCATAGCAGTAGTAACATAATTTATTACCGAATACAAAGACATCTAATTACAAATTGTAACTCAAAACATTGTGTATAAGCCAAGTCACAGCAAGTTACTTTTCGTAACCATGAACCAAACCAACTGTAAAAAACTATGTGTAAATTATTTGGGGGCCGTCCTCAAACTACGTTAGCACAAATTGTTATATAGTTTGATATTACAAATGGAGGGGTTAATGAATTTCAACTGTATTGTGTGCATTTTGTATATATAATTTAATTACTGATTTATTAGTAGAAAATTACAAATTGTAACATTTTGAATAAATTACCGTATTTTCTCTAATAGTACGCGGGTCTCTAATAATGCGCGGGTCTCTAATAGTACGCGGGGGGTCGAGGCTCGAGTTTGGATAGTACGCGGGTCTATTTAACACACGATTAAATGGCAGTGGGCGGGTCTCTTTTAATACGCGGGTCTCTAATTATACGCGGGGGGTCGAGGCTCGAGTTTGAATAGTACGCGGGGCGTACTATTAGAGAAAATACGGTACATAAAAACTTTAAGATTAAATATTTATCAAATCCAGTGCTAGACATTCGAGAACAAAAAGCTAAGGCCTCAAAATCCTTGTAGTGCAAAGTTCCCTAATAAACCCCTAAAGTCTCGGTGGTTTCCCCTTCGGTCTCGGTGGTACTATCAACACTGTCAAAATCTGATACAAATGCTTAAATGTAGAAACGATACTATGGTGTTCAAACCAGTAGCAAGTGCCAGAGTTACAGTAGCAACAATGCGTGATACCTTTATTTGACTCAGAAGTAGTAGGAACTATCTGGAAACTTTTGATGGCTACAACCCATGTGTATCAATGCTTTAATTTCGTGATATCTAGAATAATATTTTTTAAGTGATGTCATCTGGTAGTCCCCGTAGCAGGAGCCATTGCAGGGAACTGAATCCCTTTCAGAAGAACAATCACCATCCGATCATTCATCATATCTATGCTGTTCGTAATAAAATTCACAATTTTGAAAGCACTTGAGACAATCTGTGGAAGGAAGTTAAGAAAATAATTAATAATGATTGTGAACACTATTCAATATGAAACACGAACCAGCCAAACGACATGAAAATTACATTTAAAAACATGAATTGCTTACCTCCTACAAGAAAGCTATTGAATGTAGTGGGCAGAATAGGAATCATTCCAGCATCAAATAGTTTCATATTTGCGCCTCTTGGTTTTCTCAGTCTCAAGTGTGAAACTAGGAAAATCAAAATTTAAAGACCTGAGTGTAATAAGAGCAATGTAGAGTGTAGTAAATCACGATCAACAGTAAGGTATGCCAACTGTGAATTAACTACGCGCCATTAGTAGTGAGGATTATACATATGTACATTAGTTTGAAATAATTTTTAGTGAATTTTGTTCACTGTGTAAATCTGATTCAATTGCTGGGATCATAAACTAATTAATGGGTGACCTGGATTTGAATATAAAACAGCTCCTATTGAACATTAAATTTTAATTTAATCCCAAAAATAATAAAATCAAAATAACGTTGTCCGATGTCCGCCGTCCGCTGTCCGCTGTTCCCCCTCCGATGCCCGCTGTAATATTTTGGAGTACCCTTATAATGGTTTAATTTTATTGCATAGTGACACGCAGATACCGCTAAATAGCTTTAAAACACTCCCATTGCAGAAAAATATTTACTCCAACAATAAAAAACCATATTATAGCCATTTTTGAACCTTGCAAGCCAAAATTGGCATGACTGTTTCCGAAAAAATGTGGCGCTTCGCGCCGGATTTGTCGACCGGGGGCATGCCCGAAGTAGATGCTGAGCTACAACAAAGGCACAAGATAATTTATGTTACGCTAAAAGATGACATCAAATTTATAAAAGCTCCCCTACTATGAATATTCTATATACAAATGTGCGTAGCATGTAGTTTAATGTAGCTCCCAAACTTTTTTAAACTTCACCATTTACAAATGCCGTCATTTATGGAAGCTCCTCTACCATCAATAAGCCATATATGGTTGTACGTGGCATCTAGTTAAAAAAAGCTTTAATATTTTCGAAAATTGCATGATTCGCAAACGACGTCATTTATGAAGCCTCCCTTACAATCAATAGGCCATATCCAAATGTACGTGGCAAGCAGTTAAAAACAAAAGTTGAAAAAATTTTAAAGTTAAAACATCTATATTCTATATAGATAGGTTCGTGACAAGTTGGTATAATGGTTTAGAAAAAATTCAAAAGTTGGAAATAAGGGTAATATAAACTGTGATATTTGTGGGACGTCATTATAGACGAACCTTGAACATCTATAATCCATAAGGATATATTCGTGACATGTTGTTAAAATAGGTTGAAAAAAAAATTGAATTTCCAATTGGGGGTACCTAAAACTATGATATTTTTGAGACGTCATTATGTCCGATCCCTAAATATATATAATTTGTATAGATATAATTGTGACATGTGGGTAAAACGGTTCGGAAAAAAGTTCAAAACTTGGCAATGGGGGTGCATAAAACTATAATATTTGTGGGACGTCAATATGGACGAACCCTAAATATCTTTAATCTATATGGATGTGTTCGTGACATGTTGTTAGTATAGGTTAAAAAAAATTGAATTTCAAATTGGGGATACCTAAAACTATGATATTTGCGGGACGTCATTATGGACAAGCCCTGAACATCTATTTACTATATAGATATGTTCGTTCAACATTGCAGTGCCAGACTTATGACTATTATGTCAGGGTGCATTGTTAACGTATGTAAAATAATGAGGAAGGAGAATTCCGAATGCCTAAGCTGGTATTTGAAGAGTGGTCCCCCGTCATGAGAACGAATATTTTCCAATTTTACATTGCAGTGTCAAACCAACGACCACTATACCAGTCTGCTCTGTGAACGTACATATGTCAGCAGTACATTTACTTGTAATAGATATTTGTGAAAATTTTCCATGTGTATTTCTAACGGCGAAACTTGACAAGCTCTCAGTCAGCTCCATATGTACCTTCCATGTATTATCAGCGCCGGATTTTTTATCTTGAAACATTGATTTAATTTTTGGTCGGTTTAACTGCTAATTGCGAAGAAACTATAACTTCAACAATAACCAAAAACTACACAGCACTTCTCTCTCGCTTTTCTGGGCGATTAAAACAGGTTTCAATTTAAAATCTTTAAAAATGCGACCTGTAACGTGCGACCAACAGCCATTGTGACGGACAGACAAACAGACAGACAGCAAACACCAGGCCAATAGATGCTTGCTCAGCATCTAAAAAGGCTACACTCACAAAAAGTATACTATTGAGTAGGAACATAAATTTCACACCTTAGGCAGTGAAGTGATGTGGGTATTTTGTAAAAACTGTTGATTTAGAGAAGCCGTATAAACTAATCAACTTTTATTTTTTCAGCTTTGATAGTTATGTGTTGAATGTTTTGTGCTGCCCTATCTTTCATTTGCCTAAATTTTTCATAAAACAAAATCAGTGCGCTATTTATGTACAGCGGTCGGCTCTGCGAATGGAATGTTACCGCTTGGAATTAATTAAAAATCACTTATTTAAATGCTTATAAAATAACGGCGCAACTTCTATTCCATTACTGTAGGACAAACATGTATATATACATTTTAGGAAATTTTGAGGGCAAAATATTGCAATTTGTTTGGATTTAATAACATAATAATAATTGTACCTATTCTAAGCTTAAAACTCATGTGCAAGATGAGTTAGGTAATATTTCAGTTTTAAATTTAGTCCACGAACGGTCTTCAGTCGCTTAGGGACTATTTGATTTGGAATGCTTCTTCACACTATCGCGTTTGTTAACTCCTAAAAAGAACAAGCAACTTAGCAATAGCAACGAGTGTACAGTAGTACACGCATTCTGATAGAAATGTGCCTGTTTATAAAACTTGTTGGTTAAGCTTTCGCATAACCGATTTTGATGTCCCAAGAAATTAAAACGGTCCTTATTTTATAGATATCAAAGTACAATTTTTAATCGTGCATCTATAACGCTTTTAGTTTGAAGCCTAGGTCAAAAGTTTTCTAGCAATAGGCGTTTAAATTTTTTTTACTATTGCGCAGTACCGGCGTACTGCGATACTTTTAGCCCTTAATAGCTATATGATTAGTTGCTGACTTAAAGCTATTGTTTCAATTTCCAGGTCATTATAAAATCCAAAGTAAACTCTGCATGCGTGATCTTTACTTCATAATAAAATTCTTTAAATCCGAATCTAAATAGCTCCTATTTGTGAAAGCCTTTTAATATGACTATTTCCTACTATTCAAATCAAAATCTCAATTCAAATCCGTAATAATGAAATTTAAATTAAAATCAGACTGATTTTTTGTTAATAATAAAATCAAAATCTAAATCTGAATGTAGGTAATAACATTCTCTTCCCTCACCTAATTTAACTAAGCAGAACTCTGCTAGATGGCTTGGGGTCGTCGCCAATCCATTGTAAGGGACGATTTTTAATACTATGCGGGGTGAACTATTGAAGCCACCGCAGGATTTTTAAACCAATTCCCCAATAATAACTAAGGTGTCAAATTCAACCCCGAAGCAGTCAACCTAGTCTTGCATTAGCGTTTAAACTTAAAATTAGTACAATTTTATTAATAAATTGCAATTTTTGTATCTTATAAAAATTAAGTAACAAAAGTACTAAATTCTGCGTGTCCTGCAATAGGATACAATATTTGTCTTAGTAGTTTGTGTTAACATATTAACATTTCTTAAATGCTGTTATATTCCGCCTGCAGGACGGGCCGCGTTATTAGTCACTAAGATATTATCAAAAATTAATAAATTATTATTTGTATTTAAAACAACTGCTATTTATTGTGTGATTTCAATTACATGTATGTAAAACTCAATGAATGATTAATTATGTAATAAAGATTAAACAAGGTTATTGTGTCACATTCTACTGTACTACAGTTGCTTTTTTTTAATGTGAAAAACTCGTTTGTTTTTTAGCATGAATTGCAGCACAATTAACTATTGTCACTCTGCTGTCCCAGTTTCCTAAATTTTATGCAAGCATGATGCATTTTTCACAAACAAAGATTCTAAATAAAAACCTTCCATAAATGTGCCTGAAATTCATGCTCTAAATAATAAATCAAAAGTACAAAAATTAGTCAAATAAGCCATAATATAAATTAAAAACAAAAACGAGAATAGTTGAGGTTAAACTTGAACGATTAGTCATTGACTGATTTATTGGTGGATAATTTAAATTTTTACATTTAAATATATAACATATAAGCCTTTTAGATTAAATATTTACAAAATCCAGTGTTAGACATTCGAGAACGTAAATCTAAGAACTTACAAACTCACAACCCTCATTCGGAAAAGTTACTTAAAAACCCTTTCGGTCTTGGTGGTTTGTTCAACCCTGACATTATCTGCTTGACTTTATTCCCAAGAAAATAGACCATGATGTTCAAAGTCGAAGCATCTGTCCTTGTTGCAGTAGCAACGTTGCGTTACACCTTCATATTTTTTGGAAGTAGTGGGGACACAACTATCTGGAAACGTTTGAGGGCTACAAGGCTACAACCCATGTGAATAAAAGCTTTAAGGTTGAGACGTCCAGGAA
>CATKUY010000087.1:0-303326 GCA_949802685.1 Dicyrtomina minuta
GGGATACTGTAGAAGTAATGCTGATGTTAAATTCGTTCCGTCCGCGAACAGCATTAGCAACATCCTCGAGTTATGATGGAAGGGGGAAAGATGGTAAGGAAAGTCATAGTTGTAACTGTTTGGAAAGCACGGGGTTTCTTTAGTAAGTGATGTCTGGGCCAGTAAGTGATGTCTGATTTTAGTAAGTGATGTCCAGGCCAGTATGTGATGTCTGACTTTAGTAAGTGATGTCCAAAAAATTTTTTTTTCTTTGAAGTGCAATGAATATAAATCGACGAGAAATAAAGAAAACTGACGTTGCAAAACAGTTTTTTAGGATGATTAACCGGAATTAACACGAAACTAGGCTCCTAAAGCTGCCTGAAAACGGATAGGTTAAATTTTTCCCTCCCGCCTTCGGCGGGGCCGCCTCCGGCGGCCGAGGGAAAAATATAACCTAAACGTTTCCAGTCAGTTCTTCCTACCCCCCCCCCCCCCACCCCCCCCCCCCGTCAAACCTAACCTCACCATAAATATAACAAACCTTGAGAGGTAGCCAAAACTGAATATGTAGCCGCCCGCCGAAAAACTGTATTTTTCATTATGGACTGGACTCAGTCCACCGGTGTGATTTTCTGTCAGCCGTGCAGATCCAAATCGGATGCTCTTTCTTGCGAAATTCCATCCTAGCTTTAAACTCTACACTTTCTGCACTGCTTACTGTTCAAAATTAAACCTTGTTGTTGACACCATCTAATTATTTCACCCTCCCCGCTATCCAATAACCTACACAGTTGTCGCTCATTAAAATGTCGTGCCATGGTTAAATTATGAATGAACAAATAAATAAGACCCTTACCTGAATTAAGCTTCGTACACAATGAAAACTGTGCTATTGTGCTTCCTCGTGGTCTTAAAATTGTGCTACTCTGATACTCTTTCTCGTGGTCATGAAATTAAATTATCAAGTCTCAACATCTGAACATGCATTTATCTGCATTGGTACTACATATTATTATGGAATGCGGCATGCAGTCATTGTATATATGGGTTAAGGAATTTAATCTTATCGCTTCCCAAGAATTTAAAAAATCGCTCGGCCAAAGTTATGTGTTATTCTTTATAAGTAAATTGATTCATTTCTCGTCGATTTATATTCATTGCACTTCAAAGAAAAAAAAATTTTTGGACATCACTTACTAAAGTCAGACATCACTTACTGGCCTGGACATCACTTACTAAAATCAGACATCACTTACTAGCCCAGACATCACTTACTAAAGAACACCCGAAAGCACATATAGGCAAGTACCTACCTACCTTTTACCTTTTACCAAGCAAGCTACGTACCTACGCGTAGGTAGGTAGGTACTTATACCCTCTTCCCCGACCGATTTCGAAAGAGAAGTTCTCTGTAGTGGAAAAGGCAGTGAAGCGCTAAGCGACAACACTTTTACATCTCACAGCAGCAGCAGCAGCAGCAGCAGCATCACACGGAACTGCCAAAGTAGCAGGAGCAGAACTTACTCAACAAAATCAGACGAGCTGAGAGCTCTGTGTAGTGTGTGAGTCGGTTCAGGAAAGTACGGACCTCGAAGATCCTAGAGAGACGCATCGCACGCTTTACTCCACACACACTCTCATTTAGTAACCTACAGTTACCATATTATTCCCGCCTGTATGGTATAAATATAAGATGAAGGCTATAGCTATAGGTATATAGCTTAAGTAGTGAGAGATGGGTCCAGGTAAGTTCATTTATACCTCCGACCTCCACACATACATCTAACAATATATACACAACCAATGGTTGATGGTTGTTTAGAGCACAAAAAGTATGCAAACCTATCAGATAAAATAGTATTAAAGGCAAAATTCTGGATCGATGGATTGGATTGGATGGAAGATGGAAGTTGGAACATAGCATAGGAGAAAAGGAGAAAGAGAGAAAAAATGGAATCAATCGAAATCTAAAATTACGTCTGCGGGCTTCATTTTCAACCTTTCATCTACAGAGATGGTAACGGCAACGGTGAAGGGACCGTATGAAATTACAAGTTACAAAATCATTCCAACGAAGCCGTTCAATCCCAATTTTTTATTCACTCTCCATTCTTTTCTACATTTTCGAATAAAAAAAACGAACGTTGAAATTGACTTCGTATAGCCTATGCTACGCTTGTAGCCTAAATCATTTAAATATTGGATAGTCCCATAGAGTTATTGTAGCGGACTGGATCCACATTTAAGCACGCAATTCTATCCTCTAAACAAAATGGAAACAAGAATCTATATAACCTTTCCCATTTCAAGGCTAGGATTTCATCGCCTCGTCAAAAGCTATGAGAGCAGAAACAAGTATTTCCCAAATTTTATTTACCTTTAAAAAATTGAATGTGTGGAGCTATATAGTGGGTTGAAGCTATAGTGGGAGGACTGTCTTATGTCTTTTTAGCTCAAGAATATAGTCCAAGCAATGCGACTATAAAAATTGTCAATTTCGCAATATTTGTAAGGAAGAAATGAGATATAAAAAAAACAGATGAGAGAATAAATAGGACAGTGAGGACGAATAAATAAAATGGAAGTCTAAATAACTAGCTATATACGATTATTACTTGATATATCTGCGTAGAAATAGAAATGTATGTAGTATGTACATACTTACGGTGCATAAGTATTTTCTAGGAGTGTGAAAGCAACTCAACTCAATACCTAATTGTTGTGTACAGTATAGATCATACAGTATTTCTTGTAATAGTACACGGGTCTATTTAAGACACAATTAATTATATGGGTTTGAGAGTTCGGACTTTTGAAAATTAAGATTGTAGAACGACATAATATTCTTTAACTTATTACTTCTAAACTCCGAACACATGATCAAAAATATGTTTAAATAAATTTTACAAATAATCCATACACTTGTCACGTATTTACAGCCAACATTAACCTTCACATTTTGTGACAAAATGTTCAATAACAAATAACATGTCAAAATTCAATCCAAATATAAAAAATTCTCACGTCCTCAGTGACAACTTCAAAGTTAAAATATGATGGTTTGTGGGTGATTGCTCGAATGATATATAGTTGTGTACAGTACACGTTGAGAATTCTACCTGGGAATTAATATACTATACTGCTTTTCTTTTGCTAGGGCAGGGCGAAACAGCAAAGGTTCAAATATATAACACAGAACAGAGCTGCATACACCAGTACATATTACGTACATATTACGTGTACACAGTGTATAATATTCAGACTGAAATCAAGTTTCAAAGTGAAAATGTGAAACTATCCTTTTACGCGATTTACACGCATAATTGAATAGTAAATTAATTACAAACTCACACAACTACAATTTCCCTTTCACACAGACCGATAGAGCAAAAGTCTTATCTACTCTCTCTCCTGTTTTCATAACTAAATTAATTTTAAAGTTACTTATACATATACAAGCAAGTACACAGATAGAAGACAGTCAGACAGAGAGAGGGAGAGAAAAAGAAAGGCGGAAAGTGAAATAAAAGGAACAAAGCAAATACGGACACGCACTGATAAAGATAAAGCAAAAGTGGGAAGTTTCTCTTTTTGAAAATTCAGAGTGATGTGCTAAGTAGTGCTGGTTCTGGGAGTACTCAAGACGATGTAGGATAGGAGACAGACCGACAGACAGATAGAGTGAGACAGAGAGACAGAAGAGACTCAGGGATGCTGTACTGCGGAGAGTGGATCTGCTAGATTTTGAATGCTTCTGATGCTTAAGGTAGCTGAGTGTCATGTGTGGTAAAAATGTTAACACACGACATGTTATTTTATCCTCCCATCCAACGCATACATACTACATTCATTATGTACCAACTAGGTAGGTTACCATTTACACTCAGACGTCTATCAAAAGGATACATACTTAAACCTTAAACCTAAATATACGTGGAACATGCTAGGTGTTGTAGAATATTGGCTTCGAACCTGATTGGAATTTGTACTGAATGATGAAATTGATCAAAGGACTGTTCCCATTAAAACTCTCCGACCATGAAATTTGGATGGAACGGCTTTGCTCTTCTATCAACCGTAAATTTCCCGGCTGCTCTGGTGGCTCTAAATGTAAGAACACACGTAATATGCTACATGTAGTACAAGTATAACAAGGGCGAGATATATTAACAAACTCAAACTGTATATCAGTAGGTGACTAAGTAAGTACATGTTATATATAAGAAATATTTTTTTATATTTCATTCCATATATAGGATATACACTTAATTGTGTGAGATGTGTATTTAACGAATGTTTTTCGAAAAGTCTTTGTGAAGGATATCTATCTGTATTCTGTGTTTGAGCTTGAAAGTTGTAAGAAAATCAATATCAACGTTAATGTTTATCATGTTTTCAATTTAACTCTTAACTCTATGTGCCCATTCGATATCGGCATCGGGCATGTCGAGTCTATATATCTAAGCAATATAAAATATAACGCTGAACCTAAAATCCGGAATAAAATTCTGAGAATGAGACAGACGACATTAGCAGAGACCATATAGGATGTTGTGCATCATAATCAACATCAAATAGTTCATCAAATAGTTGAGTAAAAGTGTTAAAATACAAAGCTTTTAAAATTATTTACGCGTCCATTATTCTTTTATACATGTTACAAAGCTTTTTTTTAAGTATAATGATCAGAATATTGGCTGATGGAGCGCGATCACTTTTATTTTACTGTTTTATTCTATCGTCACAAGTTGAATTTCTTATATTAACGCTGAATTGTCGAGTCACTATGGCACTGGAACTGGAACTGGAACACTAAAACTGCATGAATATAATTTAATGAGACAGAAACAGTCAACTTTATTCTAGAAAATCTGGCAGTGACACTCTGTTCTATACAACTTTACTGTAAAATCACAACAGTCTCTACAAATCAGTACATGGATCAGATCAGGTACAAAGGTCTACTCTCTGCTTACTACTTACAACTTACATGGGATATTTCCCAACTGTAAAATCTGAAATGAAGCAAACGCTATCAGAACGTGTACTACGTGGTGGGGTCATTACAACGTATATAATTATATCGGTGCAAATTGCGTTCTGGCGCCAAAAACGAATTTTCAAATTTTCAAAATTGGTCGAAATGAAAAACTTGAAAAATCAAATGGGAAATTCAATAGGAAATTTACCTTACCCAATGGTCCCGCCTTACCACTTTTTCAGTTTTCTGATTTTTTTCAAAAACTATTTGCCTTGTGTTAATTGATTACTAACAAGCCTAAAATTAGTGAGGGGTAGTCCATAAATCGTGTCACCCAAATAGTTTCATTTTTTGGACTCTATGACGCTGTGATTAGCTTAACAATTGCGTAAATGGCTATATCTTTAACATTGGATGCCATCAATATCCAAGCAGGCCCTTCACCCTATCCGTGAGGTCATTTATGGACGACCACTAATTTATTAAATTTTAATGCATATAAACAATTGTGTCTGTGGTGAGGTAAGTGAAACGGTCTTACGTTTTTCTTAGGGTGAAATTATAATTATTTGCGGCGTCGTTAATTTATAAAAATACTTTTATATTTAATCATCTTGACTGATTTTTTTTATTGCGGCAGTACAAGATAATGACCAATTTGAATAACATGTATAGGCTTTCACTCTTGTTGAATGGCAGCTGGGTAGAGTAATACATATCTAATCTAATAATAATAATAATAATAATCTGCTGGGTCTAATCAAACAAGAAGCCAGCCATCATATTAACTAGAAATAGCCTTAAGAAATACAAAATATAATTCTTTTTTACTTTTTTTACTACTTTGTTACCTCTGGACCTATGGTCTGTCTTAAAGAATAATAAATAATAATAATAAATAATAAATACATTAGTAATGCCGTCTAACAATTTTAAAATTAAATTTTCAATTTTATTTCAAAAACAACCAAAAGGTATCAAATAAAGAAATTTCAGCTTTGAATTATTGTAGAATTTTTTTGTTCTTCAGACTACCTGATTACCTAATTTACCGCTATTTTGATGGCCTAAATCAATTTTAACGAGTGATGTACCTTTCGAATTTATTCGAACAGTAATGAATATAATAATATAATTAACTTAAGTCAAAGCCGCAATCGCAATCTTTTTGAATACTTGTCTAAACCGCTGTGTTTTTGAAAAATCATGTTAAATTATGTTGTATGAGCTGGAAGTAAAAAATTGGAAAAAAAAACTTGTTTCAGTCTTTAAGAACATTAAATTGATGTTTTTAATTTTTCAAAACAAAGTCCAGAAACTTTAACGATTGCAGCTCTGACTTTAAGGTAATTAGCTTTTTTTATTCATTATAACTAAAATGACACATTACTTATATACATTCACAATGAGTGTTAGTTCGAAAGTTTGAATTCATTATTTGCAAATTGTTGTAGCAAGGTGACTTAAGTATTATTAACCTCAAAAAACGCTTTAATGCTTCTGCTTATACAAAAGTAATGTCAACAACATTAGCTGGAGCAACGCAGGGTTCAAAGCGATGATGTTATGTATAACCGCAATTGTTTTGCTGTCATATTTTGGTAGGGTTAAGTTAGCTGAAATTATTTAGGTTGACGGTCATATGAGTAGACTGTAGACAGCTAAATTGTAAAAAGGTGTTTTGCTGACAGTTGTCTAACACGTAGTCGCTTTCCGGCTATCGCAATACCCGGTTTTAACTGACGTAGTTTCAAAATTGTGTTTAGTGATTACAATTTTTCTACTGTTACAATGCTGTACAACATCATGTTACTGGTATTGCCAGTATACTTTTAAAGCTAGCGATCTGGATTTTTCTATGATTTCTTTTATTTTTATACAATCGAAACATCAACACATTGAAGAACATATAAATGATACGGGTAGAGTAAATTGCTCATTGAACTCGGTCACTTAAAATTTTTTGTCAATTTTAGACTTAAAAATTTAACAAATTAGTGGTCGTCCATAAATGACCTCACGGATAGGGTGTACGGGCCTGCTTGGATATTGATGGCATCCAATGTTAAAGATATAGCCATTTACGCAATTGTTAAGCTAATCACAGCGTCATAGAGTCCAAAAAATGAAACTATTTGGGTGACACCATTTATGGACGACCCCTCACTAATTTTAGGCTTGTTAGTAATCAATTAACACAAGGCAAATAGTTTTCGAAAAAAATCAGAAAACTGAAAAAGTGGTAAGGGGTAAGGTAAATTTCCTATTGAATTTCCCATTTGATTTTTCAAGTTTTTCATTTCGACCAATTTTGAAAATTTGAAAATTCGTTTTTGGCGCCAGAACGCAATTTGCACCGATATAATTATATACGTTGTAATGACCCCACCACGTAGTACACGTTCTGACAGCGTTTGCTTCATTTCAGATTTTACAGTTGGGAAATGTCCCATGTTAGTTTCATTGCTAATGGATAAACAAGTGACAACAATCATTGTAATCAAGAATTTGATTTTGATAAAATACACAAAATTAGCGTCAAACGAAGAATACAATATCTGGTCGATTAAAATTTGAATTGCTAAAATTAACTTTTGGTTTGTATTGAACTTTATTTGTCAGGCTGCTATAATATGTATGTAGCTGACTGAAATTGTCCCCTTGTTTTGAGTTTTGTATTCAAATTTGAAATACGAGATGCTTCTCTATTAGGTAAGTATACCTATGTACTATGTACCCGTGACCGTGGCCGTATCCGCTCAGAAAATTGCATCTTCTTGTACACTATGTAGGTATACTAGAAGATGCACGTAATGTAAATAAATAAATCTAAAATGTTTACCAGTCTCACCCTCTAGGGGTCGGCCACATATTATGTCATTCAAAAAAGTGAGTTTTAGGACCGACCGACCCTTTAGTCATCGCTTGTCATAGTTTTCTCCATGAGGGACCCACCCCCCAAGTATGATGTCATACAGTCAATAAGTCAGTACTATACATATTCACACATATACCGCCACATCCAAATTGCTGGAAAATGTTATTTGGAGTACATTTACATGTGACATCATTTTACGCTGCTGGGACCGACCGTATGTGTGATACTTTGTCATAAATTCGTCTAGGAGGGACCAAATAAATCGATGACATAATATGTGGCTCACCCCCTAGAAAAAAAATAGAATTGACAAAATGCTTCCCCGTGAAATTGCCGCAAACCCCATTTACCTTGATATTGAAATCTAAATCCCTTTCGATTTGCAAGCATCAAGACCACATTACTCCGGAACGTAGAGGGAAACTGTGTCCAGGGATGCCAGACGTCCCGGATTCTCCGGGATTGTCCCGGAATCGACCCTGGCGTCCCGTGTCCCGGGCGGGGTCAATCCGGGACCCAGGCAAGTCCCGGAAAATCCTGGAACTGCAGAAAAGTTGTAATTTATGGGATAATGATGGATATTATTGTAAAAGTAAGTATATAAGTATAGGATATAAATTGTCAGAGGGAGAGGGAGCGAGATCAGGAATTTATCGAGTGATTTAGCTAGAAGCTTAACATGAATTTCCCTTCTTTCAATACTTAGCATTGATTTTGCGACTGAACAGACTGGAACTACTCAAAGCAAAGCCTAATTCAGACGATGAACTCAAAATGGTTAAGCGAGAAGTGACGAGTGTATACGATGATGTTAGATATGTTACACGCTTAGAAACATATAAACCACATTGGTGTTAATTTATAACCTATTATTGTGTTACTCCGGCATCAACACCAGGTAGTGAAGGTGTTGCAGTGGTCAACACGAATTTCAGTGTTTAACCGACTTATATTTAACCAAGAATATAGCAACGCGATTAACTAAATTAAAAAACAATGCAAAAAGTCAAACTCGAACCCTAAGACCTCTATCAGTGGTATTATTCTCTGCAAACACTGGCCTGAGACAACTAATTTACAGTTGCAACACTAAATTTGCATAATATACGCTGGTATAAGTTCTTAACATGATTTTCAGTCAACTGTAACATTATTTGGTGTAGATATATTAACACAGAGGGG
The DNA here is from genome assembly GCA_949802685.1 of Dicyrtomina minuta. NCBI lineage: Eukaryota > Metazoa > Arthropoda > Collembola > Symphypleona > Dicyrtomidae > Dicyrtomina > Dicyrtomina minuta. The sequence continues at coordinate 9,024 of CATKUY010000087.1, forward strand.
TTGCACAAACTAACATCTTCCCCTACCTTCAAACAGTTTGAAATCAACTGGTATTCGCATTGAAATTAACACCCAAATCTGTTAGCTCGACCTAACTTAAATTTAGTTAAGATCTTTCCTAAGCGTGTAATAGTTGATATCTTAGAATGGACTGACAACATCAAATGCTATCAAAGTTATTATTTTTTTTAAAGTTGGCACAGTCAATTGCATTTGGAAGAATAGAGTCGACTGCAATAGCTCAAATGTATTAGGACCGGAGGCTCTAAGGAGGTTATAAAAATTGGTAGGGTAGTGTCGTCTAATTGTGATCGCTTTTTGAAAAACTTTTGGTTGTGCTATCCGTAAAACTTAGTAGAAACAATTTCGAAAGCAACAACCTTTGAATTTTAACAAACATACAATTTTGAGTATTTCCTCCAAATTTCATAAAATTCTGATGGTTAATCTTTCATCTACAAGAGTTTAAAGAATTCACTCTTGGCTGAGTTGGAAGTTTGTAAAGTCCGGTAATTGTGATACGTCTGCGTCTAATTGTGATCGACTAATTTAATGTCGAAAGTAATATTTTTTAAACTCTAAAAACGTAGTTAATAAGCTTTATTTGTTGTATTAATGTAATTGTGAATGACTGATCATTCCAATCGTCGTTTTTATTTTGCTGTATGCCCACTAAAGTTTATTGCGTTGATAGTATCAAACTGAATGTGTTAATAACTCTAAAACTCATATAACACGCTAAATTACGTGTATGAAAAACTAGCATTCAAAGCGTGACATTATAATACTTTTAACCTGCTTTTGCAGTTAAATATTCATTATTTGCAGGCAAATCAGCACAGTTCAGGTCAAAGTCAGTGTATTTTCCAATACTGCAGTTGCACGCTTAATAGCATTAGTATCACATTTGCACGTCACACCGAAGCGACTCACGTTTTCCAAAATAATTTACCAAAAGAAAGACCAAATTATAATTCAATCTGAATTGAGCTTATCTTGTGCCTATTAACCATGGTTATCTCTCGCATGGTTAGTATTATTGAGAATATTTTCGGAACAGTAATTAGAGAGGTTTGAATATAATGAAAACAAACTTTTATCACTAATTAAATGGCAATCGTAGATGTTTCGATTTTTTTCTTCAACAAGATATCCGAATTTCACGGCGAAGATCAACTATTACACACTCATGGAGTCGTTGATTAAAGTAACACAAAATTCGAGCATTGGCTGTCGTTCGTTGGGAGACGGTTTTATAGTATCACAATTACCTGAATATCACAATTAGACGACCTTACCCTATGCATTTTTATTAGTAGGTTTTTATGGGCAACTTCTAAAATAGCTATTTTATTCCCAAATATGAAATTAATTTTGTAATATTACCCTGTTTCAACAGCAAACATTGGAGTGTACCCATATGTATGATGAATGAAATGAATTCTGAAATTCGTCTCTTTAACTTCACGTGTCTCGAGTTTTACAAATTTGTTAGTCTAAGTGGAAAAAAAGCTTGCTTAGCTCTGTCTAATCTAGTGAAAAGTACAAATACCAAGCGAAATAATTTTTTGTCGTCTACAATACTGGAATTTTGATTTTTTCATTAGTAAAAAGTTTTGTGGAGAAGGGGACGGGGATAGGTGAAAGGGTACAAAGACCGAGACGATCTAACGCGGTAGCCTCCTATTTCCTCACCCACAGTGACTGGTTGAGTCTGGTTGTATGAACTGCGGTTAAATCGACCCAATGAATAAATTATTATTATATTATTATTATTAGTAACAAATTTTATGTAGTTAGCTTAGTAACGTAAATAGGGATTGAAAATTTTAATTTTGTGAAGGAATTTCAGGGGCGGGGGGGGGGGGGTAGGAAGTAGTCGATCAGTTTTGGTGACGCGACGGCGGGAGGGGGGGGGGTAGGGTAAGGGTCATGTTCCGGAATTGTAATATTCAAATCTGGCATCCCTGACTGTGTCAGGATGGAGAGAGTTGGTTGAAAAGAGATGAGTCTGAATCCCATGACGTATAAAAAAATCCGGCGCTTGGCGCCGGATTTGCCTACCGTGGGCCCGAAGTAGATGCTGAGCTTACAGCGAATATTGACTTCAGTCTATCGATGCATCTTTTCACATTATTTACATAAAATACACTCTATACCCTCTAAAGTGCAATATTTTAGTGACGACATTGTTTGACGATTCTAATATGTACAATAATAATATTCCATGCTTAAAATACTATTTGACATGATGTTTGAACTGATACTGGGTGTTTTTTCAAATGATGACATTTAGACGACGTCATTTATGGACAATCCCTGTGTGTATACTGGTAAAAGTAGATTTTAAAGGTATAAATCTACCAAATTTTGCATTTAGCGCTAAAAAGGATCCCTAAAATAGTGATTTTGTGATGACGTCATTTATGAAGGATCCCTGTATGCATGACTGACCCATTGCTGTTTACGAGACTCTAGGTGTCGCGTGCTCTATTCTAACCTTGGTTTCGAGGCTTCGAATTTTAGGGACGTATTTTACGATTGACCATGAATTCCCCATCCCCCGCCCCGAACCTAAAAGGGATGATTTGTTAAGTAGGGGAGCATTAGTTTGCAGTTAATAAAGCATTAGGCATAAGACATGTTTATATTTTTAAGATTCTGACTTGTTTTAATTCTTAACACCTCCTTTAAGAGATAATTTTTGGGGTTAGGGGTGCAATTATTTAAAGTTTTTTAAAGGTTTTAGCAAAGAAATCAAGATTTTTGGGACGTCATTTGTGGGTGACCCTAAGTACACCCCTCCTCTCTAAGAGGATACTTAGTGGGTGGGGGGTGCAAGTATTTAAAGTTTTTTAATTGGTTTAGCAAAACTAGTTAAATTTTTGGGACGTCATTTGTGGGCTACCCGTAGTACACCCCTTCCCCTTAGGGGATACTTTGTGGGTAGGGAGTGCAAGTATCTAAAGTTTTTTAATGGTTTTAGCAAGAAAATTAAGATTTTTGGCACGTCATTTGTGAGTGACCCGAAGTACACCCCTCCCCTGAGGAGATACTTAGTGGGTGGGAGGTGCAATTTTTTAAAGATTTTTAATGGTTTTAGCAAGAAAATTAAGATTTTTGGGACGTCATTTGTGGGTGACCCTAAGGACACCCCTTCCTCTTAGGGGATACATTGTGGGTAGGGGGTGCAAGTATTTAAAGTTCTTCAATGGTTTTAGCAAAAAAAATTAAGATTTTAGGGACGTCATTTGTGGGTGACCCAAAGTACACCCCCTCCCCTTAGGGGATACTTTGTGGGTGCGGGTAACTTCTGCTGGAAACTTCTGCGGGTAGCCTGTTCCGATCACTGGTGCATGTTGCTGGTGCAATGACTGGCGCCTGTAACGAAACAATTTAGGTGGTGCATTTGGCTGGTGCAAAAAGGCAAATTAAAATTTCGACTGGTGCTTGTCTGGTCTATTTAGCTGGTGCATTTGGCTGGTGCAAAGTCAAATCACCCGTGAAAAGGCCTGTTCCGATGACTGGTGCATGTTGCTGGTGCATTGACTGGCGCCTGTAACGAAACCATTTAGATGGTGCATTTGGCTGGTGCAAAGGGGCAAATTGAAATTTCGACTGGTGCTTGTCTGGTCCATTTAGCTGGTGCATTTGGCTGGTGCGAAGCGGCAAATCACCCGTTTTTCTCAAATGCTTTTAGATGGCTAAAAAAGTTGGTCCAGTCAACTGTTAATTGTGAAAAACTGGTTGGTTCGATCGCTCTCAAAAACAATAGGGCACTTCTCATACGCATTTGTGGCCACTTAAAAAATATTTGACGAATATCGCTTAAAAACTGTGACCTGTGACGCATAAAGAACAGACAGACAGACAGACAGACGGACAGACGGACATAGCCATTCCTATAGATGCTTAAGCTCAGCATCTAAAAAGTACTTCACCAGTTCTTTGACATATGTGTACAGTTTAGTCTACGTATTACCAAAGATGTACGGGGAGCATAAGAGAACCCTGAGAGTTAGCCCACTAGGGAATTATTGTGCTCTATCTGAGTTGTCGATGTCGATACTGTAGAGGCAGAAGAAGAAGAAGTAGTAGAAGTAGAAGTAGAAGAAGAAGAAGAAGACGAAAAAAAAGGACCAAAAGGAATGGGAAGCCAAAGGATGAGGATGAGAAAGAAAGTGAAAGGAGCAATTTCGTCTGTCGCCTGTACAAATGCAACTTGTCTTTTCCTTTCTTTTCTTGTCAATTAAAAAATTCGAAGATTTCCAATGTCGACTTTGACAAGAGAAGAAAAAAAAGGGAAAAGCATGAATTTACTATATATAGCTATAGCGTGGAGCACACGCTCCTATACTCTCCAGACTCCAACTGCGAACTTTGAATTTAGTTGTGGGATAGCGCATATAAAATATAGATACAGATATACGTAAATCTAACGATAAGTATATACCCCCCCCCCTCCCAACTTCCTACTTTCTAAAAAAGTTTCTACATACTTGAAGTAGTCTCCTATTGTGTAACCCTCCGAGAATAAAATGTATAGGTAATATACCTACAGAGTATAGCACACACAGTTGAATAGTGTCTCCTATTGTTGTTCAAGAGGAACTCGAAAATAAAAAGAAGTCTTCATCAGTCTTGAAAGATAAATAGCATTTTTAGTTTTTAGATTTTTTTTCTTAATAAGTTGAGTCGGTGGGTAAAATTATTATTAAAAAGGCTCTAGAAATAATAAAAACTTCCAGAGGAAGAAAAAACTAAGCGTTCGAAGGATAATTGTGTATAAAACACAATAAATAATATCCTTTCATAGTAAATATAGTACCAAGCTCACATTCTGTGAGGATATTTTAGGACGAAACTATGAGCCCACCAGGGGAGTGAGATTTAAGTCGTTAGCTGGAAAGCAGTCAGGATAAACGTACAGGAGTGAAATCGTACCAGCCGCATGTATGGGGAACTGCAGTAAAAATAAGGAGTATAGCGGCAGTGAATTATAAAAAAGATAAGAATCACCTCAATGAGGAGGAAAGTGGGGTGATAAGGCCACAGCCAATAAAGGCGTAGATGAGGGAAAGGGGATGGATAGGGATCGTCGGCAAAAGACGCATCTCTGCCCTTCTCCACACTTCTATACCAGCGACACAGCAGGGAACAGTATACGGTAGTAGCAGAAAGTGATAAATGAGTTTAATCTGCGTCATCTTTGTTTCTTGTTTTTGTTATCAGGGGTTAATTTATTTATTGTTTTTATTTATTTAACTTCTTTTTTTAATCATGTTTAAAGTTGTGTATTTGATTGTACATCCGTGAGGAATTGGTATTGTAGATAGATACTTTGTAAGAGATTATTTGTAGTCACTTACGTAATAATTAAGCGACCAAAGTTCCCCGTAATAACAGTTGGTGGTCATAAACGAACATTTATTTGAGCGGTAGAAGGGATAATGCGAAATTCTGCGTGTTGTGCATTTAAATGGATTCTAAGCATTTCAGCAAAGCTAGGGGGTTAGTGTTGAGGGTTTTACTGACACAGGCACACCGTGGCACCGCGACCTAATTCCCGATTCAGGACGGATCCCCATCAGCGGGAGACAATACTCTGGAGTCATACGTGGGGCTCGCTGCTTAAGGAGGGCGAGCGACGGAAGCGTACGGGCATCGGAACGCCCATAGGGTTACCATCCGACACGGAGGCCTTGCGACTAGGATGGCTCTATCCTCTCCACGTCCGCGTCAGATAGTGAGAGCACCCATCTCGATGGAAGCATCAGAGCATCTAAGCGCTTCCGAGCTCTTCAGCATCCTGCTCGAGGGAAGCATCAGAGCATCCAAGCGCTTCCGAGCACTTCAATTAGCCAGTTAGCATCAAAAAAGAAGGGGTTTCTGTTGATTCTAGGGAAATTCCACTCACAATTTCTTGAATAATAAGTTTTTAATTAATTGAAAAAGAAATATCTTAGTTCTTCAGTTGAATAGATCTTATTCTTATTTATTAATGCATTTTTTCGAGTCCTCGAATTCAAAAATATTCTGGAAAGAAACAATTGCTGAAACACCTACTCTTTAAGTGATGTGATTTTGATAGTAGGAGAATAATGCCGTCGGTACGCATTGGGCGAAAAATGCTAGGGCGAATAATGCCCTAGAGGAAATATGTCCGCGAGGAATATGTCCGGGAAGAAAAAGTCCTACAACCGGTCCTACATAGGTAGTCCAGCCCTGGTTTTCTTGTTTAAATCACCACAACACAATAACGAATACTAAAACTCTCGAAAAAGTTGCACAGGAGGCTGGTTAAAATTATAAAATGAGTAGCATATTTAGTCTAGTATAACAGCGTTATCTATTATATTGTATACTATTGGGTCTAGTAATTACATATAATGACTTTAAGTGTTTGTACTAATTTTAGTAGAAGGCCATCTAGCAAACAACGTGTAAACTGCGCAACTTTTTAGCTGCCATCCAATTTTTAAATAAATAAAATTTCTTACTTTTCCAATTTTTGTGGTAAATTAAATAAAAAATTACAACTAACTAACCTAATCCTCTTTAAAAATCAGTAAACGCATGCAATTTGATCGAAAATCACAAAATTGTATTTGGACTAGTCTATTTAGTTGAAAAGTAAATCTAACCACGCTGGTAGCTGAGAAGTTCAAGGGATATACATACAAGAATTATAGAAGAAATTATAGCAATCCGGATGGAAACCACTACCAAATAGATCACTACTAAAAACAAAAAACTAAGTTCCTATTCTTATAAATACGTTATCCGAACGCATACATAACTTGTTTTCCTGTAAAAAGGTGTAACATGCTAGCAAAAACTATATTTTTGTAGGCTTAAAAAAAAGAAAGAGCTGATTACTGAAAACAACTAATTATCAAAAATCTAGTAACAGACAAACATTATGTCAGTCGCAGTGCCAGAAGGACAGGAACAGCTAGCTGCGTATTTTAACCAACAACTAGAAATTCTTGGGGATACAATTACTGGACAAGTCGTGAATGAATTTCAAAACTTTAAGCTAAGTTCAAAATTCTCTAATCTGAAAAGTAATGTGAACTCGAAGTGCAGTATTATAAAAACAACACTCAACTCCAACAATTCCAATCAAGAATCTGATATCAGCGGAGTAAGCAGCTAGCTGAGGTCCTTTAAACACTTTAAACACTTAAAATGGCAGAATTTAAACTAGAAACTTTTGAAAGGACCAGACAAGAAGAACAATTCTAATCACTGGCTTGCCAGTGGCTCTGGCTCCTGCAGAAGATGCAACATTACAAGTAACTGACAAGCTAGGTCTATCAAACTCAAAAATTATCAAAGCCAAAAGAGTCAACAATAGAGACAACACTAAGCAACCCCTCTTGTTTGTACAGCTAGCTGACAGATTGGAAGTGTCAGAAGTACTCAAGAATAAATCAAAACTAAAGGATTCTGACCCTGGGGTAACCGCGTCGAAGCAAAAACGGACGAGAAATAAACAAGCACCTTACTAAACAGTACTGGATCAAAAAATAGATTCGTCAGTAGTTAGTGTTAAATGTAGGGAACTCATCAATTGAAGTTGATAGTGTTAGATTCAGGAGTGATAGTAAACACTTTCTAGGGTAAATTGACATGCAAGGCCTACACACAACACACAGACAGTAACAGAACTTCTGAAAATGATGTATTGCAATGTCCACGGTTTAAGAAATTTAACTGAACTTAATGAGAATGATTGTATAAAAATAATTTATTATGATATTATCTGTATCTGCAAAACTTTGATTGTATGTGATAAACTAGTTTTAGGGAGCAACTTTTAACATTTTAAATCTAAACACTTACTAGCTAGCAGGATTAATAATTTAGGCAGAGCCTCAAATAAAGTCAGAATATTAGTGAATAAAAAAAGCTTTAAAATCTACACCACCTTATTAATACAAATAACATAAAACTACTAGTATCACTTGATATCAAATAATATAAACTATTTATAATTAGAATTGTCTACATAAACAATAATATGTTCCTTATTGAACAAAATTTTACAAAGCTAGTGAGAGCAGTGGAGTCCATTTCTCATAAGCTTTAATCAAAGTTTATTATTGCCAGCGACTTTAGTGCCAGAATTGGTACTAAGGGTTTAATTGAGGATGCATTGGTAAAGTCAAGTAACTGAAGTTGCTCTCGTATGCCAAACGATAAGAATTAGGACTCCGCGGCTCCGTATTTTCTTAAGTTTGCTGAGAATGCTCGTTAGAAATTTTAAACGATAGAGTATCTCTGTAAATTAAACATTTTTGGGCAGTAGTGGAAGGTCAGTCATCGATTTCTGTCTATTTCATTATAAAATATTTATTGTCGTTCAAACGTTTTAATTTTAAGGCATCAATTATTCTGATCATGTACCTATTGATGCCGATATAATAATCTCTAGAGTAAAATACGCACCGCAGCAAGCCGACTCCTTTTAAATAAAAATTAGGTTAAACAAGAATAGGATCGTAAAATTGAAGCTACCTTTGGAAAACAATTTAATTAAGTATACTGTAAATAAAAAAATATATTATGGATAAAATAAATACTGCTCTCATAAATCAAATCGTAAAAAGCATGGTTTTATGTACGGTACATACAAAAAGTTTGGAGACGCATAGAGAAAGTTCTAAAATGTATGCGGGCAATCTAAAACTCAATACAACGCTGAAATAAGAGACCGGCTAGCCAATATTAAAGACAGTAGTAAGTTCTTGAAGACAGTTAAATTATTCAAAGGTAAAACAAATAATAACCGCGGTTGCGTGACGGTGGAGCAATAGAAAAATTTCTATACCAGTGTTATGCCCCCTCAAAACACCTGTAGTTTATATTTTTATGTGGTAGGTGACAAATTGATTGATAAAAATATTATTATGAGTAAGCTAGCTTCTGCAATTCGTCAGCTGAAGGCAAATACAGCTCCTGGGCTAGATGGTTTTTTAAATTACGCATTAAAAGTGTTACTATATTTATGAATGCAGCAACTTCTGATCTTGCTTAATTAGGTTTTGGCCAAAGAACAACGCCTAACTAGCTTGTCTAAAATCAAGATTGTGCCATACTTCAAAAAAGGCGACAGAAAAAACCCTTCAAGTTATAGAAGTATTGCGCTGCTCAGTTGGGCCTTTAAACTGTTTACTCGTATCCTGTTGACAAGATAAACAAAGTGGACAACAACCAATAAAAAACTCCCAAAAGCTCAAGCAGGATTTTAAAAAATATTTCCTGTATGGACAAAGTCTTTTCGCCAGCAGGAATTGTTTACAATCACATACTGAGACCAAGAAAAAAGGTGTATGCTCTGTTCGTGGACTGCAGGCGAGCGTTTGACACCGTCAGCCATGCTCTCCTGTGGTCAAAACTGTTTAAGCTGGGTCTAAGTGCAAAACTAGTTAGAATACTTAATAACTTATGCAATAAGGCTGTGTTGAAAGTCAGAACAGATCAGGGACACACACGTCTCTTATAAAACTCAAGAGGGGTGTACTACAGGGAGAACTGCAAGTACCTCTATTATTTCAATTTTCATCTCAATTTTCGATAAGTTATTTGCATAAAATATTTACAAAGGATTAAGTATCAACTAAAAAGTTGCAATATTCTTGCTTATGTACGCTGACGACACAGTAATTTTAGCCTGCTCACAAGATGATCTTAAAATGAAAACAAAACTCAAAAATTACTGTTAAGGAAAACAGCTAGCTGCTTATGTGGAAAAAACAAAAGTTATAATATTTGCTAAGAGAACAAATATTAAAATGAACTCGCCTTTCAGTTATTGTGGTCAAAAGCTTAAAAAATTCAACAAATACCTGCACCTTGGCGTTCTATTTCAGTTATTTAGTGTGTTTGGTAATGCTGCAAAAAACTTTGCAAGAAAAATACTAAAGATAAAAGATTTAAGAATTCTGCGAATTGTCTACAAAAGAATCCTAGATACTAAATACAATAGTTCTGACACAAAATAAAACTAGGTAACTTAGCTAAAACAAAAACTTATCTTTCTGAGTTTTAAAGAATTCTGGCAAAATATCTCATCAGACCGCATTGATCTGGAACTCGATAATATTATTGAAAAAGCTGCTCCAAACTCATATGAATATGATATGCAAAGATCCCTTAGCTCTAGTTACAACCCAAAATATATGTCATGTATAGGGAAGACCTTAGTAGCTAGCTACTTTAATAGACGTGTGGCCATAGCAAAAACTAGAATAATAGCCCAACTCCGACTTGCAGAAACTAATAAGGTGACCATAAGAATAGAGCAAGATAGATTTAGGCTAGAAGCTATAAACGTATTTAAAGCCTGCAACTACAATGTATTGGATACAATATCTCATTTTCTCTTTAAGTGTCTAACGTTAGCTGAGAATAGGGAAAAGTATTTAAAGCAATACGTGACTAGTCAGAGAGATGTCGACATAAAATTAAACCACTTGTTGTTAGGAAATGACGAACATATTTTACATATTATTTTCTACTTTGTGAATGCAATATATAGTAAGAAATTAAATTCATAAGGTTAGAAGCGTAAAATCTAATTTGTAATGTAATTAAGAATGTAAACAATAATTTAATTTGTGTGTGGGCTTCGGCCTGTAAAAGCAATAAATCTATACTACCACTACTAGTAATTTTTGTACTTACCTCCCAATTCGGCTAACTTGTCATTTTTAAGGCAATCTTTACCAAATTTTGTGTAGCTAGCGACTAATATTTTCTCCACATTTAGTTCGAGAAGTATCAGACTAATTTTTTCCCTATAGTATTTACTTTTTTGAAGATCAACCAGCTGCTGGAAATAAAAGCGGGTCCTCTTGATACTACCGTGTATTTTCTTATAAAGTTCTCTAATAAATGGCGCTTTAAAAATGTTTTGTAATAATTCCATTGAATTAACACCGTTTGTGTCAATACGAGGGATACTCCTTAACAGCTGTTTGAGAACTTCAAATCTTAAAACATTATCATTTTTCCCGGAATTTGAAATGTGCTTCACAGTTATTACTCGTTTTTTGGATTCCATTCTAAACAACAACAAAAAAACGTTAATTAGAATCTTAAATTCATAAAACACGCCACAGACGGAAACTTTAAAACCTGTGATACTACCCCTCTAGAGCATCTTATTTAATTTGACACACAGTAAAATCAGGGAACCCTCATCCTAACTTACCCAAATTACCATACAAAAAGTTGCACCTGACCCCCGTGGTAAACTTTGAGGCACATATTATGAGTTATGATTATATCGTCGACAAAAAGGCGAATCTATCACCATTTACTGCTGAAAGCAAAACTGACTATCTTTATTCAGCACTAAACGTGTGGCTGAGCAAGTAGATGCAGAGTCAGAGAGTTGCGACAAAACGCCATCCTTATGTTAAAATTTGAATTTTTACTTATTTATGTGTGTATGAATTTATGGCATTTTTAAAGGAATGTAAGCCGTAGAAGGATACGTAAAAAGCCATGCAGTTTAAATGTAAAGTGTGTACGTTTGGTTTTCGTATTTATGTCGTCGTATATTAGGGAAAAGTATTTGGGGATTGTTCTGTTCTGTCTGTATGTAGGTATGAAGGTACGTATTTTCTTTGTTATTGCCAGTCTCACGGCGGACAATGAAGAATAACAAGCTAAATTATTATCGTCCAAGTTTTGATTTAATTTGAGTTTATTTGTGATTGAGAAGATTGCTGTCTTCTCCTGATTACTGATTAATGTATTAAGTGTTTGATTAATTGGTGTAATAGATAAATAAACAGTTAGCTTTAATTTTAAATCCTAAAATCTAAAATGCTGTGAGACCCGTAGTCTGACCCACTACGTTAAGTTTTTCCCACTGTGCACCTTAATTACCAGAAACAATTGCCATCGCATCGGACTGCATCAATAAATAAAGTTAAAGTGGTGAAATTTTTATGGCTGTAAACTGTAAGTGCATATTTTAAGGCCCAAACATTCTAAGAACTGTTAATATCTAAGGTTAAAGTTTTGTGTAAGTACTGTGCTGTATTTACGCGGGTACATGTTGGTACTTACAAACTACGGATCAGTTCTATGAACGAGCTGCCTGAAAGTGAACTTTTTACTGTTTGTGTCGCACTAAAGAGGGATTACCGTGGCAAGTAAGTTTTTGAAATACGACGTTCATGGTTCGTACTTTGTACTTTGGGGAATTGGCAACGACTTGTCTCAGTGTATACTAGCAAGCCATTTTTAAGGAACAATAAGGTCGTAAGTATTTTGAACTGACAGTGAACTTAAATATTTGTGAACTTTAAAGTAAATGGCCATTAGTTCTCGAATTTCACAAGACAGTAAAGATTGACATTTTACTTTGACATAATTATTTCATCAGAGTTCTGTTTTGAGGTTTTTCACTATAAGTCAAGACACTAAAAAGGATGCAAACAACGATGACTTGGAACGTGGAAAACGAGACAAAAAGAAACTAGATATATATTTGCATCATGGCTGACTTCGACACAAAAGAAAGACGAAGTCAAATTAGCAGTTGTCACGGGTACGAATAGCCATGATTTCAATTTGTTTGGCGAATTACGTGGGTTTTCTGATATTTACAAGTCTCATCACGGTTCTTTAGGACATAGAGCGCAGTCACATGGCAGTCAGCGTTCGGTGAAAATTCTGGCTGAGTGGTGCAAAAAAGAATTAGAACTAAGGGCTGCAGATAAGCTCCAAAAACTGGAAATGGAAGATTTAGAAAAGGCAAAAGAAATTCATAAATCGCAAATTCAAAAGCAAAAGGAATTTCTAAAAAAGAAGCTAGATTTTGCAAACGAAGATGTTGACCTGAAAGTAGAACAAATTATGGCCGAAAAGGATGATGGCAGTAAGTCAAGTCAGACCAGCGAAGATGAAGATGGCCATACTGATAATATAAAAAGTGAAATTATTAAGAAGTGGATTAAGACATCAGAGGGTCAGCTAAGTTTTGTTCATACTTATGATGTAAATGATCGGCTCATTCTCAATTCATCCACTCATGGCATTTCTCACTCTAATTCTAATCCCGTCGACCAGTTGCAGGCGCTTACTGATGCTAACACTCTCGTCAACGTTGCATCTACGTCTCATTCCAGTCATGGCCCTTAAAATAGGAATATGGATCAGTTTATGGCCCGACAGTCTTTTTCAATTGACTTGCCATCATTTTCTGGGAATTATTTAGAATAGCCAACCTTGAAGTATGTGTTTTATAGAACTACTGCGTCAAGTGGATTCAGCAATGAGAAGAACATAAGTCGTTTGCATTAATGCTTGACAGGCAGAGCCAAGAAGTCTGTCCAAGCCCTTCTTGTCAGCTTCACCAATATAAGGGAAATTCTTTGGACTTTAGAACGAAGATTTGGCAAATCTGAAGACATTGTGAGGTCTCTTATTGCAGAAGCAAAAACTCTTCCTTTTATTAAAGAGGACAAGCCAGAAAGGAGAGGTAAGAGGATTTTGCGGATGCTGTTTGTAATTTGCCAACAAAAATGGTGGCGCTGAAGTCTGGTGGCCATTTTTTAAATCCTTAACTGCTAGAGATAATAGTAGCCAAAATACCTACCTCATGGAAAAGCGATTAGGGAAAATTCTTGAGTGCTAGACCAGGGCCAATCAAGTTGGCGGACTTCTCCAAGTAATTGGATGAGGAAGCAGACGGGATGAGCTTTCTTTCCTTTTCCCTAGTAGTCACGCCCCTCAAGACCGGGAAAAATGGAAAGCCATCAAAGCCGAAGGCGGTGCTTGCGGGTATAGCTAAGGACGACAGGGAGGGAGTAGGAAATAATTCAGTGCCATTAAAATCAAGCTCTAGTAAAGGGAAGGAAAAGGACTGAACTGAAACGAAAGCTAAACTTAAGTGCCTGTACTGTGATTAAGCAAATAATGGCATTTTTAAATGTTTTGCTTTCTCCAAATTAAGCCCAAACGACTGATAAAGCGGGCAGTAGAGGCTAAAATTTGCTTCTCCTGCATGCAAAAGGGCTATCCTATAAAATTCTGCAAGTCAAAAATTAAGTGTGAAAGTAAGGACTGCAATAGTCGACATAATACTTTACTTCACAAGCCAGATGATGCCTCGCCTACAAAAGAAACGCCCTAAGATGAAGCTCAAGCAGAAAAAAAAAATGACACATGTGCCTATGCTTGCCATTAAAAGAATATTTTTGTCAAGATTCTTCCAGTTGTTTTTGTGGGAACACGGGGGGAAGTGCCGACGTACGCTATGTTGGATACAGGTTGACGGTGACTGTACTGATACGAAGATGGCAAATGAACTTGGACTTAAGAGGGAGGAGTCAACATTTTCATTTCATGGCATTAACTACAACTCTTGTCAGAATTGTGATTCAAATAAAGTGAATTTAGAAATCATTGCCATCGGTGGGAAGAACTTCGAGCTAAATAATGTTTAAACTATCGAAGACTTGTCTCTTTCTATTTAGTCAGTGTCCTCGAAACATTTGTCAAAGTAGCCACATCTCAGGTCAGCGGATGTTTAAGAGATAAAAGGAGCGAAGCCATCAATCTTGATATGCCAGGATCATTGTGATTTGGTCGTCTTAAGTAAAGTTAGGGCTAGACCGGCCAATGCTCCATTAGTGTCGCTTACTAGACTGGAATAGGTTGTCCATGGACCTTCTTCTATGTACAAAGAAAAAATTGATGGCCATGTAAATTTTGTGTATCATAAAGATAATGAAAGAGATCTGCTTCACCAGCCCATTATGGAATCGTTTTTAATGAGTCCTTTGGAGTCAAAGTTGTGAATCCGGAATCAAGATCCATAGAGAATAAAATTGAGGAAGCCATCACGGAAGGGGCTATCAAACGGATTGAAGATCGATACGAGACTGGATTGTTATAGAAGCAGGACTTTAATCAACTTCCTAAAAGTAAAAAGATGGCCATCAAGAGATTACAGTATGCAGAGAAGAAAATAGATCGAGACCTAGACTATGCCAAGTGATACTGTTCGAAAATTCAGGACTACTTGGAAAAGGGCTACATCAAAGAACTGACGGGTAAGAAAAGTGCCATCACGGAACCACGGACTTGGTATCTTCCTTATTTTGGTGTAGTGAATCCCAATAAGCCCAGAAAATTTAGACTGGTGTACAATGCAGCTGCAAAGTCTCATTGAATCAGTCTCAATGATGGCCTTTATACGGGCCCAGACATACAAAAGAGTATTTCAGGGGTTCTCTTCAAGTTCAGGCAACGAAGGGTAGGGTTCTCGGTGGACATCAAGAAGATGTTCCATCAAGTGAAAATCCGAGACGAGGACCTCCCTGCTCAGCGCTTTCTTTAGCGAAGTACGGAACAGGACCGGGAGCCAGACACTTATCAGATAAACGTTTTAATAATTAAAGATGTCTGCTCCCTAGCCTCCGCTTCATATGTCAAAATTGTCAATGCCATCGAAAACAGAAAGAAACTGCTAAAAGCTGCTATGGCCATTATCCATCGTCACTACATGTATGACTATTTGGACAGTACAGACACCAATAAAGAGGCACTGTCACGAATTCAAGAATTCATACAGTTACATAGTGGTGCTAGCTTTCACATTTGTAAGTAAATTTCCAGCAGTAAAGAAAAAGTGCGTGCTCTCCCTTTGGAAATGGTAGCGGATGGAATGAAGAAATTTAATGGTAATGTAGAAATTCCTGTTAAGCGACTTCTTGGACTGAAGTGAGATGCTGGGACAGATGGCTTTATATTTACTTTTAAATTTCAATAAGTGAATTCCGAAATTGTGAGTGGGGAAAAACGGCCATCAAAAAAGGAAGTTCTCAATTTAATAATGTCCATTTTTGATGTCCTGGGGTTATTGTCTTATCTAATTATCAAGGGCAAAATTATTTTGCAAGAAATCTCGGTTTCTGGAATTGGGTATGACGATGAGGTGACTGATAGATTTTACATCAAATGGCTAGCATCGATCCAGGAGCTCCTGTCTTTAGTAAATTTTAAAATTCCAAGGAGTTATCTGCCATCATTGTCCAGCAAAGATGTCATTAAAACTCAGCTGCATATTTTGTGCGATGCAAGTGAGCAGGCGTATGTGTCAGTGGCTTACTTGAGATTTAGGAATTTTGAGAGGATCATTTAGATGGCAGTTCTACTGTCAAAGGGTAGAGTTTCTTCAACAAAGCTAGTTTGCATCGCAAGGTTTGAACTTAAGCAAGCTCGTATGGCTGATCGGATGTCTCGTGTCATAAGGGACGAACACGAAATCCATATTCACTAAACTCTCTTCTGGACCGACTCTTGCACTGTTCTTCGATGGCTCAATTCAAAAGCCCGACGGTTTATGGCTTTTGTGTCCCATCGTGTCGGAGAAATCGAGAAGTGGACCAAGGTTAGTCAGTGGCGTTGGATCCCGACGAAAGAAAATGTTGCCGAAGCCACTAGGGACAACAAGCCATGTAAGTTTGATTTGGAAAGTCGATGGCTGAATGGATTAAAGTTTCTTCAGCTATCCGAATCGGAATGCCCATCAGGTGAAGAAAGTAAATTGAGTGATCATGTGCGGGAAAAGGACCTGGAGCTAAAAAAAGGAATTTGTGGCTGTCGTCGTAAATTCAGATTCCACTCTTTCAGAAATTTAAAGATTTTTTTCATGGCTCCGATTAATACGTTCTACTGCTTGGGTGAATTTTGCAGTGTACAACTTTAGATCTAGAAAAAATTCTAAAATGGTCATCAAAGGTGAACTCACTCCTGCTGAATTGTTCGAAGCAGAAAGTTAATGGACACGGCAAGTACAATAGGAAAGTTTTTCTGTTGGGATGAAGGCTTTGAGTGATGGACAAAATGTTCGTCAAGACAGTAAGTTGTTTAAGTTACTACCTATTTTGGACATCAATGGCATTATGCGAGTAAATAGGAGGTTTATAAATGCTGACGTTGATTTAAGTGATGGTACTCGGGAGCCAATAATTTTTCCATCAAAATATCAATATACCAGGATGTTGATTCAGCACTATGATGATCGAGCAGGCAATCATGAACAGAAACTGGTGGTAAAGGAATTGCAACAAAAATACTACATTCCTCATAAGCGACAGGCTGTACGAAGTTCCTGGAATTTCTGTCTCATATGCAAAATCAGACAAGCGAGTCCTTAGGTTGCAGAAATGGGACAGCTGCCATCAGTTCGACTCCAAAAAGTTATTCGTCCGTCTACTTATACTGGGATGAACTATTTTGGGTCGATTCTAGTTACTGTGAAAAGAAGTCATGAGAAAGGTACAGTGCTCTCTTCACATGTCTAACTTCAAGAGCCGTTCATTTGGAAATTGCAAATAGCCTTTCTACTGATTCTGCAATAATAGCTATCGGAAGTTTTATTGGAAGAGGGGGCTGTCCTTAAGAAATTTATTCAGATAATGGAACTAACCTTTGAGGTGCCGATGTCGAGCTACAGAAAGCACTTTTGGAGTTGGATCAACTAAAGTTAGAAAGCGAAATGGCAGTTAAAGGGATCAAGTGGAATTTTATTTTTTTGGCTGCTCCACAATTTGGTGGTTCTTGAAAGAGGATGGCGAAGCCTGTCAAAATTGCTTTTAATGCCATCTCAAAAGAAAGGTATCCCAAAATGAAGATTCTACAAACGGTGTTTGTTGAGGCCAAATACATTGTGAACAGTCGTCCTTTTACTCATGTCTATTTGGATCCTGATGACCCGGAAAGTTTAACTCCCAATCATTTTCTCATCAGGACTTCAAGTTCTGCTCATATTTCGGGAGTTTTTGATGAAAGTGATTTGTGTTCACAAAAACAGTGGAGAGCAGACCAATGTCTTACGGACAATTTCTAGGAAAGATAGCTTCAAAAGTATCTTCCAACTCAGTCACGAAGGACAAAATTGCATCGTTAAGAAAGGTCTGTGAAAATTAGGAATTAGGAAACGAGAATATGCCTAGAAACGTATGGCTCCGGGAAAAAGTCACTGCAATTTATCCTGGAAAATATGAGG
Organism: Dicyrtomina minuta; assembly: GCA_949802685.1. NCBI lineage: Eukaryota > Metazoa > Arthropoda > Collembola > Symphypleona > Dicyrtomidae > Dicyrtomina > Dicyrtomina minuta. The sequence continues at coordinate 27,064 of CATKUY010000087.1, forward strand.
TGGTTCGAGTGGTGGATGTTAAAACCAATAAAGGAAAGTACCGAATACCTGTGGCCAAGATTTGCGTTCTCGATGTAAAAGGTGATGGCGTTATTGCTCAGCAAGATTTTGGTTCTGCAAAAGCGAGTTCTCCAGACGGGGGGAAGAATGTGGCTTAGCAAGTAGATGCAGAGTCGGAGTTGCGACAAAAGGCCATCCTTATGTTAAAATTTGAATTTTTTACTTATTTATGTGCGTATGAATTTATGGCATTTTTAAAGAAATGTAAGCCGTAGAAGGATACGTAAAAAGCCATGCAGTTTAAATGTAAAGTGTGTACGTTTGGTTTTCGTATTTATGTCGTCGTATATTGGGGAATAGGATTTTGGGATTGTTTCGTTCTCTATGTATGTAGGTATGAAGGAACGTGTTTTTCTTTGTAATTGCCAGTCTCACGGCGGACACTGACAAATAACAAGCTAAATTATTATCGTCCAAGTTTTGATTTAATGTGAGTTTATTTGTGATTGAGGAGATTGCTGTCTTCTCCCCATCACTGAATAATGTATTAATTGTGCAATTGATTGGTGTAAAGGATAAATAAATAGTTTGTTTTAATTTTATTATCTAAAATTCCGTGAGACCCGTAGTCTGACCCACTACGTAAAGTTTTTCCCACTGTGCATCCTAATTACTAAAGAAAATTGCCATCGCATCGGACTGCATTAATAATTAAAGTTAAAGTGGTGACATTTTTATAGCTGTAAACTGTAAGTGCGAATTTCAAGTCCGAAACATTTTAAGAACTAGAAATATCGAAGGTTAAAGTTAAGTTAAAGTACTGCGCACTATTTACACGGGTACAAAAAGCAAACTTGCTACCTCCATTTTTGTAAAATACAACTAACGTGATATTTTAATGATTATTTAGGAGATTAATCATTCTAACTTGTGTGCGTTTGGGATCACTTATACAAGACGCCATCATAAAATCTCCATTTGAGGTTCCTATTATCCCTTTCTTATTAGCTAAGCCCTATCAAAAATGTGTACATTAACCATAAAACGTCATCACCAACCAAATATACTGAGCGATTTTACCTTTGCCGTATGTTAATGAAATTAAAGGGGTCGTCTATAAATGACGTCAAGAGTCGTTGCAAAAATTAAAGGGGTTGTTCAATAAAAAAAGTCAAGGGCCGTTGCAAACATTAGAGAGGTCATTTATAAATAATGTCCAAAGTTGTCGGAAACCACAAAGTGGTCGTCTATAAATGGCGTTATGGTCGTTTTAGACGTTTAAAGAGCAAAAGCTGTTTACAAATAACGCCTCAAGTAGTTGCAAATATTAAAGGGATCGTCTTTAAATGAAGCTTTCAAAATTTCTGCAATTCATAACAACTTAAAAGCGCTCCTGTCATAAGCTTAAATACTAACCCAACAGGTACAGTTAACATGAGATGCCGTCAATTTCCAAAAGCTCCTTGTCCTCATACAAGACGTAATTCAGGTGCGATTCATGATTTAAAACTAGAATGTTCTGTGATAAGTAATGTCTTTAGAAATGCCAAACTTCATAAATGCCATTTATAGTCATTTAACAGATTAGCACGATTCTTGACATCATTTATCGACGACCTGTTTGTTGTTTACACCAACTCCGAGCATCAATTATTGATTACTTATACAATATACATGTTAATAAAGGTAATGACATGACTTATAAATTATCTACACATACTAAATTAATTAGCTTTATGACTAAATATTGTGAAGAGGACTGAGGTTGCGATAGCAACCGCAGTGTTTTAGTTAGCGATATTTGTAAAACAACTAACAAACATATTGCAATTTGCTGAGTCATTGTAGTCGGTCCAGTTCCAGTCCAGTAAAACGAAATGTAAAAGGAATATCTTACTAGCTATTGAACCGTACGCATCTCACATATATTTCTCTGAAAATAAATTAAAGTTCCATACTACCTACCTACCTACTATTATTATTCTATTTATTTATCATACTTGGAGGTGGAGGAGATAACCTTAATCTCGTTACAAGGTGCAGGGTAGGTTGGCATCCCTGTTTTCCTGTGTTTTTCGCACCCCTCCCCATTTCGCGCCTCTGAATTGTGATACCCATAAGATTTGGCATGTCGTCGTGACTGTGACTGAATTCTTCATGGAACCACTGAAAAGGAGAACGGAGATTTTTCTGGTGGAGGAGCGGGGCGTGAAAACCGGACCACTCAATGCCAAGCGAGTGTTCCACCTTGGTCTGCCCGCCCCGCAAAACGCAAACCCGACGGACAGTGACCTCCAGCCCTGACCTCAGATACCACAATCCGGTCCAACGTAAGCTTCCAACCTCCGCATCATGTGACCCTCGCCCTTCTGAACTCCACAGTCAAGAGAAAATTCCCGACTACCCTACGTGTGAAGAGTGAAGGTATTAGCCGCCTGAAGACGCAAAATGGCAATTTGGACTTTGACGGCTTTCTGAATCACCCGGATAGCGCACCATTGAACCCTACCCCGGCCTTTCCCACTCCCTACCCGGCCTTTTACCTCTCACCCTGCCCGAAATATACCCCCCCCCTCCCTTCCAAATATCATCAGTGCTGCTTCTTCCGCTACGAAAAGGAGGCTTTCTTCCGTTGTCAAGTTGCCCACGTCAGTTAGGTCAAGACTCACCTCACGATGTTTCTCCCAATTTTCGTTTTCTCTTCTTTCACACCTTGAGGACAAGGTCTGTTTGGAGGAGGAAGAAGTCATGTGAAGAGGACTGAGGTGTCGATAGCAACCGCAGTGTTTTAGTTAGCGATATTTGTAAAACAACTAACAAACATATTGCAATTTGCTGAGTCATTGTAGTCGGTCCAGTTCCAGTCCAGTAAAACGAAATGTAAAAGGAATATCTTACTAGCTATTGAACCGTACGCATCTCACATATATTTCTCTGAAAATAAATTAAAGTTCCATACTACCTACCTACCTACTATTATTATTCTATTTATTTATCATACTTGGAGGTGGAGGAGATAACCTAAATCTCGTTACAATATATTGGCTAGACATTTTACAGTATTTAGACTGGAAATCCTTAAGTTTTCTGTCTATAGCTGTTTGAGATTATACGCCGTAGATTACTGATCTACGTAAACTGCAGCTACTGCAATGAAGCGGATGAACGGACTGTCGCATCGCTGATGGTCGCACGCCACAGGTTGCATTTTTTAAGCTTTTAAATTTAAAAAACTTTTAATCGCTTAGAAAAGCGAGGGAAAAGTGATGTATAGTTTTTAGTTATTATTGAAGTTATAGTTTGTTCGCAATTAGCAGCTGAACCGACCAAGATTTAAATTATTGTTTCAAAATAAAAAAATTCGGCGCGAAGCGCCAGAATTTTCGATCGAAGTAGATGTTAAGCATACAGCAAATTGGCTTTGTCACAGGTAAACAATGCTTTTGTAGTAAGGCTAACATGAAGCTCTCGCAGTTAGCGCCGGTTTAAGTAGGCTAAATTTAAGTTTTGCTGGTAAAAAGAGCTGGGTGGTAATATTTAAACAACGTCATTAAAGAACGATGCCTTACCATATTTAAGCCACATACGTATGTCCGTGAAATGTAGTAATAAAGGAAGTTGCGTAAGCTGATAATATTTGAAAGACGTTAGCGATAGCCATTACTATGTATGAGCCATATAAGTATGTGCGTGAAACGTGGTGACGACCACAATATGACAATACGTGGCTGCGCTGTGAACGTACATGGATAAATACCTTCACTTGTGATGTAAATTCGTGAAAAGGTTTCGTGTTGCGAAACTTTGGCAAAACATGACAAGCTCACACCTCTGCATCTGCCTTCTTGAATTTTTACTTCTTTTGTTTCACTTTAAAACTTGATTTTTACATTAGCCCAAAAATTATGTTGTTGTCTGGCGCAAGTTTACTCGTCCTATCCCGGAATATGAATCTAATGGCGGTGCGCCATCTGGAGTCAAATCACGCTAAACCAATCCGCGGTTGAAAAAGACGTCTATTAAGTTCTTGCGGTTAATAAGATATTAAGGGCTCGTCCATAATGACGTCCTACAAATATCAGTTTTAGGTACCCCCAATTTGAAATTTAATTTTTTTCCCAACCTATTCTAACAACATGTCACGAACACATCTATATAAACTATAGATATTTAGGGTTCGTCCATAATGACGTCCCACAAATATCATAGTTTTAGGTACCCTCATTGCCAACTTTTGTGCTTTTTTCCAAACCATTTTACCTATATGTCACAAACAAATCTATATGAATTATAGATATTTAGGGATCGCACATAATGACGTCCCACAAGTATCATAGTTTAAGATACCCCCAATTTGAAATTTTTTTTTCAACCTATTCTAACAACATGTCACGAACATATCTATACAGATTATAGATATTCAGGGATCGTCCATGATGACGTCCTACAAATATCATAGTTTTAGGTACCTCCATACTCCATTGCCAACTTTTTAATTTTTTTCCAAAACATTTTACCAACATGTCACGAAAATATCTGTATATATTATAGATATTCAGGGATCGTCCGTAATGACTTCCTTTAAACATCATAGTTTTTAGTGCCCCCAATTTGAAATTTAATTTTTTTTCAACCTATTCTAACAACATGTCACGAACAAATCTTTGTTTTTAACTCCTTGCCACGTAAATTTGTATATGCCTTGTTGATTGCATAGGAGGCTCTATTAACGACGTCATTTGTGAATCATGAAATTCTCTAATATATTATAGCTATTTTTGTTAACTAGATGCCACGTACATCCATATATGGTTTATTGATGGTACAGGAGCTTCCATAAATGACGGCATTTGAGAATAGTGAAATTTATGAAAGTTTGGCAGCTACGTTTAACTACATGCTACGCACATTGGTACATGGCTCATTCAGGGTAGGGGAGCTTTCATAAATCTTTTATCTTCTTTTAGCGTAACAGAAATTATCTTGTGCCTTTGTTGTAGCTCAGCATCTACTTCGGGCCAGCCCCTGGTTGACAAATCCAGCGCGAAGCGCCAGATTGTTTTACTACTGATACAGAGATTCTTATTCTTGGTTCACTCAGCTGCTAATTGCGGACAAACTATAATTGCGATCGTTACACAAAACAGTAGGGCAACTCTTGCTCGCATTTGTGAGAGCTTAAAATTAGTTTGAGAGTAATCACTTAAAAACTGTGATCTGTAGAGCAGGACCAACGGACAGACAGACAAACAGACAGACGGACAAAACCATTTTATTAGATGCTTGCTCAGCATCTAAAAAAGGGCTAAGAATACAAGGAGGTACATACGAAGCTGAGTGCTTGTGAATTTTTGCTATTGAGAATACACATGGAAAATTTTCACGAATTTCCGTAAGTAAACGTACTACTCACATATATGTACGTTTACAGGGCAGACTGGTATAGTGGTCGTGGGTTTGGGACTGTGATGTGGAATTGGAAAATATGCGTTCTGATGACGAGAATCTACGCTTCGAATACCAGCTCAGGCATTCAGAAGGGTCTGGAACTGCACTGTTGAACAAACATATCTATATAGTTCATAGATCTTCAGGGCTCGTCCATAATGACGTCAACCAAATATCATAGTTTTAAATTGTCATTGGTGTGGGACTGCACTGTTGAACACACATATCTATATAGTTTATAGATCTTCAGGGCTCGTCCATAATGACGTCTCACATATATTATAGCTTTAAATGGTCATGGGTCTGGGACTAAACTGTTGAACGAACATATCTTTATAGTTTATAGCTATTCATGTCTCGTCCATAATTACGTCCCACAAATATCATAGTTCACCTTCCTCACCATTTTACGGATTCCTATTAATTACTACAGATCATCACAGACATGTGTAATTGAATAAGCTATAGATGGTGACAGATCGTCAATAATGACGTCTTTCCTCTTTTGTAGTTTAAAGTATCCCCCTTTCTATGTCCAGCTTTAAAATTTTGTCCAACATATTTTAACTGTATGTCATAAGTTTACTTATATATTATATAGATATTTTGGGATCTTCCTTAATAACGTCCTTCATATTTTATAGTTTTAGGCACCCCTATTTCTAACTTTGATTTTTTTTCAAGCTATTTTAACTACATGTCATAAATACACCTACATAGTATATAGATATTTTGGAATCGTCCCCCGGAGTAACCCGGCCCGTCCTGCGGACGGAACTCTTTGTTGCCTAACAAAGTAATCGCAGGAGCATAAACTATTGCTTAATTATAATCTGTTTTTTACAACAAACTAACATTTTTTCTGACCTAATGTTAGTTAATTTAATGACAAACTTTTCAATTTGCAATAACTCTAATTGCAACGTATTAAAATAAATAATAGTCCGCATCGATAATTTATTTGTGCGCTGTTTTATTTGTGTAACACGCATGCGAGTTTGAAATTAGGCTTTTTTTGTTTAATTGATTCTATGTTATTATGTTTGAGTCCTTCTAGAGAGATTTTACACGCAAAAAGGCCAAGTATATCTGGCCATGGCAAACACCTGCTTAGGGAGGTACAGTTTAACTTTATTATTGGTTTGTGCTTGCGCACTGTTGATAGTGAGTGCAATCTTATCCTTACATCAGTGCATTTAGAAATATCACACCTATAAACGTGAATGATTTATTTAATAGAATAGTTTGCTTGGCACGACTATCTATTTTTAGAGACCTATACTTACCAACAAAGGCCTAAGTAAATATTACACGATCAGAAAAATAATACAGATTAGGCTCGTCGGAATAACTTCATAACCAAATCTGCTAATTATTAAAAACTCATAGCAGACTCTGTTAATAGGGCCTCGCAGCAATTATATTAGCGGGTAACGGATTGAACGTTCTGCGTCCACGGATGTAAATATTGATAAAAGTAAAACCGTTGCAATATAACAAAACTCATGATTCTGCAAACCACTTGATTATTCCTTTTAAGTAGGTATGTCCACGCGAATTATTTTATCAATTACCTAATAAGTTAAATAATGGCGAGAGCAATCCCGAGAGAGGATTAAGTTTTATAAGGGGGTTAGTAGGCGTGCTTGGGTGAGCGGTTAGGACTGCATACTGTAACGAAATTTACAGTCTCAGACCCGGCTTTGATTCTTGGCCACTACTTGATTGTTTACGGCTCGGTGTTGTACGGTAAACGTCACTGGATGGTTGATTGAAACCCAATCTCCTTCGGTGCTCCTTCTTAGTGACCACTACTTACTGGTAGGGGCCTAGGGAATGGGACTCCTTTACTGTGGAGGAGGGGACGGGGATAGGTGAAAGGGTGCAAAGACCGAGACGATCTAACGCGGTAGCCTTCTATTTCCTCACCCACAGTGACTGGTTGAGTCTGGTTGTAAGAAATCCAGTTATATTGACTCATAGCATACCATCGAACCTCAAATGTTGCTAGGGGGGTCCCCCCTCCGGCAGAGGGCGCCACGTGTCCTATGCTTTAACATTGCAGGACTTGAGCCAGCCGGGGGGAGGGTGGTACCCCGTAATGTTAAATAAAATTTTCTGGAGGGGTCCCCCGGGTACTAACGGCATGGGAGGTTCGAGGGTATGACTCATAGTATTTATTTATGTGTTATTTTTTATTAGGGGGTTCGTCCTGAATATTTGCTACTTAAAAATAGTTTATTCAGCGTTTTAGCTATTGCATTCCTATAGGATGTTTGTTTTCATTTTTTCCTACACAGTTAGTAGCAAAATAACGATTATTTGGTTTGCACTTTTAAAGTTCGTCTACGAAATATGCGTGTTAATGTGAGCTAAACTAAAGCATGCTTGAGTTGCTCATAAATGTGGCAGCCGACTGCGTGATTTTGATTTTGTTATGTGCATAACGTAAATAACTGCAGTGGGGTGATTTTTATACCGTGTGATTTCATTTATATTTGTTTTGTTATTTGTAAGATATCAATTGCAAGGACATACAGAAATTTCAAATTAATTAGTTTGTATCGCTTTCTTTAAATAAGATATTAATTTTGTGATAGTAATCTAGAGAGTGTGTTTATAGTTTTACATTCAGTTTTATTAGGGGGTAAGCAAGTTCTGCTACCTCATTTAAGGTATGAAGGGACTATCGGAAAGCGCCACAGTATTTTGGAATGTTTTGGAATAAATTATCGATACGGACTATTATTTATTTTAATACGTTGCAATTAGCTTTATTGCAAATTCAAAAGTTTGTCATTAAATTAACTAACATTAGGTCAGAAAAAATGTTAGTTTGTTGTACAAAACAGATTATAACTAAGCAATAGTTTATGCTCCAGATGCTCCTGAAATTAATTTGTTAGGCAACGAAGTGTTCCGTCCGCAGGACGGGCCGGGTTACTCAAAATTGTGTATCTAGATTAGTTTACAACTTCAAACCATGTAGTTAAAACATTTTGAAATTTTTAAAATTATCTAGATAGAAAATTTTGAAATTTTTAATTCCATATAGTTAGATTATTTTGCAATTTAAAATCAAGCAGTTAGAACAATTTTCACTTTTAAAAATCATGCAGTACGATTAGTTTTAAATTTAAAACCAAGCAGTTAGAACATTTTGCACTTATTAAAATCATGAAATTGGAGCAACCCGCATTTTATATTCATGTAGTTACAACCATTTGCAGTTTCTAAAGCCATATAGTTGGAAATTGGGTTTTTAAATATGCAGTTAGAGGAATTTGCATGTTTTGTAACTATGTTATTATGAATGATTATTATGAGTAGAGGTACACCTATTTGCGTTTAAGGTAAAGTGGAAGGAATCGGTTTTGATCCTTCAACGACGAATTGTCGAACGGTCTGCAGTTTTTATAATATATCGCTGTTGAAGGATCAAATGCGCTTCCTTTAACTTTACCTTAAAAGCAAATCCGTGTCCCCTTACTTTTTATGACCCAAAACGTTCTAACTACATGGGTTTAAAAACTGCAAATGGTTCTAAATACATGATTTTAAAACGCATATTGCTCTAACTTCATTATTCTAAAATGTTCTAACTGTGTGGATTTAATTTGCAAACCAAACTAACTATATGGTTTTTAAAAGCTCAAAATGTTCTACCTACATGATTTTAAGTTGCAAAATAATCTAACTGCATGATTTTAAAAAGTACTAAATGATCTCTTTACATACATACTTTTGAAAATTATAGGTAGTTTGAGTTTTTTACATTTCTAAAATGTTGTATTTAGAACATTTAACACTGTAATATTTTGCAATTAGAACATTTTTAAATTTTGTAATGAAAACATTTTGTACTTTATAAAATCATGTAGTTCGATTTTTTTGCAACTTAAAACCATGCTGTTAAAGGAATTCGCGACCCTAATCATGTATTTAGTGCATTTTGCATTTTTTTAAACTATGAAGTTAGAGCAATTTGCATTTTAAAATTATGTAGTTAGAACCATTAGCAGGATTTAAAGACATGCAGTTAGAACGTTTTGGGTTTTAAAATATGCAAGCAGAGGAATTTGCACTTTTCATAACCATGTTATTATGAATTGGCCAGCTAAAACGCATATTTAAGTCAAACCTGGAAGGTCACGGATTTGCTTTTAGGACAAAATAGATGAAAGCAGGTTTGCTTTCAGCGAAAATTGGAAGGAAACGGATTTAATCCTTCAACGACGATATTATGTAATAAGCTTCTGTTTCGCAGAAGTTTGCAAGCTACCTACCTAAACTGGGCAAACTATCTCAAATTTCACTGTGTCTTGGAGGTATATTACACGGTACGCCACACAGGTTGGAGTTAAAGTAATACATTTGATGTCAAAATTTAGGCAATTTAATTCTCTAGTATTAAATACAATGATAATAACATGCGGTCATCGTGTTAAAAGGAGCCAGCAAACTGTGGCAAAGTTTTTATGTTTATGGGTTCTTAGTTCTTGCTTAAGTAGCACAACTAATATGCACAGACAATTTATTTTTGAAGAGTCCTACGTTTATAAACACCTCCAAAATTCAGGGTTAAAAATAGGTAAGGTAACCCGACACGATACCGGACACCGGACACTGCACATCGGACCCCGGACACCGGACACCGGAGTCCGGAGACCGTGATTTGGATTTTATTATTATGTAGATAGATATTTTGGGATCTTCCTTAATAACGTCCTTCACATTTTATAGTTTTAAGCACCCCTATTTTTAACTTTGATTTTTTTTCAAGCTATTTTAACTACATGTCATAAATACACCTATGTAGTATATAGATATTTTGGAATCGTCTATAATGACGCCCTTCACATTTAACTGTTTTAAGTACCCCTATTTCCAAGTTTGAATTTGTTTCCAACCTACTTTAACTACATGCCATAAATATATCTATATAGTATATAGATATTCATGGATCTTCCATAATGACGTCATTCAAATATTAAAGTTTTTAGTACCGCCATTTTTAACGTAAAATTTTTTCCAACCTATTTTGACAGCATATTACGGACATACATTGAGTATAGATATTTAAGGATCGTTTCTAATGACGTCATTCAAATAACATAGTTTTTTGTGCCCCCAATTTCAACATTAAAAAATTTGTCTAACCTTTTTTGTAACTGCGTGCAACTTACATTCGTATAAGGCTTACTGATGGTAGGGGAGGCTCTATAAATGACGTCATATGTAAATAGTGCAATTCTTAAAAAGATTCCAGCTATATTTAACTACATGCTACGTACATTTATATATGGCTTATTTATGCTAGAGGAGCTTCTATAAATCCTTTATCGTCTTTTAGCGCTACATAAATTATCTCGCGCCTTTATTGACGCTCAGCATCTACGGGCCCCCCTTCCGGTCGACAAATCCGGCCGGATTTTTTTCTTTGACTCCACTTACTAAAGTTGGACATCATTTACTAAAGTTGGACATCATTTACTAAAGTTGGATATCACTTAATGGCCTAGACTTAACCTATCAAAGAAACCCCAGAGACAATTCAAAATTCATGTATATTCGTCTCTCTCTCTCTCTCTCTCGGTCGTCTTTTAATGTGTGAGATAAGAGATAATACATTTTCGTTCGTGATGTATCATTACCATGCTTTGACTCGAACGGACTTGCACGTCAAAGGAAGCACTTAAAACTCTAAATCTTTATAAATTGTACGTCAACCGTTACAAACATATGGTTATCATGCTCTTTTCTGTATGCCTTCTCAACATAAATATGAGACTAAACGCTCGGAGCTCAAGTTAGAAAATTATTTATATTGTTTTTTTTGGAACTCTTCATTTTTGTTCTCTGCTTTTACATCAATTTGACAGGAATTGAAATCGACGGGACGGGACGGGATGAGGTTCGTTCCGTCCCGAATCCTGAAAATCTTGTACCGAAATTTTTGGGACGGGAAACTCAAATCCCGTCCTGTCCTATCCTGGACGAAACACTAGTCTGATTCATTCAACCGTAATTTTTCCACGAATCCATAAATTTAAGAGGCACATTATTATAGTACCTACATAAACTAAAACTGAAAAGGTGATGGGATAATTTAAAAACCTCTCCTACTTAAGTCCTTTTTTTAATATGTACTCACAATTATAGATAATTATACACATCATGATGATACGATTATGATTTTGATATTTTGATGATTATCGTATAAATTTTAAAAAAGTATACACATTACATATGTTAGGTGTAGATATTAGTGGAAAGTGTACGTGTAGTAGGTTTTGGTGCATCTATTTTTCATTTTAGTTGAGCATTACTCATACTCGTCTAGCATGAGACTCACATTATGAAAGTTGAAAAATCTCAGCAGATCTCCATTTCATCAACGTGATGAGGCTTAGCCAATCAAAATTACGTTTAAGGAAAAGTAACGGCAAACATCCAGGCTTAGCAAGCTATTGAGGTCCTAAATTGATGGGTGGGATTGTGTATCAATACACACGCGTAGTGGGTAATCCTACTAAAATGTCAAACATCACGTCATTTGTGACCAATCGTTCAGGAAAAGCTCAATTGCTAATTATTACATGTGAGTCCAAGTCCGAATTACCAGACTATCACCACTAATTGCTTTTCTAAAAGCAAAAAATAAAATTGTCTAGACCAATTAATTACGTAATTATTAAAATTGAAGTGTGCCAAGCTTTAGAGATCAATAGGAATTAATTTATTAATTTAATGTATTCATTTATTTAATCATAATTAATTTTTTGTCAGACGGGGTCTTTACAAAAATTTTGTAATTAGGGGTAGTAACTAGCTGAGTACCGTATTAATAGAGGTAGTAGTACCCTACTAACAAGGGAATGACGCGACATGATACACCCAGATTTCAAAGAGACCCATTTCAAAAAATCAGGTCACTTTTCAATAGCACAGACCCAAAGTAACTCGAGTGCATTTTGCGTTGTTTGGTCACAGTGACCCGCCAAAGTTCAAAAAAATTCAAATTTTGGAACTTTGGCGGCCTATAACTTCTACAGTTTCTATCCGATTTTGACGAAATTTGATTTTTTGTGATCCTCAGTTTGTTTTCTGCAAAGTAATTTCAAGATTTAGAAAAATTTGAAAATTTTAATTTTTTTAAAAAAAAATACAAAAAAAGTATATTTTTGAGGCCTAACTTTTAACCTTCATTTTTTCAAAAAAATGAAAACTTTCCAATTTTTCTAAATCTTGAAATTACTTTGCAGAAAACACACTGAGGATCACAAAAAATCAAATTTCGTCAAAATCGGATGGAAACTGTAGAAGTTATAGGCCGCCAAAGTTCCAAAATTTGAATTTTTTTGAACTTTGGCGGGTCACTGTGACCCAACAACGCAAAATGCACTCGAGTTACTTTGGGTCTGTGCTATTGAAAAGTGACCTGATTTTTTGAAATGGGTCTCTTTGAAATCTGGGTGCATCATTCCCTTGTAAGTCTACTTTTTAGTAAGTTTAGTTTTATTTTTAATTCACTTTAATCGGATAATGACATACGATAGTTTGGATGATGAACTAGAATTAGCGTTTGCTGCTAATGATGATGACGACGATAGTAATTATTAAGGCGGTCGAGGTAACGGAACAAGCTTTCTTTTTATCAATTAATTAAAATTAATATTGATAGCTAGTGTCTTATTGGTGTGATGTGATGTGACAGTCGAATGCTAATATGCATTTTTAATGTACTTTTGTTTGCTATTTTTATCTTGGTGGGTTGTTAGATGACCGTAATTCTGGCGACAGTTATGATATGGGAAAAGGAGGCTCCAGTCGTGAAACGAAAGGTGAAGGCCAAGATGGAAGATTCGAAGACAGCAACAACAACACTGGTGTAGAAGATGGTGGAGAAGAAGAGGTACAAGGTATATTACCATAGTTGATTGTAGATGTAGATATATAGATCCCGTGTTACTACAGTACACTCATAAATACTTGTATCTGTATTTCATTTCTACATAAATCCTATTCTTGGGTAAGAAAAGTCCAAGGAGGAAGTTAGTAGGAGGTCGATTTTAGTGCCTCTTGTCCAAATCAGACTCGAGCCTAATGCTTTGGAATATCAAGGTCCACTTGAGGCATGATCTCCTGAAGGTTTTTGAATGTTTCATATGTTTCATAACTATGAGAAATATTTATAGTGATCTTAGGAAAATCATTTAAATTCGCTCTCATACAAAGCCTTGATAGCTCAGGATTATGAAACAAAATAGAGAGCAGTAAAAGTCAGCAGTATTAATTTATATAGTTGTATAAGTTAATCACAATGGGATACTGCAAGGCACTTATGAATATGCTCATTAAAGACGATTAGATTGTTAGACAATTACCGACATGACATGCAATGCAGTTGGTTTTCAAATGTAGAATTTGCAACGATATGATTGTATGCGTTGTATTTATTATTCACATTATTCTCCTAAACAGTTTCTTCCTAAAGCGTATTAGGGACATTTTCCTCCAAGTATCTGATAGATACAGTAGAGGAAACTGAAAGTAATGTCTGGCAAGGATAAACAAACGGCACCTTTATTCTTGTCAGATGATATCTCTTTCGGGTTTACCACCAATAGATTCAGTTTAGTCGTTTACAGTAGTGCCCCATTTTGATTTGATGTTTTAAAGCAATGCAAGCTACGTAAGTTAAGCGTAGACGATACAAGAAGTAAATATTGTTTAGGCTGGACCACTCAAGAATACTCACTTTCCAAAAGGACCAGACGGAGCAAGTCACAAAGGATACTGTTTGGTTCAGTTCTACCACGATGATTCCGTGCCGTACATGATTGAATTGATGGAAGGGGTGACAACGTTTGGAAAGAAACTTAATTTCAACTCAGACCGGGTCCAATTCATTGCAAGGTAACTGACATTGCACAAATGGGATATCACTAACTTAGTGTATAAACAATGAGTATTCCAGATGCAAACTCATTATTGATGAGTATGGTAATTTCGGGATGAGCATCTATGTATCGTAATTAAATCGTAATGAGGATAGCTGTGTACAAGTTGTTGTACATGCCATTACAATGTCTGTCTGCCTGTTTGTTAGATAATGGATCACAAGATAGCTGATAAGCGACAAGAACTTCTGTTGCAACAACAGCATAATCATAATACTGCTACAGCAGCATCAACAGCAGTTTGGGATGGGTGGACCACTACTCACGCCACACCTAGCTCAAATTCAAAATTTGGTCATTCATCAAAATCTGATTTTTAAACCTTACACTGCTGCTCAAAATGTAAATCTATTTCCAGTTGCTATTCAGTCTCAAGTTGGACTACGAAATATGTAAATTCAGATTCAGCAACTTCCTCAGTCACCATCACATCAGCAATTGCTTGCCATTTCTAACAACAACAGAAGTTAGAATATTTATTCATCTCTTTACATACTCATCGGGCTTTGAATGCAATTTACTCTAGTATCGCACCTAGTCACGTCTATTTGTTGAATGGTTCCCCGAATTCTCTTCGTAATCCACATTATCAGCTACTAGCTAAAGGTGGGGCTCTTTGGCCACCAAGTCATCTTCTGCCGGGTCAGACGGCAATCTCTAATGGACACCAATATATATAACTTATTTTAAGCCCAACACGTCATTTTAACTTGTTTTTAATAGTCTGGGGTTACATTTTTGTACTCATCGCCAGCCTCTGGACTGTCGATGTAACCGAGGCCACAATTAACTACGATCAACTATACTACGAAAGCGAATGAGTAGCTTTACAATTCAAGATGGGATTTCCGAACAAAATCAATTACTTGTTTTTAATAGGTTGAATATTATGATGTTTTTAGGATCTCAAAGAACCATTCACTCGTAGCGTAAAATAAGCAGTTAATAAACGACGTAAAATAATACCTACTTAAATATGTACATTACCGACAGGACTTGTAATTTTAAGGAGTCAATTGAGTAGCACCTATCAGCTCAGAGCTCAAGTAGCAGTACTATATAATAGCTAATTGATACGTAAATAAATTATTGTTAGACAGTAGCTAGTCGTTGCCGTCGTTGGCACATAGTTTTTCACCTTTAGAGGGAAAGAGCATATATTATATGTAATGATCATAGTACAACTAATTACCTCGTTATTTTTTAGCCTTCAAACAAATTATTTCTTCCTAGGTATTTACATAATTTATAAAACTTTTGAAATACCTGACCGATTTGGACGAATGATAGCTCATTTTAAAGCTCTTGAAAAATGAAAAAAAAGACTGTTTATTTTCACTTCCAGCCCATACAACACTTTTTATAGCGATTTTTTGAAAAAAAACGGTTTTTTCAAAAAAATACTAAAACTATTAAAATATCATGGTGAACTCGAAAATCATTACATTCTGCTGATTATCACGGTACCAGTGATGTATCATTTGTACGCAAATTCGCTGAGTTACCGGTACAAATATCAAATTTTACATTTTGACAACATAAATTGCGGAAAATTCAAACTGTTTCATTTTATACGGCAGATGAAGGGTCGCACATAAATAGTGCCACTCACTTTGACAGAGGGTCAGCTGCAAATAAATAACACCCTATTGTAAGCATTCTCATTTTTTTATTATGTTTAAGAGGATAACGCAATAGGCGGGTGGGTCCTACAATATGCTAAAGTTGGCTGACGCTATTTGTGGCCGGCCTTTTTCGTCAGTTCTTTTAATGTAGAAACAGTATTTATTCCTCCCGTCTGCTAAATAGGTATAAAATAAAATATGCTCAAGTTGACTGAAGGACTTCAAAATTTTATATATGTTTTCGTGAAAATCGGTCGAGTATTTCTAAAGGTTTTCAGATTGTATAAATAGGCAGCAATAAAATCCGTCTATAATTTTCAAGGCGTACTAAATTATGCAGATAGGTAGAAATAAATAATACTATAAATTAATCGTATAAGAAAAACAAATACAAAAGCATATATATACTATATACTACTGCCCATATTAATGTTAAGGCTACCATTAAACAAGCGGCGCAGCCTCTTGTTTAACAAGACTTAATCACGAATACAAAACTTTAGGCTTAAAACGCTTTAAGGCGTGGTGAATTCAGGGAGGCGGAGGTGGCAAAGAATGTGAAATCCTACAATGAGCAAATAATGTATATGGGGCAATAGAGGGAGTTTAATTGAAAATGTCGTCAATTAAAGATAAAGCCCCCTCGACGAAAATTTCCTTGATCCACCATTGCTTAGACAGTTTCGAAAAGCTAGAACATGAGAAGTTACTTTAATGATTGTCAAAAATGATCATCCTCACTAGTCAGAAAAAATATCAGCAGTCCAAAAACTTATAACGGTATATTGAGAAACGGGTATTTTCCTCCAGGACATTTTTCTCACTATTCGTAGGCGAGGACATGTTCCTTACATGATCAAAATCGCTTCACTAATAAAAATCCGGCGCCTCGCGCCGGATTTGCGTGACGGGGGCCCGAAGTAGATGCTGAACGTAAAGCAAATATTACCTTTAATAAAAAATAATCCTATTGTATTCCTCTTCATTTTAAATTTGTTATTTTATTTAAAACTATAGTCGCAGACACAATTTTATATCTTGGCAGGACGGACGAAAGACTGTAGGAGTGTTGACGACTAAGCTTTAAACCCTTGGGCTTGGAAAGATTTGTGCTCGTACGAATTCTTCGAGTACAAAGAGGTATGTACAAATGCGTTTATGAACTCATGACCGTATGTATTTACGTTTATATGTATGTTATGTGTATGTGTGCGTGTATGCATGTATGTACGTGTTTAAGAAAAGGGGGACAGACGGACAGACAACCATTTCATTAGATTATTATTATTTTTATTGGGCACCATGTGGATCAAAAGGCTGGTCCACATGGACACCGCCAAGTCCAATAAGGCCTATTGCGGACGTCCCGTTAATAATGTTTAATTTTGGACGACGAGATAACCAGTGGCATATGAGTACGCCAGCAGTTCTCCCGCAGTGGCCTGTCCTAACATACCTAATGTGAGGATGCAGCTACCTAGATATAAATTCCGGGTAAAGACAAACCTCGGACACGTGGTAAGAAAATGTATAGGGGTTTCATCTTCCTCACCACATAAACAGGTAGGCAAGTCCGATAAGCCCAGGAGAAATTTATGCCTTCTAAGCTCTCCTTGTCCAGTGATTAAACTAACCAGGCAACGGAGATGCTTTCGCGAATGCCGAATTAGGGATCGACTACCACAGAGTGGCGAGTCAATCCATATTTTGGTTTTATTACATCCTCGCTCCATGTTCCACGACCTTTTATGCTCCTCCCAGGACAGCTCTTTGGTTGTCCAGTGAACAAGCGATAGAGGAACAGGGACCACAGGAGTAGGGCCAATAAAGCGGCAATAATCGGCATCATAGGCCAATTTTGCCAGTCTGTCAGCTTCCTCGTTACCACGGTAACCAGAGTGGGCTAGGATCCACACCAGCTTTACAGAGTTGCTTGCAGCAATCCTGTTAAGGCAGTGATGACAATCCAGGACAAATAGCGAGGTAGTTAGCCTCGCTTGAAGTGCTTTCAGAGCACTCTGACTATTCACATAAATGTGTATAGATGTTTCACGTACGTTATTATCCTCCAGCCATGTAATAGCGTGAAAGATAGCAAGTACTTCACATTTGAAAACCGAGGTGTATTCACCAACGTAAACCGATTCAGAGAATAGTGTCGTTCTTGCCTCTGCCCTCCCCTCAATATGTACTCCGCAACCCGTGAGGACTCCATTACTGGAACCATCCGTGTAGCAGACAACACCTGAGGGAAGTTCCGAAAGATCAGAAGACCACACACTACGACATTGAATATCAACATCATAGCGTTTAGTATTGATGTCTTTGAGGTTTGTCCAGTCAGTTGGCATGCAAAGGGTAGGACAGGAATTGCCCCACCCCTCGAAGATTGCCGTGTGACCTAACGACCCCCCAAACATCGGATTATGAGTCCAAAGACCCCTTGTATTGAGCCTATGCCAGGACCGTATAGCCACTGCTTTCAGAGTGAACTCTATAGGCGTGAGGCCAATCAAGCACTGCATGGCAGATGTAGGTGTTGAGCGTAATGCTCCTGTAATCATTAGGCATGCTTGCGTTTAAAGTTTTTGAAGGCGGAAGACATACGAGACCTTCAAAAGAGCCGGGGCCCACACCACTATGCCATACTCCAATAAAGGCCTGACAATGGCAGTGTAAGCCTACTTGACTACTCTTGGAGATAGTCCCTACTTCCTTCCAACTATTCTTTCGCATCTAGCTAACGCTATTGATGCTTTTAAACAAATAAATTTACAGTGAAGCAGCCACGTGAGTCGTCTATCAAAAACGACCCCTAAGTACCTCACTGTTGATTTAAGTTCCAAGAAAACGCCATCAAACCGCATTGGCGGTGGGTGTAGCCTCGGGTTTTTTGTACACAAGACTAGTTCTGTTTTGTTGATTTTAATTTTCAGACCCACATCCTGACACCAGGCTTTAGTAAACCGAAAGCCATCATGAACTCTGGATACAAGTGTCATAAACCTTACCTCTTTGAAAAATTCCAGTATCATCCGCAAATCCTTGATTAAGGAGGGACGGCACCGACGTACTCAAGGTGGCCAGTAGGCCATCCAAAACCAGGTTCCACAGTAAAGGCGATAAAACACCTCTCTGTGGACATCCACGGCTGACACTCCTTGTTTGGGGCACATTATTGATTGTAGAGACCACCACCCTGTTCTATATAAAATAAATAATCCAGAGCCGTATATGAGTCTTCACCTCAAACTGACCCTAAGCAGTGTCAATAGTCTTAAATAGCACATTATTAAATGCACCTTCAACATCGACAAACGCTTCCAAAACAATCAAGCTGTCACTCAGGGACTTTTCAACAAACGACACTACTCTATGAATGGCAGCGTCCGTTGATACTCCTCTAATGTAGGCAAATTGATGATTGTTCCTTAACCTTGTTTCTAAGGCAGGAGTTCTGAGATGTCTGTCAACTAATCGCTCCAGAGTTTTAAGAAGGACGGAGTTTAACTGAATAGGGCGCCATGCATTTGGCGACCCATAGTTCTCCTTCTCTGGTTTAGGTATAAATAACACCTTAGAAGTCCTCCATCCAGAGGGAACATATCCTAAGGACAGACAGGACTTATATAACAGACATAAATGACCAGAGATGATGCGCAGTCCACGCTGTAGCAAGACAGGTAGAATCCCATCAACCACGGGAGATTTAAATGGTTTAAAGCTGTACACAGCTGCTTTTAAGGAGTCCGGCGTGACTTATAGGTCCGAACTCTCCCATTTGTTAGGGTATGGATCAAAGTCCGGGGGACTAGTCGAGCAGTCCAGGTCTTCAGGGAAGTAATGACGAAGCAGAAGGTCCAGGGCGTCCTCATAGCTTTCAGTTCTCTTGTCACTGACAGGGTCAATGAGGTCACCCGGGACTCTAAATGCCGCCAAATCTAATATCGAATAACTGCTTACATACCGCCAACACAACAATATGATGATGAAATCGACAACCTTCTTAAAGACACCCCTCACCTAATCAGACATAAGTGCTTCTTGATAGGAGACTTTAATAGTAGAATTAGCAACTTTAAGAACGAATAAGACGCAACGCAACATTTTTGCAAAACCAGAAACTCGTTAGACCTGATCTGTACTACAAGAGGAAAAAAGTTAATGGCGCTCATCACAGAACAGGAACTCATACTCTTAAATGGAAGAACCCCTTCTGATCAGCAAGGCAACCATACATACATAGGGCAGAACGGCAGCAGCCTAATTGACCTCTGCGTATGTAATGACAAGGCAATTGACCAAGTAGAAGACTTCTCAATAATCGAAAGTCTAGAATCTGACCACCTCCCAATTGTGATCAAGCTCGCATAACACACTATAAAAAAGACCTACGCCCCAAGTGAAGTAGAGGACAAAATACAGTGGAACAAAGAAAAGGCCATGGACTTTCAGAGGCAGCTAAAAGCAGATAGTAAAAACCTAAACTTTCAACAATGTGACTTAAATACCCTGAGCAATCTTGTCTACCAAACAGCAAGTAAAGTTGGAATGCGCATCAAGACCAATGCTGACATAAGTGAAAATCACGGACCTAAGCGGTTTGACAAAGAATGCAGCATAGCCAAACAAAAGGCCCTCTTTCTGCTCCACAAATATCGCAAGAATGCACTGCATAACTGAAACACAAACTACAGCCTCAAAAACCTAATGCAAGCCAAAAAAGAGTACCGACAACTCTGCCAGGACAAAAAAAAACTTTCTTTGAGCTAGTCTGAAACGAAATCCATCACTGTAAAGATTCAGCAGGATACTGGAGGGCAGTGAACATGCTAAGGGACAAAAAGTATGGTTACAAAACTAACGACATTACTGAGTCTCAGTGGGACGAGCACTTTGCATCTGTTTTTAAGACCTCCGAAACTGACATCATAGAAGTTTGAAACCCTCACGCTAAAATCTCACTATTTGACCCTGCCTCACTTGACGCTGAGATTACACTTAAAGAAGTTCTTAAAGCAATTAGGAACCTTGCTAACAATAAGTCCCCAGGAGCAGATGGCATAAGTATCGAAACATTTGGACATCTTATCCTATGAGTACTTACTACTACTACTCAACACAGCAAAAGTAAAAAATTCCAACAAGCTGGGGGGCAATAATTACAGCACTCATCTTTAAGGAAGGTGACGCAGAGCTACCTTGTAATTATAGGCCTATTGCTAGAATTAACACAATCACCAAGATGTACACATGTGTAATGTCAAACAGACTAAACTCCTTTTGCTCTACGAACCATATAATATCGGAAAATCAAGCAGCCTATCAAAAAGAGAAAAGCTGCATGGGCCATATATTTGCACTTTACTCCTGCATCCTAAAACATTTGAATAGACCAGCTCTCAAGAAGGAAGGAAAACTGTATGCACTATTTGTTGATCTCAGCCAAGCCTTTGACTCCATCAAAAGGAACAAGCTGTGGTGTAGGCTAAAAGAAGCGTGCTTAAGTGACCTGTTAATATCAAAAATTAAAGAACTCTACGATTTGGCAAAAACCAAAGTGAGATGCAAGGAGGGATACACAGACATGATAAAAGTGATGAGAGGAGTCCTGCAAGGAGAAACCTAGTCGCCTACTCTCTTCACGATATATATCGACAAGATCACTCAAATACTCCGAGACAGCAACATACAAGGAATTCAAATGCTCACTATTGAACTACTTATCCTGCTCTACGCAGATTACATTATCCTTCTTGCATCAAACGAACTGGACTTACAACGGCAAATAAACACACTGAGTAGCTTCTTTAAAGAAAATGACCTAACGGTCAACTTGTCTAAAACCAAGGTCATGATCTTTCGCAAAGGCAACAGCATTAGCAAGACTATAAAATTTAAATAAAATAGCAAGCCGCTTGAGATCGTCAACTAGTACATTTATCTTGGTGTTCCTTCTACGCACAGTGGAATATTTAATGCAGCAAAAAAACACTTCTTTGGAAAAGCTAAACTAGCGCAAGCCAAGTTATTTGACCTCTTGTCTTATACCGAGCAAAAGTGAAAGACTTGAATATACATGTGAGGCTGTTTAAATCTCTTGTGAGCTCAATCTTGATGTACGCAGCTCCTGTCTGGGGATTACGCTATAGCGAAAAACTGGAAATTTTCCAAACCATGTTTTTAAGACGACTTACAGGCTCATCCAACTCAGCACCAGGATACTACCTCAGATTAGAAACAGGAGCACAAAACATTAAGACTGCTATAATAAAGTATTACAGATTAAAGCCACAGATCCCAGATACAACTGGATGGAACAAGTTAGACAGATCTTTTCGGATGCTTCTCTAGAAGGAACGCTCCAGAACCTAAGTAGTGAATATATTAAGCAACATAAAGCTGAAATATTAGAGAAGTAACGTCTTAGCTGCATAAACATGGACGTGCAAAGAATGCAAAGCTGCAGCACACTGAAACACTACAGAAGCGTAAAGACTCACGCTCTAATATCGAACTATTTTGAGATGGGTCTAGCCTGGAACACGGTAAAGTTTATACTAAATCTAAGATCTGGTCTGCCTAAAATTGTCCTTAGAGGAAAGGTCATTAATCTTAACGGAATGAAGACTATGGAAACGAGTAGAGCCACCTCTGACTGCGACCTATGTGGGAAGGAAGAGGAAGACACCTTCCATGTATTGCTGAACTGTTCACACTACGCATACCCAAGAACTAAATTCCTTAGAAAAATAAGCGACGCAAGACTAACTAGGAAGAGCTTCATGAAACGAGTCTTCTACGAATACCACAACGCCGAGGGATTTGAACTACTCTTTAATTTCTGGGATACAGCCATAAGGACTAGAAACTTCTACTACGGATGCATCGGAGAGACCTGACATTCGTTGAATTAGTGGGGGGGGGGGAAGCCGCGGCTCTGTTTGCAGCCTTATCCCTCTGCTTGTTCCCCTTTAACCTATCCCTGCCCGTCTTACTTCACTTATTCTTCTTCTTCCGCTTCTCCCCCTGTTTTAGGGGAAAAGCCTTCGGAGCATCATCCCCCACCCCACCCACCCCGCCCTCACTCGCTTTCACATCTCCAGAGGAGGAAAGAGGTTTGAATGTCACCTTGAAGCCACCCTTATCCTCCCCTACAGTCCCCTTTGAAGCAGTCTTCAAGGAGGTCAGGCCCTTAGTGAGGATGCCGACCTGTGTCTTATCTTGCGAGGTGGATTCCTTAATGTTAACGGAGGTAGAGGAGAAAGGCTTGCTATGGTCACCCTCCATTCTACTATCCGTCCCGATAAGTTTTTACTCCTCCGCCCTGGACACAGGAATGACGCTCTCCTCTTCCCCAAAGGAGCTCAGGCTCAAATCATCCATTTCTTAAACGGAATAGAAAGAAATATGCAGTGAGTGAGTGCTTACCGCTATGTTGCCACAATCAGTCGCTCTTAGCCCTACGAGTTTGCCCATCTCTGCCTGTTGTGGTTTACTGAGTCTAAAAGATGACAAAATAAACTCCGTAAACCACGTGACCGTGTATAGGCACGACAAGCCCAGCCCCACACAGCAAGTCCTTGTGCATATTGTTAAGCATGGGATGTACATATCGTCCACACCGTCACAGGCAGAGAAACACAAACTCAGAAAAATAATATATAAAAAAAGTCGACTTTTTGATGTCCAAAAAGTCGACTTATAAGGAAAATTGGTTGAAATTTCCGACTTACCGACGTCCATGAGCTTGTCTCCCGTCTTGTAGGCCAGTTAAAGAAACTCCAATACCAATTTTTGCCACAAAAAACACAAAAAAAAATCGGAAATTTTACGAGCGGAACAGAATGCACGTCTAGTCATGTCGAGTAGAAGGCGCGTATATACTTCATTAGATGCAAAACCGATATGGTAATCTCCCCCGCTTTAGGAAGCGGGTGGGAGGCCATAACTGAGTTTACCTTACCTCTAAGGCGCAGAATTCCAATTTTTGTTGAGATTATCGGGGAGATTTTACGGATTTTATGAATTCATTTCATTTTAGTTCATATATTAATGGATGTCAGATGGTAGAATGATTATTTACGAGGGTAATCTACTACTCTTGTAGGGCTAGAAACCCATGTGAAGGGGAACGGCTCAGCTGAAGGATCCAGCCAAGGATCTCGGATATAGCTGCAGATGGTAGGAATGTTAATTCTTCTTACTTTAATTTTATTTAGATTTATTTGTTAACTTTCGCTAATTGAGGTTTATTTCCATGCGTTTGATTTTTGGAGGCAAGTAGCTTCGTGGCAGAGGTCGGGGTTGAGAAAACAATCAACTTTTCCGTCTTCCCCACCACGAGCTCCCGCAAGTCAGCTGAGTGGCTGGTATCCGTCGACGGTCGAGGGAAACAGAGCAACATGACTGCCGACAGAACAACCAGAGTCCCTTGGAAATGAGGTCAGCCTCGGAAATTTTGCTGATTTTAATTTTAATGTTAATATGAATTTAGATTTAAGTTTGGTTTATTTTTCTCACGATTTCAGAAGGAAAAGGTGGCGTGAAGGTTGTGGGCCTGACTGCCCTCAACCCCAACGCTGCGAGACAGAACAAGCAAGGAACGGAGATGAGCGCCCGCCTTAGTGTGCATCCCATGTAACGGGCATTCTTCGTTTCTGACCCTCCAGTTCAGCAGCAACGACCTTGTCCTGAATTTTGGATAACGAATGAGGTAAGTGTTACTTTTTAGTTCTATATTTATTAGTTTTATTTTTATTTTACAAAAGGACTCGTCGGCGGGGTGGTGGAGGTACCGGCACCAGCAACCACATCCATACTGGAGACGATAGGTGGACACGGTCGAGTGTGTTCGAGAGACGGAGCGTGTTATGCCACGAACACACATTATGACCCACCGCATCGCTCAGTACAGCCGACAAAACTAATTCTGGATTCTAATTTACTGATTTATATTTTTGCATATTATTTTAATTTTAGTTTAGTTCATATTTAATTCTGATTTATTCATGCGAATACTGATATTTGAGAAGTTGGGTTGACGGTGGAATATCCCTGTTGCAGAGAGATACAGTCCGTGGTGAAGCCGTACCGTCAACGTCAACGGAGGAGAGAAACTCATGAACGATAGTCAGAGCTCCGGGTTCGTCTCTCCTGTTTCTCTTTAATTTTTGGACTTCTTTTTGATGTTTTTCCTTAATTTCATCAATGGGCCCAAGTCGCTACATTACGTGCAGGGAGTCCTAGGAACTACAGCCCGACAACTGATGAATATGCCAATTTATATGTATTTAATTTCGTTCGATCCCTTAATTTTATGAACTTGGATGCTGAGTCATGAGAATCAATTAGAATTTCGCCAATTAGAAATAAGCACACAACGAACGGAGAGAAGAGGTATGTTTAGGGATAAATTTATATTAAATTCAAAAATGAAACGAAAATATAAGGATAAATTTGCAAATGGTAAGTTTTCCCCATGCAGCTGGCATGGCTGGGGGCAGCAAAATAAATAATTAATTCTGATATGATTTTTGTTTTTCTTTTAGGTTTTCGTCCGATACAGATTACACAGTATAATATTTTACAGACTACGATCTACGGCACACCGCCGTAGCGATGCGTAATGATTTTCCAATTCCAGGTCCAGATTGATTTACAGGTAAGTCACAATATAATTTTCAATTCACAATTGTATATAATGTTCCATTGACCTCGGTAAATGATTTTAATAAACTTAATGCGAACTCGTAGAGAGGAACGGCAAATATGAAAAACACGAGTAATGGGAACATGAAGATATGAAAATTTTCACAACAATGATTTTGTTCTTTTTTTTTAGGTTTTCTCTGGCACCAGCAGGCGCCATATTTGCAATCCCCTTATAGGCGTCTTATTCCTTTCGGAGTCTCCATGGTTCCCGTTCCCTTTCAGCGAGATTTCGGAAATTTCCAAAAAAGAGAAAAGTGTTAAAACACTAAAATAAACTACGAACTTTTTCGTTGTTGTTGACGACCAGCAACTATTATGTAAATCACAATTTCCAGCAGGTCTTGACGGAATGCTCAAGTTGTACAAGTAAACAAGAAATAAAATAAACATCTTGAATGTAGTGAGTGGCTGCTGGTTTAAACACTAAAATCAACTACTTACTTTGTTTTTGTTGTTGACGACTAGCAACAAACATGTAATGACTGCCACAAACTGTCATGTTATCACAATTCACAATTTTCAATTTTCCCTCGACAGGTGACAAGTTTTTTGTGTTGAGCTAAATGCAGTAAAGCATCGTCCATAAATAATGCCGATGGTAATGCTACTGGGTCTGTGCCGCTCACATAAGTTATGACGTTATGGTGGGGCAGTCCTTAAAGGGTGATAATTTGGATGACATAATTTATGGATCATCCAATACGTTATGGTGGGGCAATCCTTAAAGGGTGATAATTTGGATGACATAATTAATAGATCGTCCCTTAGTAAAGACCTATGCTTGCTATGTATACTGCATGTGAACTTCCCGGCGGGTTTAAAAATTATGTATGTACTTAATATATTATGCCAATTAGTTGTTTTTACGGCCGTTTAAGAATTAGGTTCAAAAGTTGGTCCATTTAATGGCTCATTGTGGACAAACTGTAATTCCGAAAATAACCAAAAACCATACAGCACATTTTCCTACCATTTCCAAGCGATTAAAAGTTAAATGAGTGAAATTGATTCAGAATTGCGACCTGTATACGGACAGACACACAGACAGACGGACACTAAAACCATATTATAAGATGCAGCTAAAGCTCAGCATCTAAAAACGAGTGTATTCATCCACAAAATTTATGTTTCTCATTTAACTTTCTCAAGAACTTTTTGTTTATATAATTACTATAACGTAGAATCAGAAATAAGAATTTGACCTTGAGGCTTGAAATATTTTGTTTAAAAAATTTAAAAATTACATATGGTAAATGACCAGAAAATAAATAAACGAAAATGCCTACGTATTTCTTGGCGTTTGGTAAATGAAAGATTTTGAAAAGACATTATGATTTTATGTACATATATATAGGTAAGATTACTATACGTGCCTACGTAGAATTCTTAGTTCTAAATTACGAACTATACAACTTGAGCTACAGCGCCCGTCAGTCATAAAATAAACCAAAATAGAACGTAAATTAAGCTGTTATAAAAAATCCGGCGCTTCGCGCCGGATTTGTCGACCGTGGGCTGGCCCGAAGTAGATGCTGAGCTTTAACAATGGCGCAAGACAATGTATGTTCCGCTAAAAGATGATATAAGATTTATGGAAGCTCCCCTACAATCTATAAGACATATACCAATGTGCGTAGCATGTAATTAAATATAGCTAAAAATTTTTCATAAATTGCACCATTTACAAATGACGTCAATAATGGAGGCTTCCCTACCATTATTATTATTATTATTATATAACAGGGGTTCGGTCCCAAATGGACCAACGCCGCCGAGGCCTTTATAATTATGGCCTATTGCAGACTCCCCCTCGAAAAATAGCAGAAAAAAAAATCAGATCAAATCGCAAGCCTGCCAGTAGAGCGCGAAAACGCCACTAACTGAGCCACCGACGCCTGACCCAACAAATCCAATGATATAAGACAGCCCCCAAGATAGAGGTTTCTCACAAGTACAAAGGCAGGGCACACAGTCAAATAGTGAATTGGTGTATCATCCTCCTCCCCACAGTGCACGCACGTAGGGGAGTCCAACACTCCAATCCTCCAACCGTAAGCTCCCCAAGCCCCATGTCCCGTCACTAGCCCAATCAACCATCTTAATTGATCTCTGGGATAACGCACCAACGACGCATTGCCGTAAAGTGGTGCCGATATCCAGAGCTTGGCCTGTCTACAGTTGCGTAGTCCAGTCCATTGTCTTTCATGCTCACGTCTAGCCCACTGCGCAATTGCGCAGTGGACAGCGGAGAGTGGGACTGGAACGATTGGTCTTGGACCAAACTGCCTAACACAACTCCCATCATGCGAAGCCTTCGCCAGCCTATCCGCCTCCTCATTACCCCTGAAACCCGAGTGCGCGGGGATCCATACTAACACAACCTCACAACCCCTCTCAGCGAGTCTGTTGAGGTTAGTGTGACAGTCCCACACGACACTCGAGACAGTGTGAGGCTTGGACAGTGCTCGCAAAGAACTCTGACTATCACTGAATACTCTGACCAGAAGATCCTTAGTGCCATTCTCCAGCAGCCAATGGGCCGCCAAGGAGATACCAAGGGTCTCACACTGGAATACAGAGGCATCAGCACCAAGATACACAGACGAAGCCATAAGAGTTACTCCCTGGTTTCTGTCCTCAATCACAACTCCACAGCCAGCATTATCACCATCACGTGAGCCGTCGGTGAAGCAAACCACCCCACCCCCCAAAAGGGATTGGTCACAAGCCCAATCCACTCGCGACCCAAGTTCAACAGTAAACCTCCTATTCTCAAGGCTCCTATACATCCAGTCCACTGGCATCTGGAGAATAGGGACAAAAGAGCCCCACCTCTCACAAATCACAGTATGGCTGGTTGAGCCCCCAAAAAAAGGATTTTTCGTCCACAAATCCCTCGTTTTCAGCCTATGCATAGACCTAACAGCCACCGCCTTTAGACAGATGTCCAGAGGTATGAGGCCGATAAGACACTCCATCGCCGCCCTAGGCGTCGATCGAAGCCCACCCGTAATCATAAGGCACGCTTGATGCTGTACCCTACCCAACAGACTAACATACGAGCTTTTCTCCAGTGCAGGAGCCCAAGCCACAACCCCATACTCCATCACTGGACGGACAAAAGCAGTATAAGCCCATCTCGCCACGGTGGGAGATAGACCCCATTTCCTTCCGACCATGCGTTTGCATCTAGCCAAGGTAACCTGCGACTTGCTCTCCACTGACTTGCAGTGTGGCATCCAGGTCAAGTGCTTGTCCAGTACAACGCCTAAGTACCTAACTGTTCTCCGGATCTCCAGGCTCACTCCCCTAAACCTCACAGAATGGAGAGAGAGCCTGGTGTTCCTAGTGAACAGAATCAGCTCAGTCTTCTCAGCATTAAGGTTCAGTCCCACCTCCACACACCAGTCACTGATAATATCTAGACCATCAGTGACCCGATCTGTGAGTGTGCGGAGCACCTTGCCGCTTTGAAGCACCCCTGTGTCATCGGCATACCCTTGTGACAGAGTTGACGACGCCCTTTGCTTAAGCCTAGTCAAAAGACCATCCATAACCAAGTTCCACAGGAGGGGTGAAATTACCCCACCTTGCGGACACCCTCTTACCACCATCCGTTCCCTAGAACAACCACTAATCTCAGACACCACCCGTCTATGTCTAAGACTAAAGTTGATCCACCTTTTCAGCAAAGAGCAAATACCAAACCTATCCAATGCTGAAGTTATAGCACTGAATAGTACATTGTTAAATGCCCCTTCAATGTCGGCAAAGGCACCCAGAACCATCAGTCCCGACTCAAGGGCTCTCTCCACATACGCTACTATTCTATGAATAGCCGCATCCGTGGAAAGACCCCTCAAGTAGGCAAACTGATGATTAGCCCTAACCCTGCTCTCCAACTCAGGTGTCCTGATGTGCCCGTCTACCAGTCTTTCTAGGACCTTCAACAAAACAGGGGCTAGTTGTATGGGTCTCCATGAGGAGGCCTTACAGTAGTCCCCCCTACCAGGCTTAGGTAGAAATACTACCCTAGCCACCCTCCAGCACAGCGGTACAATGCCCAATGCCAGGCAAGCCTGATAAAGAGCAACCAACCGCCATAAAATCACCGGTAAACTCCTCTGCAATAGCACAGGTTGAATACCATCAGCCCCCGCAGACTTGTATGGACTAAAACTCCAAACAGCATTCTGCACCTTCCTCTCAGTGACGATCTCTGAGCAGCCATGCAATTCCAGGGAGCCCATACCATGCTCCATGATATGACGCTCCCCACTATCTAGCCCAGGAAAGTGATGCCGAAGAAGGACATCCAGAGTCTCATTCATTGACGTCGTAGACTGATTCGTCACATCATCATGAATTGACCCCGGTGTCCTGGTCACATTGCCCTCCAGACCAGGACAGCCCTACCATCATTAAGCGATGTATAAAAGTACGTAGCATGTAGTTTAAAAACTCTAAAATATTTTTGAAAATTGCAGGATTTACAAATGACGCCATTTATAAAGTCTCCTTTACTATCAATTAGCCATATACGAGTGTTCGTGGCAAGAAGTTAAAAAAAGGTTAGGATAAATTTTAAAGTTAAAAATAGGGGTCCAAAAAACTATGATATTTGAATGACGTCATTATAGACAATCCCTGAATATCTATAACGCATATAACGTGGGAGTACCGAGCGGAGGGCAAAACAACCTCGAAGTCGTCTAACTCTCCTCCTCGCTACTTCTAATGTGACCTCGAGACGAGGTCAAGGAGGACAAGGACATGTCATGGTTCCGGTGTTTCGCTGCTGTTATTGAGATGGCGATTGTTATTTATATTATATTATTAATATATTGGAATTATAATTATTCCGACTATGGATTTGGGGATTCAAATCCATAGCTGTCATTCTGAATCTGGTCTTATTCATGGCACTACTTATATTATTACTCCTCCTGAATAAATACCTACACTATTCTACACTACCTCCGTACTATTTATTACTACTATCTATCGTACTCTACTGTACTTTAACAAGGTTGCGAAGTCTCGATCTCCTGATTACCGAACGGTGGTAGTGGCGGCGACCACCCTCTCATTTTTGCCAAGCGAGTTTCTCCGTGCTACACCACTCCTCTACCCAAAATTAAGTTTTTTTTTAAAATTAAAATTAAAATATTTTCAAAACTATTATCTATAGTTATTTTAATTTATTTTCAAACTACTACATGCTACATAATAACTATGTTGACCTCTTTGACCGTGACGGTGTCATCCCGCTTGACCCCGTGTCATTGATGTGTCAAAGATTCACGACAAATCGCTGCCTAGTGGCTGGCCACATTGACCGGCGGTTTTCGGCTGACCTCACAGGTCAATTTTGAGGTCATCAGTAGGTCACCACTGCCACTTTGACCTACAGGGGACCGTTGGTAGCTTCTCCTGGTCCGCTAGGTGTCGCTGTGGTCAGTAAAAGCGCGTTGACGGATTGTCACTTCTGCGCATGTGCGGCGCCGATAGGTGTCGTCACTGTTTGCTACTGATACCTACATAATGGGTGACACTATGTACTGTTACCATGACGAATTTTGTCATGTTATGACAGTGCATGTCAAAACTATTTAATAAAAACCGATTTTACCCGGCTTTTTATTTTTATGTATACCACCTTAACCTTTCCTGTTTTCCTTCCTGTTTTTTTTCTACTATTTACAGAAAATGCGGGACTACTTCTACAAGAAAGCGCACACTTGAGAAGCGCCAGCGCGCGCTGAAGAAAGGGCGAGAATCAAAAATCCTCTACTGCTTAGCAAATGCTCGCCTGGGGTCGTTGCTTCGAGCCCGGGTGGTGGCGAGTTATTTTTCCACGCTGGTTTTTCTTGCCACAAAGCAGAGGGTTGAAAATGTCGAGCCGACATTTTACCGAGCGGAGGGCAAAACAACCTCGAAGTCGTCTAACTCTCCTCCTCGCTACTTCTAATGTGACCTCGAGACGAGGTCAAGGAGGACAAGGACATGTCATGGTTCCGGTGTTTCGCTGCTGTTATTGAGATGGCGATTGTTATTTATATTATATCATTAATATATTGGAATTATAATTATTCCGACTATGGATTTGGGGATTCAAATCCATAGCTGTCATTCTGAATCTGGTCTTATTCATGGCACTACTTATATTATTACTCCTCCTGAATAAATACCTACACTATTCTACACTACCTCCGTACTATTTATTACTACTATCTATCGTACTCTACTGTACTTTAACAGTACGTACGTGACATGTAGTTAAAATAGGATGGAAACAAATTCAAAGTTAGGACAGGGGATACTAGAAACTATGGTATTTGAAGTACGTTATTAAGGACCGCGACATGTAGAAGAAATTTTCACGTGACATCATTTGCGCGTCACCCTTAACCTGCTGACCCAATAAGAAAGCGATTACATCTAGGTGGAATTGTAAAAAAAAAATTTTCACGTGACGTCATTTGCACGTCACCCCTAACCTGCTTACCTAATGTGAATTCGATAGCAGCTGGATGGGGGTTCCTAAAAGAAATTTTCAGGTGACGTCATTTGTGCGTCACCCTTAACCTGCTTACCTAATGTAAATGCGATTGCAGCTGGGTGGGGTTGTCTAAAAGACATTTTCACGTGACGTCATTTGCGCGTCACCCCTAACTTGCTTACCTAATGTGAATGCGATAGCAGCTGGGTGGGGGTGTCTAAAAGAAATTTTCACGTGACGTCATTCGTGCGTCACCCCAAACCTGCTTACCTAATGTGAATGTGATAGCAGCTTGGTGGGGATGTCTAAAAGAAATTTTTAGGTGACGTCATTCTTGCGTCACCCCTAACCTGCTTACCTAATGTGAATGTGATAGCAGCTGGGTGGGTGTGTCTAAAATAAATTTTCACGTGACGTCATTTGCGCGTCACCCCTTACCTGCTTACCTAATGTAAATGCGATAGCAGCTGGGTGGGGGTTTCTAAAAGAAATTTTCAGGTGACGTCATTCGTGCGTCACCCCTAACCTGCTTACCTAATGTGAATGCGGTAGCAGCTGGGTGGAGGTGTCTAATAGAAATTTTCAGGTTACGTCATTCGTGCGTCACCCCTAACCTGCTTACCTAATGTGAATGTGATAGCAGCTGGGTGGGTGTGTCTAAAATAAATTTTCACGTGACGTCATTTGCGCGTCACCCCTTACCTGCTTACCTAATGTAAATGCGATAGCAGCTGAGTAGGGGTGTCTAAAAGACATTTTCACGTGACTTCATTTGCGCGTCATTATGGACGGTCCCTGAATATCTTAAACCTGTATAGGTAAGTCTGTGACACATAGGTGGAACAGTTAGCTAAACATTTTAAATTTGATAATGGGGGTATCTAAAACTATGATATTTGAAGGACGTCATTATGGACGATCCCTAATTATTTATGTACGTTGGTTTTAAGAAAATCACCTAAAAACTGTACCCTGTAAGTGGATTCAAAAATTGCCAATTTGCACTATATTTAGAAGCTCCTCACCCACCCTTAACTTCCCCCTCCCCCACACACAACGACATTCTGCATATCTAGCGTAGCGGAACATCAGACTACAGACCATTGAAAACTGTAGCTGAGATTGATTGGGCCTTTACTATAAGATATACTTGTTCTCGCCGCGCAGAACTTTAAAATTACGTATGTACATGAACATTCAGCAATATTTACACGCCCTCTTGGTTTTTAAGGAAATCACTTCACAAAATTTTGACATGGGTCCATTTAACTATTTACTGTGGCTAACTGGTTGGTTCGATCACCCTTAAAAACAATAGGGCTCCTCTCGCGCGCATTTGTGAGAGTTTAAAAAAAGTTCAAACAAAATCCCTTAAAAACTGTGACCTGTGGAGTACGGCCAACAAACGGACGGACGGACAGACAGACAGACAAAACCATTTCAATAGATGCTCAGCATCTAAAAAGCGATGATAAAGTAATAAATGTACCTACTGAAAATTAATAGTGCACAAAGTACAAGAGTGAGTACAAATTAACCTGTAACTTTGTAATGTTTAAAAATTACGAGTATAAGAGAACTGTAAATATGCAATTGAGAAATTCACGTCCGGTATTATATACACTTGGGGGCAGAAGTATCCAGACAAAGGGGCTCGCAAACTTTGACCTTGAATAGTATCAAAACTATTGATGCAAATTTCACCATATTTTTACACAATGTAGCCCAAAGTGCTGCAACTACAAAAAAATCCGGCGCTTCGCGCCGTATTTGTCGACCGAGGCGGACCCGAAGTAGATGCTGAGCTTCAACAAAGGCACAAGATAATTTATGTTACGCTAAAACGTGATATACGATTTATGGAAGCTCCTCTACCATCAATAAGCCATGTACGAATGTGCGTAGTATGTAGTTTAATGTAGATCCCAAACTTTTATAAATTGTACCATTAACAAATTGTTTCATTTATGAAGGATCCCCTACCATCAATAAGCCATATATATATGTACGTGGCAAGCAGTCAAAAAAAAGTTGGAAAAAATTTTAAAGTTAAAAAAAGGGTCCCAAAAACTGTAGTTAAATTTAGTTAGAAAAGGTTAGAAAAAAATGTAATGTTGCGACTGGGGGGTACTAAAAACTATGATATTTGAATGACGTCATCATGGACGATCCCTGAATAATAATAATAATAATTTATTCATTGGGTCGATTTAACCGAAGCTCATACAACGGGACTCAACGAGTCACTGTGGGTGAGGAAATAGGAGGCTACTGCGTTAGATCGTCTCGGTCTTTGTACATTTTCACCTATCCCCGTCCCCTCCTCCACAGTAAAGAAGTTTCATTCCCTAGGCCCTTACAGTAAGTAGTGGTCACTAAGGAGCACCGAAGGAGATTGGGTTTCAATTAGCCATCCAGTGACGTTTACCGTACAACACCGAGCCGTAAACGATTAGCAGTGGCCAAGGATTGAAGCCGGGTCTGAGACTGTAAATTTCGTTACAGTCTGCAGTCCTAACCGCTTACCTAAGCACGCCTGCTTCGATCCCTGAATATCTTTAACACATAAATAGGTCCGCGACAAGTAGTTAAAATAGGTTGGGAAAAATTTAACGCTGAAACTGGGAGTACTAAAAACTATGATATTTGAAGGACGTCATTATGGAAGATCTCTGAATATCTATACCATATATACATGCAGTTACAATAGGTTGGGGAAACTTTTAAAGTAGAAAATAGGGGTACTAAAAACTGTAAAATGAGAAGGACGTCTAGGGACAGTCCCTGAAATTTTAATTACTATATAGGTATAGAAATATTTATTACAGGTAGCTAAAATAGGTTGAAAAAAATTGAAGTTGGAAACGAGGGTACTTAAAACTTTAAAATGTAGAAGACGTCATTTTGGACCATCCCAAATGTCTATATACTATGTAGGTATATTTATGACATGTGGTTAAAAACAGAACATGTGGTTAGTTACAATTTACATTTTTCTTGGGTAAAATACAATAAATTGTATTTGGAATAAATATTATTTATTTCAAATTGGTTAGGAGGAGGGGAGGGGGGCTCAAAAAATGGAACTGACGTAATTTTTTTGTAAAGGGGGGGGGGGGGTTAAAAGGGGAGACCCCTATAGCGGCATTGGAGGTTCGAGGGTAATTATATAGGTGTTTCTTTTCACAAAATTTATGCATTTAAAGACATTTCAAAATATATGCATTCATAAATAAACTAACTGAAGCACAAAAATGCATCTCTTCCCCAGTTTTATGAAATAATTGTTAATAGTTTAGCATTTTATTGAATAAGTATTTGTTAAGGAAATGCTACTTTATTTGCGTCCTACTTCAGGTTAGAAATTTTGCGTATTCATCAGAACGTTTACAAGTAGGTACATATGTACCTACTAGAAACTAGTGTGTCGATCCACGAAATTATATATATAATTTCGTGGATCGACACACTAGTTTCTTTCAGTGGAGCTATTTTAACACTGGAAGGAAAATGTCCTCGGTTACGAGTTGGGAGGAAAATGTCCGGGAGGAAATTGTCCAGGAGGAAATTGTCCAGGAGGAAATTTTCCGCGGGGGAAAGTGTCCGTTTACCGGATTCACTGGATGGTGGCAACAATATTAAAAAAGCTAACCAATAATCTTTTAACTAGGAACTACTGCTTCCCATCGACAACCGATCACTAGTGTTAGCCACATTTAATGAGTTAATAAGTCATAAGTTGTAGTTGTATTCTGTACGTTGTAGTTAGAAGTCCAGTTGACCTAGTGCCCTACCTAGTCAGCTATTAATGAAATAACAATTGACAATCGTAATAATTATTAATGACCAAAATACATAAGGGGGATTTACGATTACGCTACAACGTCTGTTGGTGCTACTTGCTGTTTGCGTTGTAGCACCAAAATCGTCCAGAATTGTGAGCACACCTTAAATAACATGCTGTAGCGTCGAATGTTACTGTTTCCATGGTTATTAAAGATTTAAAAAATAAAATATATTAGTACCGTAAAACTTCAAACAGATGACCCGGCTATTATTTGAAGCATGATCCTCTGCCCGTCTTAAAATGTCACACACGGTCTCTATTTGAGGCCTGGGTTCTATTTGAGACCCGGGCTCTATTGGAGACTCGGTCTATATTTGAGACCCGGGTTCGATTCGATACCCGGGTTCGATTTGAGACCCGGCCTCTATTTGAGACTCGGCCTCTATTTGAGACCCGCTATCTATTTGAGACCCGCAATCTATTTGAGACCCGAACTCTTTCGGAGACCAAGCTTCTATTTGGAGCTTTACGTTGTACATAATATATACTTTTTACTTCAAATTCGAAGCGTAAAAATATAAAATTCATTAGTTGAACTCAGTATCCGTAGCAACCAACGCAAAAATTGATACAGTGTGCTATAACACGTTATTTCTAATTTGCTGTAGCACAAACAGCAAGTAGCACCAACAGACGTTGTAGCGTAATCGTGAATCCCCCTATACTATTTAAAAAATATTTACACAACAGTTGCTTTTTCACGACGAGTTTTTACCCTCGAACCTCCAATGTCGCTAGAGGGGTTCCCCCTCTCAAACTAACCCTCCTCCCATCCACACAAAAAATTACGTTATTTTCTATTTTTTGAGCCCCCCCCCCCCCCTCCTAACCAATTTAAAATAAATAATATTTATTCCAATTCATTGTATTTTATATAAGAAAAATGTAAATTGAAATTAAGGGGATGTTTCTGGCCCAGAGTACGAGTGCTCGCGGTCCTTTCGGCCTGGTCTCCTCCCTTCACTTCCCTAGGGGGGTCCCCCGGCTACTAACGGCAATGGACCTTCGAGGGTATAACTTATATAAGTACGGCACGGCTGCTACTACTACTACTTGTTGCCTGTAGCAAAAATTGCAATTTACAGCAACTTAAACCTTCTAATGGAGCTTCATTTAAAGCCCATCTCACGCCCAGGCCCAGCCGCAGTGTATAAATACAACATAGAAATACATACAGTGGGGAGTCCCCACAAATTACCACAAAGGTCCCCACTGGGGACCTTTATGGTAATAACGCACAATTATTTTGTAAGTACGGGGGTAGAAATCTGGAATCTGGAATCTTGAGGGACCAGGACCAGACATTGACATAAAAAATTAAGATTTACATATTGAAAATATTAATACGCAGGTACATTATGTAGGTATCTATTGTCTATTCTACTAGGTTAATACAATCTTGTGGTACATAAAATAAATAATTGATCTGTGGCGTTTTTATATCTCATTTCTTTACCAATATAACGTGTACTTAATCCCACTACCAAGAAAAATTTACTCACTAGTCATAGACTTGTCAAAACAACAAGCTTAAAACTGATGTACCTAGGTACATAATATGTAACTACCCACACAACGTCAGTCAGCATCGGTAAACTTTTATAAGGCTCAAAAATTCTTTCACAATGCGTAAACAGTAATTGTAAGTAAATCGTTTTTATAATCATAAATAATAATACCATAAATATAATACGCCATTGCTACTACTACCACAGAACCAGAACAAAGTACTGACTTTAACTAACTTTCAATTTTTTTAAGAACGTATTTAAATACTGACAAGTTTGAGTTAAATCTGCATTGCACCATTTGCCATTACATAGCACAGACAAAAACATGACTAGAGAAAAAGACAACTTTATTCAAAAATAAACTTGACACTGCCCTGCAATGAGGATAGCTTAAAAGACTCAGTATACGTGACAGAACTTTTCATACACAATACGTGGGTGAAGAGTTATCCTGTCGTAAGTCCAGTGCACGGCTAAAATCATTCTGTCGCAAGTCCATACGATTCTTAAAGTCATTCTGTCGCAAGTCCATTCAATTGGTAGCAGCTACTGTCGAGGGTCGCTTCAGTGTTGTCCTATGCATTGGGGGGAGGGGGGGGGGGGGGTGGTATATTACTGACTGTGATGTACTCATGATGTACACTTAGGGGTCGTCCACAAAATGCGTAATGCTACTGACTGTGATGTACTCATGATGTACACTTAGGGGTCATCCACAAAAGAGGTAATGGTACTGACTGTGATGCACTGATGACGTACACTTAGGGGTCTTCCACAAAAGACGTCATGTTACTGACTGTGATGTACTCATGACGTACACTTAAGGGTCGTCCACAAAAGACGTAATGTTACTTACTGTAGTGTATGTACTCATGACGTACACTTAGGGGTCGTCCACAAAAGACGCAATGTTACTGACTGTGATGTACTCATGACGTACACTTAAGGGTCGTCCACAAAAGACGTAATGTTACTGACTGTAGTGTATGTACTCATGACGTAAACTTAGGGGGCGTCCACAAAAGACGTAATAAAAATTCAGTTTCCAGAAAATTTTGCACTTTTGAGAAACATGTAAATAGAACATTTTGCACTTTCAAAAAACATGTAAATACAACATTTTGCACTTTTGAGAAACACGTAGATAGAAAATTTTACACTTTTGAGAAACATCAAGATAGAACATTTTACACTTTTGAGAAACATGTAGGTAGAACATTTTACACTTTTGAAAAACATGTAAATAGAACATTTTGCAGTTTTTGGGAATGGAATTTTTATTACGTCTTTTGTGGACGACCCCTAAGTGTACGTCATGAGTACAACACAGTCAGTAATATACCCCACCCCCTCCCCCGAATGGATAGGACAACACGGAAGCGACCTCGACAGTAGCTGCTACCAATTGAATGGACTTGAATGACTTTAAGAATAGTATGGACTTGCGACAGAATGATTTTAGCCGTGCACTGGACTTACGACAGAATGACTCTTCACCCACGAATAATGTAATTTATGATTGCTTATTATAGTAAAATACAGAATATTACAGTTCGCATATAATTTGAACTGCAAGACACCCGACAGCCGACGAAATTCGGGCCAATCTACCCGACGGTCGTCGGGTGGAAGTACAACTCACCTGACGAAAATTTCTGCAAACAACCCGACGGCCGACGATTATCTGCCAGCTCCTCGACGCCTGAAATCTGCAACTGACCCGACACCCAAATTTTCATCAGGTGGGCTGCAATCTAGCCGACGAAAAGTTCTGAAACTCATCCGACCGCCGTCGGATTTCTCCAATCTACCCGACGTACGTCGGTACTACAATCGACCCGATGATTTTTTAAATTTTCCCTGTGAAATATATTATTTTATTATTTTTAAATTATTTTGCATTTTCAAGACTGTTCCTTTATTTAATACACTATTTTTAAGATGTATGGTAATGTACAGTTTCGTTGACTTATTTTAGTATCGGCATCACAGAATACGGATAGAGGACATTCGCTACCCAGTCATTTGATACCCAGAACCAAACCCAGGACATTTGCTACCCGTGCACGCAAAGAATGGAAACTACACATCGCTGAAAAGGGTACCCAAACATTTTTACTATACGATAAGATGCTGGTCTAAATAACATAAACTTGTTAGCAAAATAATTTCTTATCATGGCAGCATTTTTAACAATATATCTATACACAGACGCAGATCTACGATTTCATTCCATACTATACTTACATAATTTGAAAAAGTATTTGACTATCTTACGATTAGTTTTAGACACAATATTTACAGTTAATCGTACCTAGCTGACATGCATTCAGTAATTCATCGAATTGCATTTTATGGTATTTTTAGTAATTAATAAAATTCAATTCAACAGTTCAAACAAAGACTAGGCGACGGTGTTCGTGACGCAGTCAGTTCAGTCACTTTTCCCAGTTGCCAGTTCACGTTCGAGCATCTTCTAAATCTACTTTTGTGGTTAAGTCATTCTGTTTTGATTTTTATTCGACATGGATGCATAATTACTATAGATAATGCAAGAGTTTTGCTAGGTTTAAGAATACGTCAGAATTGTGTTGTTACCGTGTTTCGTCCTTTAGTAATTATTGTAGCTTGTCTCCAATGCCTTGTTGTCTGGTTCTACTCTTTGTATTCGTTCAGTGAAGTGTTACTTTACTGAACTACTCAGTAAGTCTGTTATACGAAATACGCGGAATTCGGGTTGAATAATAATTTTGTCTTTATTATAGTAAAAAATTTCGTTTTAAAGTTTTTCATTTCAGTGTAATTTTGTAAATGTAATGCCACTATTAGTATTTTAAGCGTGTTAACTGCAGTGTTAGAAAATTCACTTTGGCCTGAACGGTTTTTAGTTATACATTCTACTCGACTCCCATTTAGGCGTAGCATTTATTCTTTTTTCTCAAGAAAGTAATGCGAATTTTTGAATTATTGTCAGTTAATATTTTTATGTACGTATAGACCATCCTACATGGCATGGGCAGTCACGGATCCAGGGGTGGGAAGGATAGGGCAGTTGCCCACCCCAAATTTGCAATATTTCAGCACTGTTTCTACACGAAGCCGCCAAGCACTATGTGTGACAGTAATGTGAAGCTATGCATACGGCCAAAGTCTGACAATAACCGAAATGAAGAGTATCAATAACATGTGAACATCACCTGGGGACACAACAGGCATTTATAACTCAGCATGGAAAAGGACGTGAAGCGATGGAATAATTGAAACTGTCAATTTAGTTTCCCTCGGAGCTGGCGCCGTCACATGTCACTTTTCGACTGACAACAATGAGCGTGTAGTGTGTACATCGTGGAAGTTCAGATGAGCGAGAGCGAGGGCTCCATGGCATGGGCTCAGGTAAAGCTCTAAGTATCAAGCCCCGCAACACACACTTATGAAGCTAAGTATGTGTAAAAACTCCAAGGCTATAATGCTATGCATTGTGACTCGAGTATAATTTACATGAGATGATTACAACTCGAACAACAGTGGAGAA
The DNA here is from genome assembly GCA_949802685.1 of Dicyrtomina minuta. Taxonomy (NCBI): domain Eukaryota; kingdom Metazoa; phylum Arthropoda; class Collembola; order Symphypleona; family Dicyrtomidae; genus Dicyrtomina; species Dicyrtomina minuta. The sequence goes on from CATKUY010000087.1 coordinate 68,206, forward strand.
AATCAAAGGATGATCGGATCCGCATCCGTATCGGCATCTGCTGTCATCCTCATTGTTATCCCATCTCATGTCAGCCTTCGATATTCAAGTACCTGGCCAGAAACGCTACACGCACTACTATCTAGGTACGTGTACAAAAAATCTTTTTTCAATGCTTGTGTCCATTTCGATTGTCGATTTCCATGTCGCGTCTGTAACCACATTGAATTGGCAGTGCTACAGTCAATGTTTCCCAAGTTCAAAGTACACGTGACATGCGTCTCAAATTCTATTCACGAAGCAGTTTTCGCCAGTATCTATGTTCATCTGTATGTTTAGTATTAAATACAAATTGCAATATCTCCAGAAGATTCAGATTTTTGCAGATGCAGATAGTTGATTTTTTTTCTACAGATTTGGAGCGTGAGGGTGACTGGTGACAGTGACGGTATCTACAGAAGCGTAATAAATATTACACACGTTAGCAGAATAGACGGGGAGCCGAGGTGGAAGTGGGAAAAACAGAATTTGAAGATTCTATATATAATTATCCACGCATGAAAATATAACGTGAAAAAATAAATCTAGACGAAGCTACGAATCGACGAATCTACCCTTTGAACTTCATACAATAAAATCTGAGGACGAGACAGACATAAGGAAGTATGGGACAGACCCTGGCCCTCCACTCCTTTTCTTACACAAGACGTCTTATATGATCTCTGGTTTTTTGGTTTTTTGGTTTTATGGCTTGACTCGACTGTCGTTGTCATGTCCCCGTCCTCGTCATGCGTCATTGTTATTTCATTCTTAACACGCTGTACTGAACCAAAACATTTGAATTCGTCTCCCCACCACCAACACCAACACCATCGCCAACACCAACACCACCCAAACCAAGACCCCTTTAAAAATTTTTCGAACAAGCTGGAGAGATTCCTCATCCTCTGGATTGTCACAGCCTCAATGGAAATATCTATACAACCAAGAAATATACGCTAAGCTATGCAATAGCAATCACAATATGCTATTCCTACAACTTTAAGAGCATTGTACTTTTCCTCAATACTCAATACTTATCGTTAATACACACACCACTGCCACGAGTACCAGTACCAGTCCACATTCTAAGGTAAGGCCGATCGTGGCTGATACGACGGCGACGGCAGATTTGAGTTTGAGATGTGGCTTGGGTTTCGGTTTCGGTTTTGGATTTGGTATTCGAGTCTCAGTTTGAAGGTGGATCTAGTTGAGGAGATGCGAGGGCAAAAATTGTCAATTGTCAATTGTCAAAAATTCTGAATCGTCAATAGATTGTGAATGGATGCTGAATACAGAGTAGAACTACCTACACAGGGAGTGTAATACAGACGAAAATGAAATGTGAAGTAACAACAAGACTGTGGCCCTGGCCAAGAAGCGGAATTCTGCGGAAGGCATGGGACATAGACAAAGAGACAAGACGAGGTCTTGAGTTGTTGTTGGGAGGACAAAGAGTTAGGTATTACTATTGGTGGTGGTTATGACGGGTGAAGTCACTTAAGCAATTAATAATTACGGTAACATAGGTAGGTAGTTACATTCCAGAAAATTAGTACAGTGTGTCCCGATAGAATAAGGACACAGCGTTTTTCGTCATTTACTTCCCCCCACAAGGGGCTACTGGGACGAGATAATTATTTTTAAATGTTAAATAGTTAGTATGTGTATGTAAACTTTAGTTGACCTCCAGGGGTCACGTAGTTCTCATGAAATTAATTAAAAGCTGAAAACGGCTGTCCCAATAGAATAAGGACACTTCCCGGTTTCCTTCATTTACATCACCATACCTTCTGACCTAGTTAGCGAAAAAATTTTGAATTTGGCCTAGTCACTCCCAGATACATTGCGCATGACTGAAAACATTCACTTTTATCACACGATTCGGGTGGCTCCAGTGGCACTGGAGAAAAGGAGCCCCCGCCGTTAAAATTTTTTACTATAGGAATCATATGGGAAAACGTTACTTGCTGCACTAAAACATCCACTATAATCGTAATTCTCAACTGATTTCAGTAAATAAGAGTGGCACACAAACCTCATGAAATTGCCTACAAAACAGCCTATCACTTGTGTATGGGGTCAACTGGGGTCACGCGGCGCACTTCTATGAACATGAGTTACACTGGTGCGTTGCCCTGACGCTATGCTAGCAGTGTGCATCCAATTCATGAAATGCGAAACCGTGATCATGAAAGTGCGCCGCGTGACCCCAGTTGACCCCATACACAAATGATATGTTGTTTTGTAGGCAATTTCATGAGGTTTGTGTCCCGCGTTTATTTATTGAAATCGATTAAGAATTGCGCATATACTAGATGTTTTAGTGCTGCAAGTCACTTTTCCCCATATGATTCCTATTGTAAAACAATTTGAACGGCGGGGGCTCCTTTGCTCAAGTGCCACTGGAGCCACCCAAATCCTGTGATGAAAGTGAATGTTTCTAGTCATACGTAATGTATCTGAGAGTGACCAGGCTAAATTTGACATTTTTTCGCGAACTAGGTCAGAAGTTATGGGGATGTAAATGAAAGAAACCGGGAAGTGTCCTTATTCTATCGGGACAGCCATTTTCAGCTTTTAATTAATTTCATGAGAACTTCGTGACACCTGGAGGTCAACTAAATTTTACATATACAAACTAACTATTTAACATTTAAAAATAATTATCTCGTCCCAGTAGCCCCGTGTGGGGGGAAGTAAATCACGAAAAACGCTGTGTCCTTATTCTATCGGGACACACTGTAATTTAGAATTAAAAACCAATGTACTGCTTACCTTATTTTCCTCGGACTTGCAGAACGGTTTTTGTTAGTTAGAAATGTGAATCAATATCAAGATGGTTATAACTTTGAACTATTCAATATATAAATCGACGTTAAGGTAATGAGTCACAAGTTCATGGTTACGAGTTTCTTACTTACTCGTCAAATGGATTATATTGGACATTTGTAGTTAATTTGAACTTGACACTTTGACAGTTAGTTTTCCAACACTCAGAGAGAGTGAAAATCTATGCGATCGCGACCGAGGAGAGAAACAGCGATGCGTCCTCCCACCACAGACTCAACTGACAGACTGATCTCTGGCTCACGCGAACCTCGCCGAGTAGATACACTTTTTGGTTGATCTGGTTCTGGCTCTGCCTCTGCTCTGCTGGCTGGAGAAGAAGACGAAGAACGAAGGGATATGGGAGAGAATGGGTTTAATCGTAGTACAGAAGGAAAGATGTGAAACTTTGACTGATCCTCTCGACCAAGTTGAGCCAAGTTCCAAAGTTCCCTCTTCTTTAGTTTGGGGAAGTGAAACGGACAGACGCACAGACGAACCGAGACCGAAACCGACGCACAAGGACCCACAAAAAACCAAGACTTACGACTATAAAAGAGCACATAATAATATCGTATAACAAGTGTAAAGCCCACTGCGATAAAAAATAATCACAACTAACGTAAGTCACTTATCACTAACAGCCAGGTCAGGTAGGTACTTATCATCCAATTCCAAAAAATCGAATCACAATCTAAAACTAGACGATAGATCGATCAGGCAGGTCGGTTGTCGATCACAGTTTATCGGAGCCAATAGTCAACCACTGCGTACTACTTAATATGATTTATGACTTAAACGTTGAACGTGAAAGTAATCACTTAAGATATTTTGTCCTATTTTCAGTTTCTATATAAAGTACTATATAAAGATTTAAATTCAGTCCTCATCGCATCCCTGTCTTCTAAATAAGGGAAGATCTTGACACCAACCAGTCCACCGTCTCCACAGTGTAGATTTTCTCAGTCGTTGTCGTTGCCGTCAACAGAAAAAGTTGCACGTAGACGTCGGCATTAACAATAACAATCTATTTTTCAAATAAAAAAAATACAAAATCAAGATTAAAATTGCATGAATTAATAATAAAAACAAAACGCTAGTACTGACAAGACTAACAACTGACCGGATCTCTATTAAACTTCATCATTCATCATATTATTATCATCTTCATAATAAAAGTGAAAGAAATATAAAGCGTTAATACATATTTAAGTAACAGCTTGGTACCTACACGATTAAACTATTGTATACTTGATGGCCAAGAAAATACTGACCAACATGTATATCTAATAAAATAATAAATGTGCGTATTAACGTCAAACGTGTATAAATTTTGAATAACTAAAATTGTTAAGAGCGAAGCGTCACAAAAATATAAATTGCAAAATAACCAGAGGTCAACTTTTCATCAACAATCCAAAATCCAACAGAATAACTTTGACTTATATGACCTGACTAAAATGTTGAACTTGCTCTGATTTTCTATTCTAGCTTTCAACATCTCGATTTGATCTTGAATTTGACGAATACTACAGTTGACAGTAAGGGGTGATCGGTGATCCTCACTTGATTTGGGTTTTTGATTAACTGATCGATTGGCAAAATTGACATCGACAATTCACAGTTTTGAAGCAGTTTACAGTTTTTGCCCCCTCCCTTCACTTCCCTAGGGGGGTCCTCCGGCTACTAGATTAACTCCCTTTAAATTTACTACACGGCACGACTAAGTAACAACCATTTGATTTTCGATATTTGGAATAAGTAACTCCAGACTATCACAATACAGACTTGGACTGCTGAGTGGGAAAGTAAAAGTTTGGAATTTCTATTTAGACGGAACGGAACCAAAAAGTTACTGGCAAATCCAGAACCGGAAAACGAAGAGTTCCCTCAATGAGTGATTTAATAACCACTTCAACCAGTATCCACCCTACGGCACATTTTAGTTTTATGCGCTCGGTAATCTTTTATTACGTTGGCCGGCCGGCGTGCTTCTAGTTCGAAAATGATGTTGAGCGGGTATAGTGTCGTAATTTGGTAACAATTGTTATTTTCCCTTATGTGATTTAACATAGTAGAACAATGTGTGATTGTGCACAAGTGTTCTTCAACATTTTTAAATGTTAAATCCCATAGGAAAATCAAGAACAAACTAATATAACAATAAAATATAACAATAAAATATGTTCACATTACATGTTCACATTACTGATTTAGATTTATACAACGCAACAAAATATAAAGTAAAATTCGACACATTTAACTTCAAACTATTTAATCATAAACAGTCTGTGGACATTCACCAATTCTAATTGCTCGGTAATTAGATTTAAATGCCTGAAAAATATTTAAAACTAAATGCTGGGGAATTAAAACTAAACCCTCGGGAATTAAAACTTATTGCATTTCACCAAATTAATTAAATCTAAATGCCGATCAATTAGATTTTATTCCCTATTTGAATCTGCGCGCCTTCAAATGACTTCAACTGAGCGGGCCAATCACAGGTCTGACCGGCCAGCAATACTTTCTGTGAGAATCAAGTGATTAAATAATTGTCTCTCAGATTTAGTTAGTAGGGACGCGCCTAATGGTGATCGGGTTCATTTTTTTCAACTTTAAAAATCTGTAACTTCTTTTGTACGTCCACCAGAGCAAAGCTTTATGTTTCAAAATAATCAGCACTTAATTTGCTATGTGCTGTAAAATTTGTAGAATCCCTACTTGGAATTGTTTTAAGTCACTTAGGATTGTATGCAGCAAGCTCACAAATTCTAAAAGTCAACGAAATGCCTTATAGGTGATCATGTGATTCCAAATGGTGATCATGCAAAAATAGCAATAATATCATAGGGAAGATTGGTGCCATTTAGGTGATCAGTTGCTTCCTATACGGGATTGGGTTATTTAGCATTATTGCCATACATAATGTTGAAATCTCGTAACTTAATCGTAAGAATTGCCCTTCAGAGGTTTTCTTATCACTTTTAAATGAAAACTATTCACATTAAAGTGCCAAAAAAATTATTTGCAGCAAACTGCCTGACCCATGCATTAAATTCAATGGAAATTCGTATGTATGACCTTTTTGACGTTTGAAGGTCACACAGATTGACAAATAAATGACTGCCATAAATACAGCTAAGTGCTGTTATTGTTACCTATTGCAAGTCAAAATTATGCCGCTATGATGTGTATTAAGGATTTAACTGGTAATCACATATATAGATAATGAGGTGATCACCATTAGGGCTACAATCTTAAAATTTTGTACTTTTTGATTTTATTTATTTTCAGCGGATACGAAGGAGGGCAAAATTGAGTAAGGAGTTATTTTTATTGCCAATGACTGTTGTTAACAGTATATGGGCACATTTCAAACCAAACCCCTAATTCACCCAGAATTTCGAAATTTGAAGTTACCAAATTTAACTTTTGGTTCCAATTATTTTGGAATACCAGGTTTCTATAATTTTCTACGGCCTGAGCTTTTACATATTGATCCTATACATTATATGCCAACGAGCTGGGACTATAAACTATCACTATTAGGCGTGTCCCTGCTACATGAATTTGATCGTAGTAGGGGAGTGCGTATGTGTGATCGGGTTCATTTTTTATCAACTTTGAAAATCTGTATCTTTTTCCACAGACAACGAACAATAACGAAGAAGCTATCATTGTACTTCTCTATTAATACTGTATTTACAAAAAAAGGATCAGTGTCGAAAATTAAAAGTTGCAAGAGATACAGGTCATTGTACGAAAAAACTGCGGAAAGTCTTACAACGGCCCAACTGCCCTTAATGTGATCAATACATTTAAAGTTAATGGTAAAGTAGGGTCTTAAATGTGACCAATTCAAAAAACCACTCAAAACTTTCATAATTTTACATAGCCAAAGTTTTCAAGGAAAGAAGCTGAAATCAGTTGTGAAGATAGTTGAGACTATAGGTTGTATGAATATTAGATGGACAGATTTTTAAATGCGGCAATATTTGAACAGCGGCCACTGATCACACATAAGGGGTGATCACACATACGCACACTACTACTAGTTAAAATCTTGAAGATATTGGAGGATGAAATTTTATTAGAAAGTCAGCCAAATTAAACTGTAATTTTAAGTCATCAATCGTATACTTAATATTACGTAATAATAAGTTAATTGGTTGAAGTAGACGGCTTCTGTTCTACAAATCCTTTTTGATTTTACTTTAAAAAAAAGAGCTAACTATAAACATAATGATATACATTATTTAAGAAGGTGTTTGGTGTAAGTATTGTATTTTCTGTGAGACTGCAAAAGGAAAAGAAGCCGTCGATCGGTACAGGTTGGTCTGGCGATTAACAAGTTGGGCTTACCCTTCTGGTTAAGCAACAGTCAAGCTCATTCTGAAATAGATGGGTGGCCTTACCGATAATCCTGCAGGGCTCGGTGATAAGTACGCTGCAGGTCCTAGAGGGATTGTGTATAAATGTTATTTCTGCGGGCTTTCTAGAGTTCTAGTTCTATACTTCTGAGTTTCTATGGTACACTGGGTGGCATAGTTGGATTTAAATTTCCAGTGTTTCTTGAGTGGGTGAGTAGTGTTTAAGTGGTACTTTAAGTAAATGAGATTTAATCCTAGAACTAGCCACTCGAACCTTTTGTATAAATAGAAATTTGTTCTCTAGAAAAAGGGCTCGAGTCCTCAAATTGTGGAGGAACCTCGAGTCTCAGTGAAATAATAGTGAAAACTGGGCTTACAAGAGATGAAATCTCAAATCCTTAGGGATTCTACCCAGATACGAAATATTATTATTATTGAGCGAGTATCTCTTTCTAATTGAAATTCATAATTTGATTAATTCATTAAAGTAATTCATAGTTAGCGTCTGGCGTCTCTTCTATATCGTAATATATCGAAATTATTCGGCAGTTAGTTTATTTCTCTGCTAGCATTTAAATCTTTATAAAGTTTAAACTAACTAGTAATGACGCTCATATTAAAAAACCTAAGCGAAAATTATCTTTAACAGCAAATTATATTCCTGAAGTTAAATTTAGCAACATTTCCTAAATAAAACTCTTAAATTGAACAAAACCAGTTCAGTACCGAGATTTTGTCGCGTACTTACTAGACAGGTGGGGTGAGAGAGAACGTAAATATTTATTTACAACTGACGTTACAATAACGTTTGCCATTAAGACACAGTAAGAACAATATACATTTTTAGGAAAATTAAAAAACTTTGGATTAATTGTAGAAACTGTTTTTTAGAATTTGTTACTTTTTTTAAAACTAGCTATTACATAAGTTCATATTATATAAATGATTATGGGCAATTCGACAAGAGCCGCGGATAGTAGCAATCACGATTTCCTTTATCATGGTTGAAGGAAGTCGCATATCTTTTCGAAATGATTCAAAAAATGCAGGAATTGAGCCACGAGCACCTACTAGGAGACCAACAACTTCTAACTTCTTAAGTTGATATTTTTCCAAAAAGTAAGGAATACAGGGATTATAGTGAGCTTGTTTTTCAATGTTAACCTCTTCCGCCTGACCTAAGTTTTGCTCCATACGTATAGTAGGATCCAGAATATATCCAGTCTTGGACTCCGTTCGCCAACATATAATGTCCACACGTTTAGAAGCACCATCTGTTACTTCCTCAAAAACATTCCAGTTAAGAGTCTTAAGATGATTAGCAATTATTGATCGCACCTCATGATGTCTGCTGTTTCTCAGTAAGTTACCCACATGGCATTTCCCTAGAACATGAGCGAGGGATTCTTTCTCGCAAAACAATTCAAAACAAGTTTAAAATCTGAACTAGGGTGGTACTAATTTACTTGATATAATTTGTGAACATCCCTAACGTTGATGTTAGAACAAAAGGGGCAAAAATTTTTCTTGTGCTAAGTTGGATAAAACTTACCCATATGTTTGCTCTCTTCAATGGTAGTGGGTCGGTAATAAATAAGGGATACTTTGGTTGACGAAATGTATGGATCATATGCGAGATGTTGCAACGAAATGAAGTGAGGCAGTACTACATACCTAATTATTTGTTAGACATTGCTTATGGACAATTCATAAGTTAAAATACCATCATAGAATTTGGCTGGTGAGAAAGAAAAGTTTTTCAAGATATAAAATTACCACGCTCAAAAATATTTATATATTTAATAATAATTAAAAATATATTTGTGAGCGTTTGTTATGACTTAGACGGACGAAAGAAACCCCATATAAATAGTCACTGTGGTTAAGATAGGCAGCAGTAGTAAGTAGTCAGTACTGCCCTATGTTTTACAAGTAGATACAGATGACGCCAAAATGGTCATAGACCATAACCATGACAGATCTCTACAGCGTAGAGATCTGCAGTAAAAAGCTGTGCTTTGGAAGCACTGGAAAAGATAGGAACTGGGATGGAGTGGCATGGATCTTCTATCCCGTCACCCCATCACTAACCAGTTAGTTACAGACAGCTCAGAAGGAAGGACACGATCCTAAACTCTTGCCCACGAGGAAGAAGCCCTGGCTACGAGCCACTTGCCACGTGCAAATTAAGGACCTGAGATATTCTTACGGAGAAATAAAATCTCACGTCGCTACGGCGAGCATTAAAGAAAGACAATATATAATTTATGCTGTATGTCTGTGTGATTGCATACTTTGTGTGATATTCGCATTTTCATAGCCTAGGATATTTAATATATAATCTAAAATTAGGTTTCATAATTTTCGTAGGGAAAGCGCATCATAACCCTCCATACCCATATATCATTATAAGCAGTTGATCATATTCATTGCTACATAAATTCCTCCTCTAGCCGTGCATACTCTTTAGTATCTCGCCGAGCCAGTCCTGAGATACGAGAGAACCCCCAGGTAAAACTATCTTAGTCGCTCGATTCCCGACTTGGATTTAGAACACCGCATTAAAATAACTGTCAAGAAGGTGCGGGGTGAAATAAGACTATTTTACCCCCCTCAAATAATCAATTATAATTATAAAATAATTTTAGAAAAAGTCATATTTAATTTAGGCCCATAAGTTAGAAGTTAGTATACTGTACCATTGTACAGTATAGCAAACCGCGTGGCCAGTGAGTCCATTCACTATTAGCTAAACGCGTTACAAGTAGTGCTTACGGAGCAAATAGTAACTAGCTAGCCAGAAAAAGCGAAACGAAAGGCCGACTTGGCAACACCGCATGAGGCAGCGTGAAAGGCACATCATAATCCATAGGAAATGAAAAGTAAAAGTAAAGCTTAGAAAATCAAAGGGATTTCAAGCCAGTAGAACATTTTGGAGGGAAAAACTTCCGAACACAGAGTGCACAGAGGCCGAGACAAGAAGACATAGCGAGGAAACGCTCCCGCAGAAGAAAAAACATACAGAATTTTGCCCAGCAACAGTGGCTAAGGACTTGAGCTGAGAAGACGTGCCTAAGAGGAGTGGAAGACGAGGGCTGATACCTACGAGGACAGACTGCACCGCATAAAGCAAGAAAATATAGTCAAGTTCACTTAAAATTCAGAGTTCAATATATTAAAAGTTAAAATTGTGAAACTCATTGTCGTTATTACAAACCAAAGAGGTTGAAATAGCTGAAATCTCAGAATTAAGGGAAACCCCAAAATCAGCAGAAAACTAAAAGCCGGATGACATAAAAAACTTGGCCATACAAAACCTACGAGGTACACAAGGTAACATCATATAACATTAAGCATATTATGTATATTAGAAAAGGCTTTGATTTTATAGGTAGCCATTTTGAAAATTTTATGTCTGCTCATACTTTTTTTACGTGACTATATTTTACAGTTCATAATAATCGACATTTATCGAATTAAAACTAGTAATTTTGATTCATAAAGTTAAATCAACTACAAGTCTTCATTGTTGCAAAATATCAGAATTTTTAAGTTAGTATTTTAAATGAAAAATTGCAAAATTCAGATTCTTATTAGGTAGGCACGTTGAGTAGTCAGTGGCACCAGCCACGCATCAGTTTTTGATCCATTTAGGAAGACATTTTCTTTTCTCGAAGTCACTGACTTCGAAATTTTATTGTTTGCCATAATTCTGAAAGAAAACGAGATCAAAACCGTAAAAATTTAAGTTGAAAAAGTTAATATTTCCAAGTGACAACTCAGGGCCCATAAGTACAAATGACTTATAATGCAAACCTATTATAAGTAGTGTAAGTACCTACTTGCCCCACCAAATAACTACCCACGTCGGTAACTAGGCTTTATTTTCAAAAGTCTGTCGATTTTGGATTCGTTATTTAAAATTGTGAATTTTTAAGGTGTTAATTTCTGTTCAATTTACCGTAAAGACGGATTACAGTGCAGTGTGTAGATAACACAACTTATTTTCCTTTGAAAATAGTAGGGAAACGGTCCCATTAGCTAGTGGTACAGCCAGGTATTTTCTGAAAAGTAGAAGACAAGTTTTCAAGTTGTAAAATAAATCATTTAAGTGATTTTTGAAAGTTCTGGGGGGCTTTACGAAAATTCACTTCTAATTAATTACTGCTTACATAACTAAGCAGCCTTTTTTTTAGTACAAAAATAGTTAATCATCAGTTCAGTGTTATTTTCTCAGTCATAAATGTGTATGCCAATAAAATTGTTCGTAATTTTCTGCAACAATTTATCATTCATAATCTTGTAAGTCCAAAAGTTCATTCATAATTTGGTGGGTGTTAATAATCATTCATAATTTTGTGTGTGTCAATAATGTTAGCTTTCGTTTCCCAGGCTCAGTACAATGGTCCCATGAATCCTATTCTACTGTGTAAGTGAGTTTATGGGTCGAAAGTTAGCGTGGAAGGGAATGACGCCAGCACGTCACACGGATAGCAGCGTTAAAGAATCAATAAATTATTACTTACCTTGTTCTGCTGACTAACCAGTTTAGTACGTCGGCCAGATCGAGTCCACGATTAAATCTGGCAAACGTCTCACAAAAGCCTTTTGTGATACTCAGTACAAGATTCTTGATGAGTCCTCCCTCTAGCGGATGGTTCTTCTTACTAACTTTTTGTGAGTTGTGAAATGCTAAATGACTTTAGTCAACACCTAGTTCGATTTTCGTTTTAAACTCGGCTTTCTTAGCCGGCTGTATTCATTTCAAGTCAAGTTTATAATTTCACAAACGTAGATTATACGTATAGAGAACCGAAGTTAAGGGACAAAATACCCTATAACCCACCAACGGGCTATGACAGTCTAGACTTTACCGAGGGATAGGCAACCTTTTAACTTCTAAAACGAAGGTGTGCCTACTTTTCGCAAGGCCTAGGTTTTCCTGATTACACTCGCCAGTAAGTTCTTTAAGTTCTTATATGTGACTACTGAACTTTCTCGATAGTCCCTTCTGCCCTAGGGCTAGAGACTTTTCTCTCCAGAGAAGGAGACCTCAGTAGTCTTAGTCTTAAGGGTTTGCGACAATCAAGCTCACTGCGTACTCGGATAGCTTTCTCTCCAAAGACCATGAGTTTGACTCACTCACCAAGACTCGGAAAAATCTCAAGAAGATTGCTGCGAACCTGAACAGCTGTCTGTTTAGTGACCACAAACTTCTTATGGATTGTAGAGACCATAGATAAACCAAGGCAGAACCTGTGAGAACTTTTGGCAAAACACTTACAGGAGAACCTTTCAGCTTGACTGTCCGGGAGAGACTGGCTAAGCATAGTGAATTTGCCCCTTTTATACCCGTCTGGGGCGTATGTGCCTTCAATGAGTAGAATAGGAGATGTTCAGGGAACGTTTTCTCTTGGCCACCTGTTTTGGCTCAAGTTACTAGAGTTTGCCTTACTGTTCTATTGTTAGCTCTTTTTTATGGGTTTCTGTCTAGTAAAATTATTTATGGTTTCCCCTGGCTATGTCTAAACATGGGGTACATATATGCAGGTGTTCTTACCTAAAACGTTTAATGCAGCTGCAAGAACGTTTTCTAGGACATCTGCTCTCCATATGGCATTTTCCAGGAAGCATGTGGCACTTTAAAGGGTGCCGCTCACATATGTTTCGAGCATCTGGCCAACATCTGCCACTTCAAAAGAGACCGCCATGACTCATACATTGATGACTCATGCATACATGACTTATGCATCCATGACTCACTTTCCTGGAATGTGTGTCTTCATACGGGTATTAGGGTGGGAGTGAACTACACTACACTACTTTGCTACTTCTCGTCTTTTGACTCCCATCATCTCTAGTGTTCTCTGAGATCGTGTGAGTGTGTGCTGTGTGACAGTGTAAATGTGTAGTTCTGGACCGTCCCCTTTCTTTATATTCACTGTTTCACATCTGTGAGCTATTAAAAGCCCTACATTCTCTGTCCATTTCACCTCCTGGTTCAAAAGTTGGGCTTGCGTTTACACGCAATCCTTACAGATACCTGTAGTTAAATCTATTGAATGATTTCGAAGTTTAACACCACTGTCCCCAAAAACCAAGACTGTGAAACAGTCTTCAATGTCTAGGTGTGCCGGCAATTATCAGACCATATAATTCCAGAGAGAAGTTTTTAGACCAAAGTTACCGTAAATTTCATCTTTTATGACGACTACTCGACTTAATGCTATTTTGACTGGGTTTATGCAGGAAACTATAGAAGAAACAGGACAGGCGTTTATAGCCTACTTTTGTCCACCTCGCAGATAGTACTAGGAATACTTTCCAGATACTAACTTTAAAGCTCGTCCCTTCTTTGGATGTTAAAACTGGACAAGCGTTTATAGCCTATTTCGTCCACTTTGCAGATAGTACTAAGGATAAGTCCAAAATACTAACGTTAAAGCTTGTTTTGTTATTTTATAGCACTTCCACATAACCGCCCAACCAAAGACAAGGCGTCAAGCGTATAGACATGATAGATTACTCATTTCTAAAAAAAAAAGAACCGTTAATATTCTTCCAAAATTCTGATTTGTTAACATTTAAATATACTGCAAGGTCTAAGTATTATCTTCACACGCAGACATAGAATTTAGGATGTTACAGCCATATATTATAGAGTTAATGATTCTTGTTAATGTTGTATAACGATGTGGGGAAAAGTATGGGAAATTTAAATACTGCTTCAGTTCACTTTACGTTTTGACAGATCAATATATCATACATATGCTTTTATACAATATACATTGATTAGCCTTGATTCTCTTGTATCAAAACTGTATTGTCTTCTTTCTTGTGAAATTCTTCATACTGCTGTTTGAGTCTCATTTGATTCCTAGAAGTAAGTTGTAGCTCTTTTATTTCTTAACATCCATGTCAATTCGTTAATCCACTTGGTTCTTGTCCTTGTCTGCCATTGCTGTCATCTACAGTCTCGATTGCTTCATGTTAGGCTCTGGGACATTGAGCAGTTGTCATCAGTGATCAGTTGATTCCTTCTACTCGTCCTTGGTAGCCTAATTGTTAAGTACTGGATCCTGTAATTTACCACAAAATTTTGGCTTGCCTACTGACAAAGTCAGTCCGGCATTAGAACTGAATCATGCGCATTTAATTCAATTTTCTTGAGAACCTTGGTTACCTATACTTTCTCTGCAATCTGTATAGCGCGACTATATCATTGCAAAGACTTTTATCCTTTCCAATTCTTACTTGAGTTCTGGTCGACCTCTTTATTCATCCTCGTCTCGTACCATTCAAATCATCTTACACTTAGCTAGAGTGTTAGATGCTCACCGGTAGATCATTGAATAAAAACACTTGAATAATATCAATACACATATAATACAGCAATTGTACGGATGCATGTATCGTCGTAACGAGAAGTTGGCTAAGCTTTATATATGTGTAGGTTCGGCCTAGAAACCGATCTATACCTTCATTCAACAATTTCCTAGCAAGTTTTAGATGACATTCGAGGGATATTCCGGGAAATATATATATAATCCCTTTTACTTTTGCTAGAAATTTCACTTCAGATAGATTTCCTTGACTTTATTATAATCGAAGTTAGAGCGTGCTCATAGGTTAGGTAGAATAAGCGCTTCACTGACCCTTGTGAATTGCTTCACTTAATTTGAGATTTCATTATTAAGTGTAAGATTTGTTAATTTTGTCAAAATTGATCCTGTTTATTTTAAGACCAATTATTCTTGCTCGTATTTAGATTTGGCTAGTAACTAAATTCTTTACTACACCCTTAACTAACCAACAGACTATTTGCGTAATACTTACTATTAATGCCGAAATACAGACATAGGCTTCAGAGCCTGTAGTCTCACAAGCGATTTAGTGTGACACCTTTGGTGTCAAATATTCACAGCACGGTTACAATAACTGCTGTTTTGTAACTCCGCATAATCTGTAAGTATAGGTGTCAGATAAGTAGCAAGCGACAAAATTAAACAATACTTAAATCCAACTCAACTTGAGCTAACTCTCGAAGTTTATTTAGTTCGTGCATAATGGCTTCATATCGTTTGCTATTTCACATTTGAATGCAACACTTTTGATGCCTTTTGTAGCTTGACGCATTAGGCCAGAAAAGTGGCCTGAGGAGAAATTTATCCTTTGCTGTTATTTAGAGTTCCACAAGATTAGTAATTGATTGGGGTACTACTCAAAAATTTGATTGTCTAGTTACCTAGAAGGTATAATCTCTTAAGCATTCCTGACCAGCTACTACTTTATTCATATTGTGTTCTAACAAACTTTGTTTTACGTGACATCTTATGCCTAGAATTCCTTTAATTTTGAACATTTTATGATGCCAATTATACATTATACATTAATATAGACTACTACAAGGTAGGGTTGAACCTCATGTCACTTACTTTACCTAAAATTGCGTGTTAGTCTATAAATTTAACTTTTATTGCATTATGCCAGTTGCTATTGACATATTTCTATGATTTGTGCGTGGTTCGTATTTTGGTTCTGATGGTTAGTGTTGATAGCCTAAGTCACATGTCCATACATGCGTGGATTATATATGTCCTAAGGCATATGTCCTATTGTATGTCCTGTGCCATATGTCCTACAACATCTGTCCAGTACCATGTCGTTTGTCATGCGTACTTATGAGATCCAGCATGTGTGTTCTTTGGACTTACCATTACACTGTGTATTGCATTATGTGGGGTCGGGGCCTATTTAATATGCAAGTTGCTTCAGAAACGGGCCTAACATCTAGTAGAGTTAAATGGACTGCTTCAATATTTCTACTTTTAAGATGAGCTGTGAGTGTAAACTAGCTATCAAATGTAACCTCACGGGCTTTAAGGGCTAGTCAGAAAGGCATTTACTATTTACTACTTCCGTTTGGATTTTTACTATTTTTTGTTTTGCGAATTTGTGGCTGTTTTTACTGTGTAAAGGTTTGATATAATTCGAGCCACATCGAGACTTGTCTAGAAGATTTGAGTCACTCTTTTGTGTTAGACAATATTTAATAAAAGTATTTCTATTCCAATTTCTATAATTTCAAATTTATAAATCAATTTTTGATTAAATTTTATAGTTTTGGCTCAATAATTTTCGGTTTAGTTTGGGTTTTGATTCGATTCGGCAAGGAATGACTCGCTGCTAAATATATATTTTCTTATAACGGCTCTAATATAATATAATTGACTTTTCAAATTTTACAATTTCGCACTTTACGCAACCTTTGATATGAATAGTAACCCAATCAGATCTGCTCTATTGAGCCAGACATGTGCTACATATTTTCTGACAGCCAATTGTATTCGGCGCAAAGTACATGCATACCATTGTAGTAGGCTCCCAATGCAATAATGTTTGACTGACATTCACATCTATAAATTATTTGCAGGCTCAAGTTTGAGTTCAAACTACTATGCATCTATATTTTGAAAAGGTAAGTCTTATACGGCTAAAATTATACATAAGGAAAAAGGATTTCTTTTAGGATTTGAATGGACTAATGGTGTGATGGTGCTGCATAGTAAAGCCTTACGGGAATATTGCCGGAAATGTTTCCGTGAATGTTGCCTGTAAAAATTACAGCTTTTAGAATGCATAGCTCCTTTCCACCTTTTACCCTATTTTGCCTTCTATCTACTCACATGTAACTAAAGCATGAACTCATACGCAGATATTTCTAACTAGGAACCTATATAAGATACTAAAATATTATTGCCTCTGTGGTTAAGGCCATGGGCTCATATATTGAAAGTTTGGGATTTAATTACCCTGTGTTCACATTACCAGCCGTGGGAAATAATTTTATGGGCGACAAGTCCATTAGTTTCTTCACACCTCCAGTGTCACTTCGACACAAAGGGGAGCAAGCCGAGCTCGGAGAGCAGAATATAAGTGAGTGCTCCACATGCGGGGGCGTTGATGCTGGAATGTGAGTGGCTGCCTATATGCCCATACCTTTCTGTCCTAGTACATATAGGCATGGAATGAATGAAAATGTGAACTTTGCAGGGACTGCTCGCTACATCATGACGTACATATGTACCACTTGTAGGTCCATAAGATTATTGCCTGTCATTTAGTGTCATAGACCATTGGGACTAAATGAAGCTGTACTTGTGGAACATGTAGGCATTCCCTATGAACTTTTCCTTACTAATATTTTGAGGGCTTGCTATGTGTCTCCTTTTGAAAGTACACAATGTGGGTGAAATGGTGAGGTGCTGAAATGAAAGTGGGATGAAACAAAATGTTTTCATTTTTTCCTCTGCCTATGCTAAAGGTCCTACAGTATCTTCCTCCCGGAGCCACCATTATTTCAGTTAGATTGTGCCAATTATATTGCAATATTATCATTCCTATAATTGAATTTATGCTCATGCGTATGCTTTTAATGCGGGAAATAGAAAATTGATGCCAGTAATCATAAAATTAAATTCAAATAATATGTGAATGTCAACACGACAAAATTTTCCAATTATAACAGAATAAATAAAATTTTAATTACTTTTAAATCAAATTAATTAGATTACCTTCAAGCCATATTTTGATTCGCAGTCTCAAGAGTTTGGTGATAGTCAGTCATTAACATTATATTGCAACTTACTATAACTTAACAAAATATTGTCTCAATAATCTGCTACGTATATAATGATTGTTATTATGCCTTCAGGCATGTACGTATTCATAAATTAATTTTAATGCCACAATAGGCTCCCACAATAAACTTAAATTAATCTATGTACTATATATTTTGTGTTTTTCTTCTTTGATTGTTGAAAGTAATTAAATAATCGAAGTGTAATTCCTACAGTTTAGAAATTAATTAATTCTTATTTTTCTAATAAATACCCCTTTTTTTTAGATTTTCAGTTTTCTGTCACTCCCCCAATATACATTATTATTAGTTTATTATGATATTCTTAGCTAATAAAAATTTTTGAATATTCTGTTTTAACACAATTTTTCCTTTGTAACTTTATAATGTATAAAACTATGTATATATATTTTTTTTTGAATTTTCTATTTTTCTCATTCTTCCCTTCAGATATATATTAAATTAAATTAAATATAATTATCTTAATTTAATCCTCTTTGAGTATATGTATGAAATACTTACAAGAACAAATCATTGAACTTTGATTGCCTAAGTTTCTTCCAATGGAATTTTGCACAAAGTTACACAGGGAAAAAATCGTAAACAATTGGGTCATCTTCATAATCGGAGCAGTAGGGACAGGGATTAGGGACTCGTCCGGATTGAGACGGTGGAGCGGGAATAATTCCATTAACAGAGTGTAGGGGCACATCTTGTCCAGATACATTATTCCATTGTCTGGGAATCATACGTTGGCAAATTCTTGGGGAATATAATCCGGAACTGGGGGAAGTTGGCACTGAGTTGTTGGAGCTGTGATCATCTTCGGAGGACGGAGGGGATGGAGTACGTCCATAACTCTCAAGTGGTGATGGTCTGGAGTAAGGGTGCACAGTACCTACATGACGAGAGCCATGGCTGCTATTCCCAACTTGAGGAGCAAAATTCGCAGATATTGGCAAGTTCCACCCGCTTAGAGTGGGATCCACATCCCAATAAGTAGGTCCTCTATCCTCTTCAGCCGGACTGGAGGGTGAGCTAATCTCGTATGGTTGGAATCTGAATTGATGGGCCGACATGTGTGGTCCATCATATAAGACTTCCAGCTCCGTGTCTTCTTGATTGAAATCCAAGAGACAAGGAGGGCTAGTACGCACGGCTCTTGTGCTATAGGTGTCACTGATGACACTTAAAGCTGCGCTATTAGATGAATCCTCCATCTCTTCTTCGTCTTCAGTGAGATCGATCATTTCAACAGAGGGTTCAGGTTGATTTGCAAATCTCTGGCCTGCTCTTGGTAGGTCAAGAGGGTTATCAGAGATTTCCTCTGCTTCCGATTCTTCGTCCGAGCTTTCGAATTCTTTCGCTCTGTTGCGCCTTCACTCTTCCTCAGTCAGATCGCGTAAAGCAAGACACAGGTTCTGAGTGTCTAAAATATTTGCTCTCAACTCTGCAAGGTAATCCACGGATACATTGTACCCTTTTCTGATATTTTTGTACAAGTACTTCTTTTTCTGTTCTACAGTGAGATTCTTGTATGATTCCATGGTAGGTAATTGAGGGGGCTTGAGAGAGCAAAATTTTGACTGAATCTGAGAAATTCTTGGAGCGAAGTGAGAGTTAAAGGTCTTAATTTGGCCTATATATGATGACCTAGTCATCTGTTTGTCATTCTGATTTTTTGTGTCCACAGCAATTAAGACTCAGGTTTTGTTGTGTTAATTGCTAAGTTTTGTTTTTTCTACGTTATAGATTCTTAGAATTTTGCCCCAAACCTAAAAGATTTGGTTTCAACTTTTCAGGAGCTGAGCTCACAGGGATGTAAAATTCTTACTCCCAAGTTCCACAAAATTTCAGTCCCTTGTGGTTAACTAAAACATTTCACACCTAGCTTACACAAGTGTATACACCATACTATCTACTTGAGTTTATTATCTTATTAATTAGCTTCTAGTTAATATTAATTAATTTCAAAATTCTCCTAAATTTAATTTCTAATGCGCTCGCAAAGAGACCAAGATCAAGGAATAGGTAGTCGTATGTTATACTTAAGGTGCTAAATCTTAAGTATACCCTTAATTAACTTAATTAACTTTATTAAGTTACACAATAATAATACTCTTCTTCTATTCATTAGAGAAAATTACCAATAAAAGTAGTTGAGACTACTCAAGAGTAAGTCTGTTATTGTTAACAATATAGCTACATTCATTATAACGTGATATTTATTCTAGAGTTACTCGACCGAATTAATATTATAAATAATTAACCCTATTATAGCTTGCACTTCAAGGGGAAATAAAGGAATACTAACAACCTAAGTTCTCATGCAATTTTGTATTGCTATTTACTACCTTATGCTTCAGTTTATGGTCCTTCGACTTTTCGATCTCTGAAGGTAAACTGCTTCAGGACGTCCCATAAACAAAATAAATCTAAACCTTCCATATGATTTAGTATATAAGAGCTTTCAATAGGTGATCACCGAGTGAACCTGGGTCAACAGCTACCCGGGTAACCTATTTTTTCGGGTTTTTTAGGTTATATCTGGACATATGCTAAACTTAATTCTATAATAATTTAATTGGCTTCCACTATATTTTCTATACACCTAGTTACAAAACTCCTAGTGTGAGTCTAGGTCAGCTCTTACTCGGATAATCTTTTTTTTTCAAATTTGTGTTTAATATGAGAAAAACACTGGTCTCAACTCACTGTGAGTTTGACGGCAAACAGGACATGACGTAAAGTGAGTCATGCAAGTTCTGCAGCCGTATAAGTGTCCACATGGTATAGGGATTACGTTAATGCTGTTGGTCAGACAAATCTTACACATCATAAGTTCATTTCCGGGATCAACCATCTTTATTGTGACCTGTATTGGTCTGGTCAGATCACCAGAGACTGCCGTTTGAACTCCGACGTCCGTAGTTGTTATTCTACGTTCTGTTTTAATAGAAATTGTTACATTGCCATTTGCTGGCGTATTGATTGTTATGGAAGTCTGAGCTGTGCTTGCTGAATTCGCTGTAGATGTAGATGTAGACGTAGAAGTAGATGTAGAAGTAGAAGCTTGCGCTCTACTAGGCATTGATTCTCTTATGCCAGTGACATCTCCTCCAATATCTTCCAATTCAGGAGGTTCTGATTCAGATTCATGGGTACGAATAGGAATATTTCCACAATTGTCTGGATTTGTAACCATCATACACCTAGGACTAAATCTGATATGCTCACCTCTGGCGGTATCTCCTGCTTCAAAAAATGCCAACTGGACCTTACAATAAACACAAGATACGCAGTCTCTGTGCCTGAGAAACACAAAACTGTCCTTAGCAAGGTCTGCTGCCGCGACATGCGGTGAATTCGATCCCGCGAAAGTAAGCAGTCGTGCGCTTTTAGACAATATTCTGGGGGGCATGAAGCTTCTCAGGGGTTCCGGTTTACGAAGCATACTTGTTAAGTCTCGTAGTAGAGCGTCATAGATCTCCTCTAACTCCTGCTGAGCGCTTTTCGCCATGTCGTAGACTAATTAATTAAAGTTAATCGGTATGTGCTGGTGAATCACTTCTGTCCAAAGCAACAGAGAATTCAGGGTCGATTGTAACGTTGAAAGTAGTAGGTTCAGGGGTAAGGGTCAGATCAGGCAAATCAGGAACAGTTATCTCTTTCAAGGCAAGATTAATTTCAGTCTTCTTGAATTCGGGTTTAGCTTGCTTGGGTTTTTGTGGTCTGGTTCTGCAATTTCTAGTTCTGTGGCCCAGACGCTTACAGTAGGTGCAACGAGTTTTTGTAACCTTCTTCTTCTTTGGGAGACAAGTAATTTTATACAGGGCTCGTCCAGCTGAATCTATAGCTTCAGTGTTGTTTCCCCAGTTAGGTTGTTCAACACAAGGTTGTGAATTTTTGAAAGTATTTTTCTTTACGTAACTTTCCTGTACTAACTGAATGGATTTGTGCACCGCTTCCCTAAAGTTGAAAAGAAAAATTCGTTCCAATGGATCTATTTCTGGCTGAGGTTTCAAGGAGTGCTGATGCTTCGGATTGCTACTGCTAGCTAAGTCTTTGAGATAAATCAGGCTAAATCTGGCAAGAAAAGCTTGCTTAGTGAGTTCCCACGCAGGGTGCAATGTAAGACGAGTTGCTGACTCACTTTCTTCGTCAGATGATCTTTCTTGAAGAAATTTGCTGAAAGCTCGATACCAAAACTTAGCTTGTTCAGTTAAATATGTGGGAAAATTGTGTGCTATCTGTTCTTTCGTCCAGACGTTTTGATGAGCTAT
The DNA here is from genome assembly GCA_949802685.1 of Dicyrtomina minuta. Lineage (NCBI taxonomy): Eukaryota > Metazoa > Arthropoda > Collembola > Symphypleona > Dicyrtomidae > Dicyrtomina > Dicyrtomina minuta. Next base: position 90,348 of record CATKUY010000087.1, read on the forward strand.
AGCTTTGTAGGCCTCAATGAATTTAGACTGACTACCCTTTCCATTAAAGTCACCTAAGTAACGCGTGGTGGCCATAATGCATCGTAAACTTGTAAGCCACCATGTTGTAATTTTTCAAACTTATAATTTTTATTGATTCTAATAATTAATATTCAAGATTTGGGTGTGTCGTACAGGTTGTTGGTGGCGACTTGAAAAGCAAGTGAAAGGTAACTTAATTCACGTCAGGTTTTTACAATAAGTTTATAAATACAAACCTTTTTACCCCAGCTTACCTACATTAGTGTTAGCTTCCGTTTCCCAGGCTCAGTACAATGGTCCCATGAATCCTATTCTACTGTGCACGTGAGTTTATGGGTCGAAAGTTAGCGTGGAAGGGAATGACGCGAGCACGTCACACGGATAGCAGCGTTAAAGAATCAATAAATTATTACTTACCTTGTACTGCTGACTAACCAGTTTAGTACGTCGGCCAGATCGAGTCCACGATGAAATCTGGCAAACGTCTTACAAAAGCCTTTTGTGATACTCAGTACAAGATTCTTGATGAGTCCTCCCTCTAGCGGATGGTTCTTCTTACTAACTTGTTGTGAGTTGTGAAATGCTAAATGACTTTAGTCAACACCTAGTTTGATTTTCGTTTTAAACTCGGCTTTCTTAGCAGGCCGTATTTATTTCAAGTCAAGTTTATAATTTCACAAACGTAGATTATACGTATAGAGAACCGAAGTTAAGGGACAAAATATTCTAAAACCCACCAACGGGCTATGACAGTCTAGACTTTACCGAGGGATAGGCAACCTTTTAACTTCTGGGACAAAGGTGTGCCTACTTTTCGCAAGGCCTAGGTTTTCCTGATTACACTCGCCAGTAAGTTCTCTTAGTTCTTATATGTGACTACTGAACTTTCTCGATAGTCCCTTCTGCCCTAGGGCTAGAGACTCTTCTCTCCAGAGAAGGAGACCTCAGTAGTCTAAGTCTTAAGGGTTTGCGACAATCAAGTTCACTGCGTACTCGGATAGCTTTCTATCCAAAGACCATGAGTTTGACTCACTCACCAAGACTTATGGAAATCTCAAGAAGATTGCTGCGAACCTGAACAGCTGTCTGTTTAGTGACCACAAACTTCTTATGGATTGTAGAGACCATAGATAAACCAAGGCAGAACTTGTGAGAACTTTTGGCAGAACACTCACAGGAGAACCTTTCAGCTTGACTGTCCGGGAGAGACTGGCTAAGCATAGTGAATTTGCCCCTTTTGTACACGTCTGTGGCGTATGTGCCTTCAATGGGTAGAATAGATGTTCAGGGAACGTTTTCTCTTGGCCACCTGTTTTGGCTCAAGTTACTAGAGTTTGCCTTACTGTTCTATTTTTAGCTCTTTTTTATGGGTTTCTGTCCAGTCAAATTATTTATGGTTTCCCCTGGCTATGTCTAAACATGGGGTACATATATGCAGGTGTTCTTACCTAAAACGTTTAATGCAGCTGCAAGAACGTTTTTTAGGACATCTGCTCGCCATATGGCATTTTCCAGGAAGCATGTGGCACTTTAAAGGGTGCCGCTCGCAGATGTTTCGAGCATCTGGCCAACATCTGGCACTTCAAAAGAGACCGCCATGACTCATACATTGATGACTCATGCATACATGACTTATGCATCCATGACTCACTTTCCTGGAATGTGTGTCTTCATACGGGTATTAGGGTGGGAGTGAACTACACTACACTACTTTGCTACTCCTCGTCTTTTGACTCCCATCATCTCTAGTGTGCTCTGAGATCGTGTGAGTGTGTGCTGTGTGACAGTGTGAATGCGTAGTTCTGGACCGTCTCCTTTCTTTATATTCACTGTTTCACATCTGTGAGCTATTAAAAGCCCTACATTCTCTGTCCATTTCACCTCCTGGTTCAAAAGTTGGGCTTGCGTTTACACGCAATCCTTACAGATACCTGTAGTTAAATCTATCGAATGATTTCGAAGTTTAACAATAATCATTCATAATTTTGTGTGTGTAATAATCATTCATCATTTTGTGTATGCCATTATGTATGTTTAATGTTGATTGTGCCAAAAGGCGGAACAATAATTCCGAAATTAGAAGGTGTAATTTAGTTAATATAATTTACCAAGGCGCAAACCCTTGACTTGTGATTAGGAAAAAAATAGTGCAGGGAACTTACTCCTGACTTTTGAGTGAATAAAATAAAGTGAGGAAACGCTCCTCAGTCTAAGGATTTACCTTTTATTGTGTTGAAGTAAAAAACTTCAATTTTCAAAACGCTCAAAATTTTGTGTAAGTGAATTAGGTTAAATTCAGAACTAAGGGGAATTTCCACCCCAGCTTATAGTGTTAAATCGAGCGAGAAATTAAACTACATTGACCTATAAAGTTTTCATTGTGCTTAGTGCCAGGTACGCAAACTGGACTTTGATCTGAAAGTTTAAAAAAAATATTCTAAGCAAAAGCCAAAAGCAGGAAAAGCCAAGATTTAAGGCATTTCATATACATTAACTCATTACTCATTGAGTTCACTGTGTAAATTAGAGTAGGCAACGAAACTGATCAGCAAATTAAATAGTTTCGAAACTTTAACTTATAATTAGTAAAATAATGAATTTATTGAATGTATTTTTTATTCTAGCTTCACTTACTAGTGTTGTCTTACAAAGACTTAGCACCAAAGTTGAAATCTACGAACCAAATAGTAGCTTCAAAACAGAAGGTGCTCAGTCAAATTCAATCCTACGTGGATTTCTCTAAAAATAATTACTATAAAAATTGAAAGTAAGCCAAAAATAGAGTCAAAAATATTTCAATACGATGCAAACTTATTATATGGACTTCGAGTTCATACTGTTGTAATTTTGCACTGTTGTAATTGGTGCACAATCATAAGTTTCTAATAAACACTGTTACAAATTTTATTCACTACGGTGAACAGCAACGAATAGAAATGAATTATCATTTTATTTAATTAGACACCTTACAAAGGTCAAGGCACGGGCCTCTGTGGACGTACTTGAAGTCAATCGGACTTAGGAAAACTCGGGAAAAACAAAAACGACGGATTGGATACTTTCCACTTAGTTCAGCTACAACACCCGGATCTACAGCAAAATCCTACCGCTCGACGGTGTCCAAGTGTCTGTAAGTAGAAATAAAAACTTTAAACAATTTTATTTCAAAACACATACACAGTGAAATTTTATTTACAAATTTTGAAAAATACAACAAATCACTATTATGAAGGAACATTGTTGTAATCAGCGTTTCTACTACATCGTTAAGTATTCTGAATTCCAAAATACTTACTTTTTCTAGCCTCACGTTGGCACCAAAGAAAATCAAAAGTTGTGACTTCAGTCCACGGACTCCAGGATACAAATAAAATCCTTTTTTGGCAAAATACATAAGTACCCACCTGGGGTACAGACGATTTGACCAGAAACGAATCGTGAACGATCACTTTTTTGTTTATTTTACTAAGTAAGTCAAAACGTATAAGTTTTCATAGTGCCAAAAATAAATTTTTGAATTTTAGAAAATAATTCGAACTACCAATCAGGGGTACAGAAAATAAACGAAAAGATTTTGTCGTGTTTATCACGAACTTAAAAGTTAGAGGTAGGTATATACATAAATATTAGTGGCAAAATAAAAGAAATTATCCACGAGAAAATTTATACATAGTTACTTACGTAGTACACATCAGTATTAGGCGTGTACATACTTTCGTGGTAAATACCAGTTTAGTACAAAGCCATACTTTGGGTGTACAGTAGTTCGCGTCGTACATTTGGTATCATTATAACACTATACATACTATATTCCTGGTAACTTATAGTTAGCCTATAGTTATATAACAAAGTATAAAATAGACCACAATTCATGGTTACTACTGGTTAGTTTACATTTAGGTAATAAAAAGTAAATATTGTAGTAATTTATTCAGTTGTATTTATCTAATACAAACCATAGGGATTTCATAGTCAATAATAGTTAGTACTAGTATATAGGTACTAATATAATACATCGACTTTACAAATAATTCTTTTTAAAGTTGATTTCAATTCCAAATTTTCGTTTCTTTTCGAACTCACGAGTTCAATATATTTCAAAATTTTAATTTTCTCTTTTGCATAAATTAAGTGTATTTAAAGTAAGAATTTAATAACTTTTAATATTTAACATCCTACTAGGATTTAATAAATTTAGTAGATAAGTAGTTACTACTACAGTTCAAAGTAGAATTAAAAAAAAATTTGGGATTTTAATAAAAATTTCTGAATGCTAATTTTACTAAGTCTGACATCATCAGACATAGCTTTTCTATTCTTCACATTTAGTATTTTGATTTTATATCACATCAGGAATAAGCTTATGATATATCACATTTAACTTGAGCGTTGAATGTTCATTATATTCTGCTTTAGTTCTTACGATTGGATTGCAATTATTGCATCATAATTATATATTTAATCGTTAAAATTAAGATAAGTTTAGAACGTCATCAAAGAAACAATCATTGGCGATACGATTGGCAGTTGACTGATTCTTCGAATTTATTTTGATTTCACAGGATACGATCCCGACAACGGCTTACTCGCCATATTGAGATTTTATACATTGACGCACAGATTACTGTGAAGCTTGGAAGGATTCTTTAGTTGTTGACTTATTACTTTATTTGATTAACCTGACCAAGAGGTACGTGTCACGACACCACAAACTCAATTATTCGCTTGTGCTTTAAATCTTGCTTTTGGTAATATAAAAATTCGGTGGCTGTTGCGCGAAACATATGTACCCTCGTCCTCATTCACACGGCAAAGCATTACATTCACTCATCATCATAATTAAATAAAATTCATTTTTCCAATAAATACAAAGTCTTAATTGTGTCAATTTTATTCATCCAAGTAAAAGTAAATAATTAATTTTGAATTTACGAATTGTTTGTGAAGGTAAAGACTTAAGGCCTGATCAATTTAAAAGTATTGACTAGCCTTAAATTAAAATAAAGTATAAACAGATTTGGTTTTCTAACGTGGAAACGCATCTGGTTCACGTGCGCTAACGTTGACGTGGGCATTACTTTATCCTACAAAATAAATTAAAATCTGGTAGTTAAGTACTACGTTCATAGGTACTCCTACAATATAGAACAAAAATAAAATCAATTCACTTTTACAGAGAGACTTGGAAGTTCGGCATAGATCTTACAATTTTCCACGAGGAAGCAACCACGCTGTACTTGTACAAAGTACTGAGTTAAGATATCGTATTCACATTTAAATAAATTAAGGAAAAATATTGGCACTAAATAGTGAATCATAAGCTTACATATAACTACATACTACATATCCTACTGATACGGCAAAGAAGCCAAAATACTTCGTTTTTGAAGTAAGATATTGCATCGAAACCATAAATAGGTATAAGTCCTGTGTATTAACTACGAGTAAATCACAAATCAGGACATTTCAGATCAAAAGATCTTTTACAGCGTAATTAAAAAAATTTATATTTAGAAGGGTAATTCCACTTAAAAATCTATTCCCTTCTTAAACTGGAAAAGAAAGGCAAAGACAATACGATTTTTAGCTAAAATTTCAAGAAGAAATAGTACCCATTACAGTCATAAAGGAAGAAAAAGAAGATTTTGATCTTTTTGATTCGTTTATGTTTAGGGACGACCCCACATTGAATACATCTACAAGTTCATCTAATTTCATAGGATTAGCAACTCAGTTCTCAGATTTTCCCAAAAGTGAGAAATCTTGGCACAACGAATCATTAGAATTCGAAAAGGAGGATTTAGAATATAAACTTCTACGCTATAAAGCTAAACTTTAGGAACCACCACAACACACGTCGTTCCTAATTTTACATTATGCATATCTTGACTTAATTAGTCAACGGATTATGACAGTTACTTACGAGCAACTCCAGACAATTCTGGAGACGTTGCTTAAGAAAATAAGGGGTTAAATGCCGAACAACAGTTCGTCATCTCCGAATCCAAATTAATGGATAGGATACAAACATATAGTGGTAAAAAAGAAGCTAGAGGATGGATTGATATCTTCAAAGAAGGGCTCACCAATCGAAAGATTTTATCTACGAATAAAATTCACGAAGCATTAGAAAACGCCTTGACTGGAACAGCGAGAAATTGGTGGTTGGGTGAAAAGCCAAGATTCATTGCTAGTTATGCCACTATAACTAATGCGACTGAAAGAGATACAGTCAAGGACGCTACTGTAAATCAGATATACCAAGCAATCGAATTGAAATTCGATCGCGCGTATGTCAGTAGCAAGGCAGCATCAGAGCTCGCCTCAACAATATTCAATTCGAAATTGAGGTGAAATGCATATGTTAACCGTAGGTTACAATGTGTAACCCAAATGTATCCTAACATGGATAAGGAAGGTAAGTTAATGAAACTCTTAGGAGGCCTTCCTTAACGATTACGCAAAGAAATAATGAATTGTACGGATATTAATAACTTCACAAAGGTATTGAATCGGCATATCCTTTAACAATCGTAAAGTCTTTTGAACCATAACGTTTAAGATGTATTTGATGGACATCAAAAAAGCTAATCTATATAAGAGGATTTAATGGAGGTATTCCTCCTAATAATAGCCGTAATGAGAATCAATCCAACAGAGGTCAAGTCCGGCATGGAGCTGACCCAGGCAAATATACCCTAAATGTTAAGAAGGGTAGCGTAGCCACGGATGGTCAGCCCACTAGCTATGAATGTGGTAAAACAGGGCATTTTGTCATTGATTGTTGGCAAGCTATGCAGAGACAGGGTATTCCCTTACCCCCTCATGCGGCAGGATGGGTTAAAATGAATAGTGCCCATATGCCAAGAAGCTTGTTCAATAATAATAGAGAAAGAGGCAACAATACGTACAATGGAAGTAGTAATAGAGGATAAAAAAACAATAAAAATGGATATGTTAGGAATAATAATAATTATAATCAGAGATACCAAGGTGGTTACCACAACCAACCCTCTTTTTATAATCAGAATAATATTCATCAGGACGTCAATCAAAATTATACAAATACAGTCCATCAGATGCGAGCCATGCATATCAATGATCGTGATTACAATTATGATCCTGCACGAGACATGGGAATGAAAACAAATTATCCGGCATTGCCAACGAGCAATAAACACTAGCCTCCAAATAATCAGATTTATGTAAGTCATGGTGATCCTAGTCCACAAACCTTGGAACACGTACATCAACAGATGTCTTAAAACAGTCCAAGGTTTTGTATGTTTAGGGTCAGATTACCCAAGGATTCTGACATCCAAGATTTGACAACTATACTATCACCAAGGACTTCAAGTCGAAAAAGCAAAGAGTCACCTATTGCATCCTTGTCCTCAAATAATGATGAAAATAAAGAATTAGATAGGTTAATGACGGCTTACGAGCTGACTCAGGAAGAAACTTCAAATTAATTTAGATAAGAATAAGGAAGCATCTACACCTAATAATATTTTAATTCAAAATCAAGCTTCGGTAATTCCGAAGACATTACATGTCAGAAAATTGAATTACCTACCTAAGGAGGTGAAAAGACAGTTTCTATTCCGTAACTTTTATGTAGTGGCAATGGATTTCAATGTTATTGTAGATACGGGATCTACATTCAGTATAGTCAATCCTAGGACAGTTAAGCTACTGGGATGTGATCATATTATCACACTATGTCATCAAATGGAAGCGGATATGATTGTATTCGATGGTTAAGTGTTGCAATTCAATTAACAGGTATCATTGGGATTTTATGTAGATTAACTCCACACATAGTTAAATTGGACGTTTTATATTGTGGAAAATATGTTAGATAATGTCGTATTTGGTATGGACTTAATATCCAAATACGATATAACAGTAAGTTGTCAACCAGGTTTAATTGCATTTTCTACGGAAAACAGACCAAGTCCAGATTACGTATACACATCTGATGAGTCAGATGAAATACAGATTCCTACAGGAGCTGAGACACAGGTAACGCATTCTACGCCTTCTACTATAATGACTGCATTATTAATTAAGAAAGGACAACAGAGATCTACTGATCCTGACCCACCAGACCAAAATAAAAGCGATGATTCAGCAAAGTCATCAGACACAAAGACGGATAAAAATATTTATGTTCAGAATCACGTACATTTAGAAATAGGGGAAGAAAAACCTATCAACATATATACTGATGAAAGCTCATTTGACGGTCACATAGCATCTGAAACCAATTATAAGTTGTTATTTATTTTAAAATTAATGATTTTCCCTGAACATATAAAGGTAATTCAAGGGAAAGGAATGATTACGTTAATTAACATGGATAATACAGCCATGAGATTGCAGGCAAAGAGTCGTATAGCGACATATCACTACTTACTAGACGAGGTAGTCATACGCCTCGGAAGTAGACAGACACAAGGGATGATATTTCATAACTAAATAAATCGAGCAACATTGACAGCTGATATCGATAAAAGACATAAGGAATATGAAGCATCCAAATCAAGATGCAATCTTGATTTTAATAATTATTATCCACAGTTGAAACTTCATTCAACTGAATTACAGATTTTACGCCCAAAACTAGGTCAACCACTCCCAATTGCAGTATCAATTGATACAGACCAACAAGAAACTGAGGTGAAGAAAATGCGTAAACAAACTGCACAATTGCTACAACAAAAGCGAATAAATTCAATCATGACTTTCCGGTATCTCAAAAATATGGGTGAATTGAGAAATTTTATTGGACAAACTAATCAATTCGGTCGTACGTTCTAAAGTTATTCTTAGATACAGTAGTTCTTAGTACAGATAAAAGAAACCTTCTCAACGTTGGATAAACAGGGCATTGCCCTTATCCAAGCATTACGGAACTTCTGTAACTTCACTGCAGGTCGGACTATCTATGTGTATACCACAGATGCGGTATTGCCGACGATTCTGAAAATCTCAGAATTACCTGCACGTTCAGTACAGTGGAACTTAAAATTGCGTGAATTTGATTTTAAAATATTTTTACTTGCAGGATTGTCCGCCAAAATTGATGACTTGTTGCATACATCTACAAAAAACAACCTTGACCACGAGATCATATTTTGGTGTAGAATTATTAAGGTAGTAGCTAGAAATTGGAAAGAAAATAAATGCATTCGTCAGTGTGCAGAGCTAAAACACAAGTTAAATAATTTGCATCAGCTACAAGCTAAGGACGAACATGTAGACAAGATAATCCAACGATAACGTTTTGATAAAGACATCGAAATGGTTGGCACAAGTAGGTATAGAAAAATATATCGTTTGGGAGAGAACGACTTATTAGAAAGGATCACTACTGACTTTATGAGTGGTCCATATATTCCAGTCATACCGTCTAAATTAGCAATTCAGTTTACTCAATTTATGCATCAAAAAAGTCATTTTGGCAATAAAAAGTTACATAAGATTATGCGGGAAGACTTTCACTTCATGAACTTGGGAGCGCTCATATCTAAGGTTATTTCGGATTGTACACAATGTCAACGTTATCAAACAGGTAGAAACCAAGTTCCAAGTTAGATCCTTTGCATACAATTACACATTGATTGTAAGCCCAAAATACCACACCTGCTCCAAATAATAGCCCTATTATACCTTTGATTCATTTTTGACCTTTTTAAAACCCAGAGCTGTTTACATCATTCGACAATTCACAATCGCCTGATGATGCAGGTCCACGTTTTCTAGAGGGAGAAAAAGATGGTGAGTTAGTTAAGAAAAATACGGGACACAAAGTCCCCATTACATCAAGACTGCCACGAGCAGATGATATCCTCACGCAGAAAGACGTATCAGCAATAATACTACCGTAACAGGCCGCTGTTGGGCAACAGATCGATATCACAGTCCAAAGGGTCCAAACGCAAGGGTTTTCCAAAGCTAAGACGCCTCCCCAAGGAGCAGGCCCGACTCTGGGAAGGCCTGCCCCAAGACAGAAACGACCCACGCAATTATATGACAGTCTATTTGATGTCGATTAAGTCGCTTATTTGCTTTGCTTAACGCTAATGTTAAACAGCTAAATATAAATATATATATATAGGTTAAAAATACTATTTCATATTTCACGTAGAATGAGTGATCACGAAATTATGCTCGATGGGAGTGACGATGAAGGCTTCATTATAAATTATATGCCAGATGAAGAAGAAAAGATATTACAAGGTTAGGACGATAATGTTTTCGACAAACATGACGATCCAGATGCTCTTCAGATCGTATAGGAAGAAGATAGTAAAGAAATGAAAGAAGCAGTGAGCAAGGTTCATATGTCAGGGAACGTAACTCTGCCACTAAATTTAGCAATTAGGATAGATAGGATTTGGTTTAGTTACGAGCAGGAAACTGATAGTGAGAAAGAGAGGCAAACTCTGAAACCAAAGAAACCCAAATATAAATTGTATGTGAAGTCACGAGAGAAAGGAGAGATTTCATTAGATGAGGAAGGTAGTAAAGTGCCTTCTTCACGTAAGTTAAGTAGAAAAAGCAGACCAATGAAGGAAAAGGTAATTTGTTCAAAACTTGCTTTGTGCCGAATCTTTTTTGACGCTAGAATAGAAGACAGACATGTTTATTTAGAATGCCCCTAAGTCAATAATGATTTCCATTAAAAGAATCGCGAAAATAGTAAATTAAAATGCTATAATTGTGGGTCGAAAGGCTAAAGACTTTCGTGAACCCCTTCAATATTGCTCCAAGCCCCGACGAGGTAACCCTTATGACCGTTTTGATCGTGGTCATAATGGTCCGTCACAAATGGTTTAAAATTTAATCTTCTAAAAGAGCGTTATAGTCATTTCATTTTCCGTAGAAGTTAATGAAAATTGTTGCTTTAAATGAAATGACCAAAGAGTTGATGATAAAATGATAAACGTAAAAGTTAGTAAAATAGTCAGAATGTTTATAGTGTGAGAAATTATTCGTGTTGATTTAATGATTGTCCTACTGGTGATTATTGCGAGGTAAAAGACTATGTTAAATGACTATGTTCCGTGTTGATCCACAGAAACTTGACTGCATAATATACTTATTATGATCTCTGTAAAATTTAGAGTAGATATAAGTATAAAATACGTCTCAGATCAAAGCCTATGAATTTTTGATGTTAAAAGTATTCTTTAAGGAACATGATAATACCGATTAAAAGGTTTATTAATAAAAATGTTGGATATCAGTGAACTGAGGGTTTTGCATTTTTTATTTTTTTATTTTTCTTTTTCCCCTTCCTGTTCAACATTTTAGAAATTACAAAATGTCATCTTCAAAAGAGAATGAACGATCAGGGATTTTCGCACGTCGATCTCCCCCACCCGAACCTATCTCAATGTGCGTAAATGACGAACCTTATGTTTACAAATTACCCGATCTTATGCTCGAGCCTGCGGATTTCACACCGTCAGTCAGCCCAAGATAATCAAAAAATTCGTCTTCAGAAAAAGCTCTTCAGGAAGGTCACAAGCGTCAAATTTCCGTAAAAATAAACGCTCTAGACATTTCTGATTTATCTCTGTAAATCAACCTTAATTGCGTGGATACATCTCCATTGACTCACAAAGACTCTTGCTAAATTAAAAAATATTGACGAGACAAAATTGCCACGAAAAAAGAGCGATCACAAGCCTTCAACGACTTGCGGCTAAATTTACCAAAATTGGTCGTTGTAACGTCTCAAGAGACTCTCCAGAAAAATTTCTATCAAAATCAGGCTTTGAGTTAATTTTCATCGGATACGTCCGACTTTTTAATGTAGTTTTAAAGTGGATTTTATTTTGGATGCGTCCGCAAAAATTTTATACATTTTTTTGATATAGGAAGTTAGAGATATTTAGCTCTACGTGATCTCAAGTTAAAAATGACCAAATAAAATAATTACTATTATGACACGTGATAAAAGTCATAATCAAAATTAGTATTTTTGAATGTAGTTTAGAAATTTTTGATATAAATTCTGATCTAATTTTTCGTTTAATAATTGATAAGAGTAAAAGTTTCTTTTATTTATGAAACATGTAACTTGTAAAAGTTGAGATATTTCCCAAAAGACTGAGTAAAATAATGTTCACAACTCAGTCCAGAAAAAGAGTACAAATAAACTAATAAAAATCATACAGGGACTTCAATCAATGCAATAGTGTGTGTTCTTTCTTTTTCGGCATATTATTCTTTTAGGTTCATTTTCTGCACCGTTGCTCGCAGTAAATAATATGAAGAAAACGATGTGGATGAGTGGACGTTTATACTATTGCCAGTTGCTTTTCTATGGTGAGATGTTAGATATCTCAAATATCTCAAGAAAGAAAGTTTAATTAACGCCTACAGAGCGAATGAGGAAAAGATACGATCACCCGAGAAATACCCTTACAAAAGAATTTATAATACTGTCAGGCTCTGTCATAACCCACGAGGTAAAAGTATATTTGTTTGTTAAAATATTCGTACAGCGAATAAGGAAAACAGCTCCTATATGTTTGGTTGAATTACGGATTAATTTTAATTTAATAATCAGTTTCATTTTGGCTACAGGCCTGTAAAAGTATAATATTCGATTTAACATTTTGCACTACTGTGCTAGTCAAAGTATATTTAAAATAAATACAAGGCAACCATAAGACCTTTCAAACAATATATAATTTATGCTGTATGTCTGTGTGATTGCATACTTTGTGTGATATTCGCATTTTCATATCCTAGGATATTTAATTTATAATTTAATATTAAGTTCCATAATTTTCGTAGGCAAAGCGCATCAGAACCCTCCATACCCATATAGCATTATAAGCAGTTGCTCATATTCATTGCTACAAAAATCCCTTCTCTAGCCGTGCATACTCAATGTACAATGTTTTTTCTACAATTCCGAATAAACCGACGTATCCATGCTGTGGCACGAATGAGTCGCCAGTAGGAAGAAAAACGTTCGATGTTGGGAAGCCCACTGTCAGTATTGTTACTCATAGCCCCAACAAATATTTCTTTTACTTCCATCTAAGCCCAGGACTGCTCGTCACAAGAAGGAAACGGTAGATCAGGCCACTGTTTTTCATCCTGTAGCAAAAAATCAGAATCGTAGAGCCACAAGCTGGATAGAGAAAAGTCACAAGTCACTTTGAGACGGGTATTTAAGTCTGCAACATTCGGTTTAGTGGAAATCTAGTGCCACTTAACAAAAGGAGTCAGCTCCAAGATTTCACCTATGCGATGAGCAACGAAATGCTTGAACCTTATGGTCGTAGAGTTGCGCCAGAGCATCACAGTCTTATAATCTGTCCAAATTTGAGCATTATTAATCGTAATGTCGTGGGATTCCAATACTGTTTTATATAGTCTACTGGCTATTAATGCATCTTGAAGCTCCAACCGTGGAATTGACATAGGCTTTAAGGGAGCAACAAGAGTGTTAGCCATCACAAGCACTACGTCAATCGACGAGTCACGGGATACGCAAAGATAAGCAGCAGCTGCAAATACGTCTTTGCTGGCATCACTAAAGATGTGAAGTTGAATGTTGTCGGCACTGGCAATCCGAGGAGAGTAGCACCGTCTTACTTGAAGATTCCTCACCAAATTGATTTTCACTGTCTTGCACACGTTCACTTACAACCATGTCAATGTCTCTGTCATGCTCACTTTCCATTTCCAACTAGCTTTGCTGAAGGCGCAATATGTCGCTGTTATAATTAGCCTCTATCTGCTGCTCCTTGAGCTTCAACAGCTCCGTGTCTCGTTCTAGCTTGGCTTCAACCAGCTTCAACTCCATCAACCGACGTTGAGCTTCCAACGTAGACACAACACCTTTTCTGTCATCTTCATCCCAAGGGGTAGACTGATACACTGGTTTAAACACAGTATTGTCAATGGCTGACCCTTATGTGTAGTCGTCAATGTAGGCTGGCCGTTGCCTCACTCTCTAAGCTCTCTCACTTACTCGCTGCTAGAGCTCCTCAAGAAAAGTCTGTGATGCAGTCGCGATCTCAAAAAGGTTTATGTCACTTGTCACTTTCAGTTTAAACTGACTCATATGAAGGTAAAGGGATGTTAGAGGGAAGGACAAGGTTATAATTTGCACACTATAACCGTTAGTAAATCTTTACATTAGGAACCCGCTTACTATTTGTAACCTGTATTAGGAGTCCGCAGTGTGGCCCTGCAGAGCTTGTGCTAGATTAACACTCCCAGACTACATCAAAACTGACGATCCTAAAACAAGATCCATACTAATCAGTAAGCCAAAAAAAGGCACTGTAAAAAAGGTAAAACAAAAACGTAAATATGGGTCACCTCGCACTTCCAGCAGCTAGAACACTTGTCAGTCTCTAAAAATGTTTCCCGGCCTTGATCTGGTTCGAAGGACCAGTTGTTGCGGCGGCAACACTTGGATAGCTCACATATGCATGATGACAGACAAAAAAACCGGATCCCGGATAGTTAAATGTAAAATAAATACGCTGCACACAGTTTTTGTGTGTGGTTACTATACTACCCGTTAGTATAGTAACCACACGACATGGCAACACTGCTTGTGTGGTTACTATCTTTAGCATACTATAGTAACCACACATTCTCCACCTCTGCCTTACCGTAGCCCTTCTCTCTATGGCTAACTTAAACTAATGTCTTTAGGTTATATTACTACATACTACTATAAGATTTTAAAGTTATCTATTATAATTTAACCTCAATTTACGGTTCCCGCTAGTTATTCAAATTTTCCCGAATTCCCCCAACACTTACTGTGCTCGTCGACAATATTATTCATGATTTTGTCAACACCGTTCATATACCATACCTGAGTTGAAGTAATGCCATGGGAGTGAAGTAGCACAAAATAATAATTCGAAAAGGGTTACTTTAATATTATTTATTGAGATGAACTGAAAATAATAGTGATATTTATTTACGGACGACCCTGTACAATCTTAAAGTAATAAAGGTATGCTCGTGACATGTAGTAAATATTGGGATCCGTAAAGTAGTGAAACTTAAATGACGTCATTTGCGGACGACTTACTACTCTCTTTGAGCCATATAGGTAAGTCAGTGACATGAAGTAACAAGGATTCATTTAACTGTTGATTGTGCGTAACTAGCTAGTGTGATCACGGGTGTTCTTTAGTAAGTGATGTATACGCCAGTAAGTGATGTCTGACTTTAGTAAGTGATGTCCAACTTCAGTAAGAAATTTCAAAGAAATTATTTTTTATTTTATGCCTACGTTGCATAAATGGACAAAAAATAAATACATCTACTCATAAAGAGTAGCACAGAACATGAGCCGAGCGATGTTTTAAATTTTTTAATTGCGTTGAGATTAAATTCCCTCTCCCTTACATACAATGATTGCATGCAGCTTTCCATAAAACTATGTAGTAGCAATCCAGATAAATGTATGTTCAGATGTTGAGAGTTGGTAATTTAATTTTAAGACCACGAGGAAAAGTAGAATAATAGCACAGTTGACTTATTTCTTTGATTTACAGCGCATGCCTTTTGGTTATTTCAACAATACTGTTGAGGCTAAATATTTAGTTTTGCCTACCTCTCGAAGTTTGTTATATTTGAGGTTAGGTTAGGTTTTGGAAAGGGGGGCGGGGGGAGGGTAGAAAGAACTGACTTGAAAGGCTTACGTTATCTTTTTACCTCGGCCCGCGGAAGGCGGGAGGGAAAAAGGTAACTTAACCGTTTTCAGGCTTTAGGAGCCTGATTCATTGTTACTTCATCTTAAAATACTGTTTCCTAACTTTTAATCCCATTTCTAGTCGTTTTACCTACATTTATATGCAACTTCTATATATTAAAGTGGCAGGTGAGTTAAGGGTGACTGGCTTCTTCCAGGGCGGGCGTGACAAACTCGCACTACTGGAACCAAGCTAGGAAACCGACACCTTCGAAAGCAAACAGACAGTATGTGCTGATAAGCAAGATACGGTCCTAAGAAGTACAGAATTAAGTATCTTATATTAGTACACAAGTTAAACTAAAATTTAAATAACTATGAGCAGCAAGCACAGAGCTTGTGCCATCACATGATTTAAACCTTGTAACTCAAAAATAAACGTTGTATATAAACACAGTCATACCTTTAGATGAATACCTGGCTGTATAAATACACACATAATATTAATATTATAGTTGCACTAAGGTAAAATGAATGTTAATTAAGATGCATTGCTATAAAACTGTAGTACTTGACAAATTATTGAACCATAAAACAACAGAAATTAATATTTAACTAGCAAAACACTTTATTTTTACAAATTTACAAGTCGTGTTGCACAAAATTTTAGTGTTTGAACATTTGCATTATTAAATAACATTGAACATTGAACATGTGCAATTAGTTTTGATTCATTATTACTTACCTAAAATTAGTTGAAAAGATTTACAGACAACCTGAGCGATACAAATATATCATTCTTTTAAATTCTAAACATTTATAATAATATTAACCAATTTAAAAAGGTGTACTCTATAATGTTCACTTGAAAACACAACTTTGCCAAAAATCTATCGTTAACCAACTGATTTTTAGATTTCTATATTATAATTTAATTGCGTGAAAAACCACAAAAACCATTTCAAATCACTTTTGCTATTCATGGTAATTATAATAATAATAAACTAACATAGTATTAGAACCAGTATTAACAGTACTATTAACTAACAATTGGAATACCACCAATAACAACAACTACAGTAAACAATAATAACATTAATAATATTAATAGCAATACGAACAATTATAACAATCTAACTACAGTCAATTCCGCTTAAAAGGGATCTGGTTATAAGGGAATACAACTAAAAAGGACTTTCACATATTTCGTTGGCTAGCTGTGCTTGTAATGGTGGATTTAATTAAGAGGGAAAAATAAATGAGAAGTGCGATGGATCTGGTTTACCTTATTCATAAATATTGAGAGAATACCTCTCGTCTCCTTTTATTTCCGCTCGCCGTTGTTTGTTCGCTGCTTTACGCTCTCTCTTTTCTCTCTTGTATATGGAAGGTTGTCTTCGTTTTCCAGTGTGTTTATCGATCCTTCTCGCAGTTAAGCGCACTAGAGGTTGAGGTTGACTGATGGCTGGATCAAATTCAGTCTACAAAAATAAACAATTAAATAGCATTTAGTACTGACTTCTTTCTGTTACATAACTATTACGTTTCTCTGCCTTACGCCACTTGTGGAAGATTTGGAATTTTAAAAAAATCCTATTAACTTTATAAAAATTACAAGCGAAATTAAGCAAACATTGTCAGTTAATAATTGTCACTATACATTTTCCTTCGTGGGAGGTAGGGACGCCATGTTTATGGTTTTTAGATGCTGAGCTTAAGCATTTATTGAAATGGTCATATCTGTCCGTCTGTGTGTATGCCTGTTCGTTGGCCCTGCTCTACAGGTCAAATGTTTTAAGTCATTTGCAGCGGGGTTAAAATCTTTAGGCACCTACAACCAATAGCATTATTACATTTGACCACTACAAGACATTCACAGCAGACTGCAAGAAGGTGGCGGGATTTACAATTCATTGTTATTGTTCATGTTATATTGGTTGTTTCAGTTTTTAGATGCTGAGCTTAAGCATCTTTTGTAATGGTCAAGTCCGTCCGTCTGTCCGTCCGTCTGTTGGCCGTACACTAATGGTCAAACCGTCTACTCGATTTCCTTATAACTTTTTTTAGACAACCACAAAAGCTAGCAGGTTGGTCTGTATTGTTTTTTTATTTCAATTGTACTGACCATTGCTCCACAATTAAATGTTGAATGGACCGATGTCAAAACACATAGAGGTAAATAGGAAGTTATTTTCTGTAAAAAGGGGTAAATGGACCGAGCATAAATGACGCCACAAAAATTTACTAAATTTTTTGACCCACCCTTTAACCTTTTTAACCTTTATAGCGCTGTGTAAGTAGATATATCTTTAGCATGGTGTGTCATATTTTTTCAAGTGACCCACCCTTAACATAAGCGGCGCACTTTGTGTCCGACCCTAATGCGTACAACTAACATTATATTTGCACTAAGCAAACGCACTAGTCAACAAAACCAGTCAATACACCACTTAAATGCACTAGCCAAATGCACCGACCAAATTGACCAACCAAATGCACCAGTCAAGTGCACTAACCAAATTCACTAGCGACTGCTTACTTTGGGATGCCCCATAAATGATATCAAACAATAATGTGTTATTCTTTAGTACTTCCTTGTCGTCACTTTAACTCAAGGAGAGTCCAAAAATGATGTCAACTAAATTATAAGTTTTAAAACCGCCCCTCCTACATGTAATTGCTATAGCCCGGAAATCTTTCATTAAATATGTCAAATACATTTTCTTACTTTGATCAGACTGGCCATTTCTTTACAATTACAAGTTAACTGGACCCATGTCAAAACTTATGTCAATTGTGGATTACTGCCCTCTTATCTGGGGTTCACAGCCACAATCAAATTTACAAGAAATTCAAAATGAAATAAATAGGTGCATAGCTAGCTATTGTAATTATAAATCAAATGTTATGGAGGAGGCTGATTTGCTTAAAAAATGTAATATGTAGTCTATAAAGAAGAGAATATCATACTATACTTTGGTTTTTGCTTTAAAAATAGGGAAGCACGGGTCGGATATTAATTATTTAAAAAACTTTGTTTCATTAAAGAAGTCAGCTTGAGTAACGAGAAATGCTGATCGTTACATGCGTGATAGTGTAAGGTTTAAGTCGTCTACGTTTAAAAATTCGCCTATGTATCGTACAGTAAGTAGCTGGAATTCTTTACCTGAGTTAGTAAAGTTTGCTGTAACTGATAATGTAAATGAATTGTATCATTTCAATGCTTTTAAATCTAATCTATGTGATTATTATTTAAAATTGAGAATTGCTAATCCATATTATATTTATAAGCCACCGTAAAGTTTTTACCATTTATTTTAAATTGTATTATCACCTAATTTAGGAAATGGTGATTTCCAAAATTTAAAGCAAGTCGCGCTTCAGAAGCATGTAGTTAAAACCATTTGCAGTTTTAAAATCTATAAAGTTAGAAGGTTTTGCGTTTGAAAATATGCAGTTAGAGTAATTTGCACTTTTAATAACCATGTTATTATAAAATTTTCAGCTTAAACGCTTATTTAAATCAAAAGTGGAACATAACATATTTGCTTCTTAGAAAAAATGGAAGTTAGCGGATTTGATCCTTCGCCCTTGAACACGATATACTTTCGTATTTGGATCATTAATGGTAAGGGGTCGCCTGTTAATGACGTCATACAAACGATAATATTTTATAAAGTCCCTTTTAAATTTTTAAACTGTTTTCAACAACAAACAACATACATTTGTATATGTCTCGTTGATGGCAAGGGGTCGTCTGCAAATGACGTCATACAGATACCACCATTATACATTTCCCTAAATATTAAACTTTTTTTATGACGTCATGCATATGACAGAAAGCATCCTACTTTCCCCCTAAAAATTCAGGCTCTATTCAAGATCAGAGTCACATTGTACTTAGTAACTGTATTAATACTTTCGCTGTCCCACTAGCAATTATGTACACTCAATTTCTTAAACTTGCTGTTTTTCCATCTGCATTCAAACATGCAACCGTAATTCCGGTATACAAAGAAAAGGGAAGCAAATCAGACCCTAACTCGTACAGACCAATATCCAAATTGTTGTTACTGAATAAATTGTTTGAAAAGATGCTTCAGCAAAGAATGTTAGACAAAGTTCAGGCGGCGGGGCTGCTAAATGCTAATTAATATGGGTTTAGACCTGGACGCTGCTGTCAGACGGCAGTACTACAGTTCACACAAGATGTCTATAATTCTATTAATTCTCGTAGTGTTTGCTGCCTAGCATTGTTTATCGATTTAACGAAGGCCTTTGACTCTGTCTATCACACTCTATTGTTACCAAAATTAAGAGATAAATTTGGCTTCGATGGGCACACTCTGAAGTTAATAGCTGATTACTTGAGAAATAGAAAATTTTGTATTCAAAATGGTGGGTATGTTTCTGCTGACTACGATCTGCTGAGTAGTGTACCGCAGGGATCTATTCTTGGACTGTTACTATTTATTCTTTTTAGTAACGACATATCTGATGCGTTTGACTCTAAACTCCAATATGCTGTATATGCTGATGACTTAGTTATCTACTGTGCTGACACGTGTCTTTTTAAACCCCAGAGCACAATGCAAGAGGCACTAAATAGTGTCAATAATTGGTTTTCTAACTTAAGTTAAAAATAAATGTATGTAGAACTAAATTCATGATACTTCATAAATCGCATGATGTAGTCTCAAGTGGCACAGTAAGACTGTTTACCAATGGTGTATCTCTGGAACGTGTAAATAGCTTTAAGTACTTAGGTATTATTATTGACTCACATTTAAATTTTAATGAACACAGTATCTATGTAAAAAAAAGTCTCTAATGCCATCCGCGTAATACATAACATTAGAAAATACCTAACGTTTGAGGTTTGCTGTACTATGGTCAATGCCTATGTGTTGTCTATAATTGACTACTGCTCGCCTATATGGGCCTTTCAGACTGATAAGTACTACCTAACGACGCAAAATATAATTACCAGGAGCATTGTTATATTCTCTCAAATTCCATCGTGGACAAAAAAGCCTAATAAAAATAAGGCAAAAATTGATGAATCGATTGTGTTGGAGCAGGCTTATATGCTTTCTATCAGAGAACGTATTAATGATGTTATGTTAATTTTTGTGTTTAAAACTTTAAAATTTAGATCGAATATTAAATATTTGAATAAGCTGTTTAAAGTTAAAAAGATTGTAAGGCCAACAAGGTCAGGAGATGGTATTTTGCTCGAGCATTTATCTCGTAGCCCGTCTGCAGCGTTTAAAAAATCTTTCATGTACAGAGCTGTAGATTCCTGGAACAAGCTTCCATCACATCTACGTAATACTGACATTTTACTAGCTGAGTTTTAGATAGAATTAAGTTCTTATTTTATATCGAGTAGAAAATGTAGATACGTAACTATGTATACACCTCCTTAATTCATAGTTTAAAATTTTGTTGATTCCGTTTGTAACCGTATATTGCGTCACTGATATGTTTTATAAATACTGGACTTGATATTATGTAACCTAATACTGTGTCTGTTATTGGAATTCAGTACAAACTAATTAAAGTTTGAACTGTATAATTTTTACACTTGAATAAAGCTCACAAACAAACAAACAAACACACAAACAAATTTTACCCTTTTTAAATACGTACATGTCACATAAATTTGTATATTAGGCGTCGTCCGTAAATGACGTCATAAAAGTAACATCGTTTTGCAGATTGAACTATTTCAAATTTTTGTAGCTACAAGTCAATTATACATCCGTACAGGACCTATTTATGGTAAGGGTCGTCCGTCAATGTCGTCATACAAACAATACCACTTTACAGGTTGAATTTTATTACCTTACCTCATCTTTGGCAATGGAGAAAATATTGAATTTTTAATGTCGATTATTGTGTACCATGAATAGTTACACTCGGTCGTTAATTATTAGAATTTCAATTTCCCCCAACAGGGGTAAAAATGAAAGAACAAGTGCAAAAAAGTGCATTTGGAGGCAAGTTCCGCTAGCTGTATTTTTGACAAATATAAGCTGATTCAAGCCAAACCTATTTTGAAAGGAGATCATTTATACATCGTTTAGATTGTCCGTAAATGACGTCGGAAATAGAATCACTCGTTTATTGAGATCGACCGTAAATGACGTATCAAAATAAATTACCTGTTTATTGGGATCGTCCGTAAATGACGTCAGAAAAATATCAGTCGCTTATCAGAATCTTTAGAAAATGACGTCACAAAAAATGTCACTTGTTGATTAGGATCGTCCGTAAATGACGTCAAAAAACAACACTCGTTTATTGGGATCGCCTTTAAATGACGAGACAAAAAATGTCACTTTTTTATTGGGATGATCCGTAAATAACGTCACTTAAGTTATGTATCAGGTAAACGTATATGTTTAAGCCATCAATACCAAACTCAACGTTTTGACTAGACATGACATAATTTTTTCAAACCTAGCTGTACGGCTCGTACTTGGTTTACCGGATGGATCAAATCTCGTTCCTTACCCACTCGTGCAGGTACTATTCTTACCAAGCTCACTCGCATTGGCACTAGGCGTACCCAGCTAACTTAAACCTGCACCCACCTATCTTGTACTGGTGCAATTCTCAACAACAACTTTCAAGTCGCTTGTACTCTGCCAAGTGGTACCAGCAAACTTCGTACCAAGCACACTCGTACCGGCGTACCAAC
Organism: Dicyrtomina minuta; assembly: GCA_949802685.1. Classification (NCBI taxonomy): domain Eukaryota; kingdom Metazoa; phylum Arthropoda; class Collembola; order Symphypleona; family Dicyrtomidae; genus Dicyrtomina; species Dicyrtomina minuta. Next base: position 112,769 of record CATKUY010000087.1, read on the forward strand.
TCAAACCTCTGCTGTTTTAAAACTTACTTGTACCAGCACCACTCAAATCCATTTTCACTTGCAAAAGTTGTAACTCACAATCAGCCCGAATTTACGGACACTAACAGCAAGGATTTTATAGTTTTCCAGGGATTAAAACAATTTGTCCGTGAGCTCAGGATCTACTTCGGGCCTACGGTGGACAAATCTAGCGCGAAGCGCCGGATTTTTACTTGTACTCTTGTTAGTTTTATGTAGACACAAAAATGTTGTCACAATTTTGATAGACTTTTTTACGAAACTTTTCCTGAGATTTAAAAAACAGCTTGTTAGCGATTTATTTCAACAGAATTCGATAGTCCGTTACAAATTACAAAAGCACCTTCACTGTATAGACACCATCGAGCTTCCAGAGTTGCCACTGTCATAGGCTGTCAGTTAATAGGCTGACTCTGTTAAACTCCAAGAGACATGTACGGACTATGTTCCCTGTTCTGCTTTTCAAAATTTTCAAATGTTTTAAGGCGCAAATGACATTCATGTAATACTAAAACAGTATGACACATCAAACTCTATGATGTTGTAGTGCATTAGGCAAATCCATGGCATACCTACCTACTGTGGGACTAACCGAGCTTGATTTTCAGCAAGGATAAAGCTTCTATTTGCTTGCATGGAAAACTTATTCTTGCCGGGTATCAAGCTCGGTGAATCATACCGTAGGTATCTGGAGCCCATTTAGTCCTGAATTTGTTGTTCTATCTTTTCGATTTAATATATTGACTAACATAACAGCTGCGGATATAATGTTTACATGACAAGTAAAAATATAAATTTTTGATTGTCGTGAGACTTAAATTGCTAAATTGCATTGCATACAAACGCTACAATTAAATGCACAAGAAAGTAATTTCCTAATGCTAACTAGTAAGTAGCCGCAGTTGAACTCTGCCGGGCCTCAGTTAGTTCGTTCCCTCGCCACAACCTATACATGGAGCTAGTTTAATTCTGTCTTCGACGCTGCGTATAGGCGTTGTCAATTCCACACTATGCCTTGAGTGTGGCGAGGAAGACGAGACGGTACTACACAATGCACTACGCATGCTAAGTTTTAAATGGTTCTTCGGTCGCAGCATAGCTTCGTATGAAACAATCATTAAAGCCCCTAGGAGAGACGTGTTATTTATCATTGCTACAGGTCGATTCGATGAGGGCTGAATTAAATGGCTTATTACTTAAAAGGTTAAGTTTTAAATAGGGACTGCAATGGGTTAGCAATGGCCTGGGCTAACTTTGTGTTGATATTGTGATGGTACCCAAGACCCTTAAGATTCATACATCGTAGTTTGAGCACTAAAAATATACAAATTTTGGCAACGATGCTTTGCATTATATGAGTTTATACTTACTTGTAGCACTATCGGATTTTTTAGGGGTGTACCTATAATTTATAATCCAGTGCATTTCACTATTCGACAGAAGTATGGTGGGATTGCTATGGAGCAATTCACTTATACATATTTTTCCGTTGAAAGAAAGGTTGTACAGGAATTAGAAGAAAATACAGGATTTTGACTTGTATTTGTTTCGGCCTCTGCAGGCTCACAATTTTTACTCCTAGACAGAAAAGTTAAGATAGAGAATTAACATATCTGTCTTACGGAAATGCTAACAACCTCGTCTCACTCATAAATTTATTATGCCGAATCCTAACATATTTATAGCCAGCACAAGCCGTTGAGAGTTCCGAGGACAGGAACAGTGTGAGTACTGTAAGTATTGAATACCGCTATACCAAGGTGGTAATATGCATAGCTGCCATAAACTCAATCAATGCAGTATGCAGTATTCTAGGCATTTAATCGCAGTGGCTACGTCTATCATCAGTGCACTACTGATTACATATCTCCACTGTAGAACCAACGCATCTTAGTTAGCTATCTCCATTTGCACCGCACTATCCAATTTCCTCCCATAGCCATATACTGAACTTGCAAATATGCAAGCAGAACAGCGCGACAGCGTGTTTTCTGTCGCCGCTCCGAAGAGACCACTGCGAGAGGTATTAAGGACGTCATATCTGACCACTAAGCTACGGCTGCCCATTATGAACTTATAGTGCTTATACAAGGAAAACCGCATAAATCAATAACATACTATTATTACTTCAGTGTAGTTAACAAATAATATGGATTAGGCAATTATTACATTTACGTCTTACCCTGACTCTATTGATGAACTTGTTGTACAAAGATTTGGCCGTTCTGCATTCACCGACATGTTGTTGCAACATTATATTTGTAATTTTATAGTCCTTGCAGATTTGTTGAATTAGGTCGTTTTTTTTGCGATATCTTTTATATCGCTCCTTAACCGCCAACAGCGAGTATTTTGTGAATATGATTTCGCTCTGATCTGTTATGCATTTTGAAGACCTCGTGGATTTAGGGTCTTGCTTGCCCTAAAATAAAAAAATTGATTTATTTTATTATAATGTAATTAAGAAAGCAGCATTTATTGCGATGTACACATTTTTGCCTGAAATAACTTTATCGCATTCTTGTTCTTTTTACACATTTAAAAACCGTTTAGCAAATTATTCCTTTATTTATACGACAGGCAATCTTTCGCCATATTTGTTGACTTACGGCAATCAATTTACTTTAGGTTTGCCTATCTAAAGTAAAGGGGAAGTTCCACGAGGCGGATACTCAAGAAATGTAACACCGATCGGTAAGTCTTTTGGATCAATAAACGGTGAGATCAATTGGCGGTCCGGTATTTCTAATTGTACTTTTTTCTTAATTGTTTGAAAAAAATCATGACGGTATCACGGTATGCTTATGGTTGGATTTAAAAAAATAATGCGCTATTAAAATAAATACACTATAAGGCTATTGTTTCACAAGATTTTGACTGCTAGGAGGACTTGCAATTATTAGGCCATGCGAAAATCGTCGATTAATACCCCACTCCGCTTAAATCATAAAAGCACAGTTCTCAGTGCCACCCTCCCCCGGCGGTGACCGTCATTTCTTGTATGGACATATTTAAAGTTTTCGTAAATACTAACACGACGTCTTTAAAATTTCTAGACATCTGAAATTTATTCTTGTGCTATAAGGCTAATTTATTCTAGGGTTAGCAACAGACATTTTAAAAATATTGTTAGGTTCTAATCTGATGACTTTAAAATATTTTTGGGTTCTCAAAGGACATTTTAAAATTATCTTTAGGTTGACAAAGTACATTTTTATAATATCATTTGGTTGATAATAGACATCTTTATAGCTTTTTTTAATAATACAAGAACAAATTTAAAATACCCTTGGCTTCTAAACTTACACCCCTCATTTCTTTGGATGATAAAATAACATCAAGATATCCTTGGCTTTTAGAAGTTTAATATTTCTTCCATCAGTAATGTAATAGCATCATTCAGATACCATTAGGCATTTGATAGTACTGCAATTGTTGAGACAATATAAAAGCATTTGTCAGTAAAACCCATATAGTGCCTAAACAGACGTCTTTGACTTTGGCTTTAAACAAAACCTCATTTAGATACCCTTGTAAAATATGACATCTATATCCCTTAACCCCTTTCTCGTAGCTTTTAGATGCTGAGCAAGCATCTAATGAAATGGTCATGTCAGTCTGTCCGTCCGTCTGTCCGTCTGTTGGCCGCACGCTACAGGTCAAACCGTTTACACTATTGTCTTACAACTTTTTTATAAAAATCACAAATGCGAGCCAGCAGGTCTGTATTGTTTTTTCGTAATCGAACTGACCATTGCTTAGCAATTAAATGCTGAACTGACCAAGGTCAAGAAATTTAGGAGTAAGCACCATAAAAACGGGGCTAGCGACAAACATAGCTGAGCGCACGACATATGCCCAGCTATGAAACGAAATAGCACCATTTTCAGCCAGGTTTGGGGATCGTACGTAAATGACGTTATCTAAAAATTACCACTTGAGTTTGCTTTGTCATTAGTTCAAGAATTAAGTAATCGGATATATTTGACATGGGATCTTACTAGTATGCATACAAGGATCGTTCATAAATGACGTTATTCAAAAATTACCATTTTAGAGATCTCCGTTGTCATTTGTTTAAGAATGAAGTAATCAGATATATTTGACTTGGGATCTTACTAGTATGCATACGAGGATCGTCCATAAATGACATTATTTAAAAATCATTACATTGGAAATCCCCTTTGTCATTAGCTCAATAATTAGGTAATTAGATTTATTTAACATGCGATCTTACTAGTATGCATACGGGGATCGTCCATAAATGACGTTATTAAAAAATTACTACTTGAGAAATCCCCTTTGTCATCAGTTTAAGAATTAAGTAATCGGAAATATTTGACATAGGATTTTACTAGTATGCATACAGGGATCGCTCGTAAATAACGTTATTTACAAAACACTACTTTAGAGATCCTCTTATTCATTTGTTCAATAACTAAGCAATCGGATTTATTTAACATAGGTTCATACTAATGTGCATATAGGTATTGTTCATATATGACGTTATTTAAAAATTACCACTTCAGAAATCCCATTTGTCATTAGTTCAAGAATTAAGGAATCGGATATATTTGACATGGGATCGTACAAGTTTAACTACATGCCACGTTCTTTAATATATGGCCTATTGATGGGAAGCCTCCATAAATGAAATCATTTGTGAGTGGTGCAATTCATTAAAACTTTTCAGCTATATTTAACTACATGCTACGCTCATTCGTATATGTCTTAATTATTGTGGGGGAGCTTTCATAAATCCTATATTTTCTTTTAGCGTAACATAAATGGCCTTGCAACTTTGTTGAAGCTCAGCATCTACTTTGGGCCCGCCCCCAGTCCCAAAGTAGCAGCAATTTAGGACCTCCAACCACATTGTCTGACGTAATAATTACAAGACCTTGAGCATTACGGGATCGGCCCCGCTTGTTTCGACGTTTTTTACATCTTTAGCTGCGAATGCAACTTCGGACTGCAAAATATGGAATTGCACGGTTCTTAAAAACATGCCTTTGACGTGCATTTACATCCATTTCTTATGCAAAACTATCATGCATGACTTATTCAATACTTGCGGGGCGAATACGAGAACATCCTATAGTTTTAGTACAAAGCTAACCAAGAAGATACAGTGTTCGTTAGGGGTACGTCATGAATAGGGTCAAGTAAATCACTCTTCTGTGGCCCACTTACCTGCCTAGAATTAAACTAATATCAGGTAAACTACTTAGGGTTTCCCATATATGATGCGTTCCATGGGAGAGGGTGGGGATCTTGAATGTTCAATTATGGCGAAAGGGGGGGTTTTAGGTTTTGGGTTTATTTTAATGTAGGCAATGTATACGAATCATATCTAGCAGGGGATTGTCCATAATTAAATCAATTCAAAATTTCCATTTTAATGACCCCCTATTAACATTTTTACTATATTCCATGTAAACAGCTCATAATTAGTAGGGGATCGTCAATAAATGACAATGTCCACGACCCATGGGTTGAATTTTAACCTTGTGAAAATGGAGAGAACTCAATCATAGGGTAGTACTGTCTATGCAAGTCTGGCGCGCATACAAGTACAGTAGGCATTTGCTCCCACATAACTTCTGGAATTTAATATTTGGGGATCGCACGACATAATCTCTAGGTGCTTAAGAAGAAAAAGTTATTAAGGAATATTTTTTGATTTGACGCTTGCAAGAAGCGACAGGCATGTAATGACTAACTTGAACAAGAAAATGAGAGGAACAATGACAGTCAATCTGATAAAGGTAGCAGTTGCGGGACTGATTAGACTTTAGCACGGTTTATATGGGATATGAAGTTGGCATAGCTTTATATACATTTAGAAATTACGTATTCGTAATTTGTGTATGTAGCATATGTACGTTTATGTTAAATATATTAGTAACGGCAATATTTTTTAATATGTAAATACGTTGTAATAAAGAATAAACGGTTGCTACGAAGTTAATGTTATGAAATCGCCCTTGAATATTTTTAGTTGTCATAATAATAATAATAATAATAATAATAATAATAATAATAATAATAATAATAATAATAATAATTTATCTATTAACTCGATATTACTAAAGTTTATACAACCAGACTCAACCAGTCACCGTGGGTGAGGAAATGGGAGGCTACCGCATCATATTTGTCTCTGTCAAATTAATATTTCACCTATCCCCGTCTCCTAGACAGTAAATGAGTCTCATTCTCAAGGCCCATACAGTAAGTAGTGGTCACTAAGGAGCACCGAAGGAGATTGGGTTTTAATCAACCAACCAGTGGCGTTGACCGTACAACACCGAGCCGTAAACGATTAGCAGTGGGCTAGGATCGAAGCCGGGTCTGAAACTGTAAAGTTCGTTACATTCTGCAGTCCTAACCGCTTACCCAAGCACGCCTGCTTTTTTGGTTGTAGCATTGTTTCTGGTACATTTTACTAACATATTGATGTTTTTATTATTTTTGCTTTTTGAGGCCAAATTAGTATAGGTCACCCGATTAGATTGCGTATTAGGTACTTATGTAAGTAGTCACCATGCGTGGAAAAATAATATTTATACTAGGGTCATCATAGTAGTTCTGCGCGCATCTCATTTTTCAGCACTAAATTACCCTTTTATATTATTAGTTTTGCAGCGTCTCGAGTAAAAACAAGTAGCATACTATATAATGTAAGAAGGGGCAAAAGTTTAGTTTGCCCAAGAAATGACTTTCGTCAAAATGTGGACGTTAGTCTTGAGTTGATTTCATCTAAAGGTGGACGTTCGGCTGAGGTGGACCTAGGCTCAAGGTCCACTCTACCCTAATCTTAATTTTGAGTGCATTCGCCTGCAGATGTAGAAATGGGATAGAGAGGACTTTTGGCTTGACTGTTAAAGCTAAAGCGGTTAAAGTAGCTTTAGTTTCAAGGAGTCAAGTGTTTCAAATCATTTAAGATCTGTTCTCCCAACACGGACCCCCGTGTGACTAGCTTGCCCCGTACTAACACAGAGCCAAGTAAGCCTTTAAGGATATAGATCGCCACACATGTGGAGAGCCTGGCGTTTAAGATCAACTTTCTCACGAAAGAGATCCGAGGCAAGTGGAAATCGAACACCCGCCGAGTCGACAGTAGTGGAGAGCCTCAGACGCTATGTCTCGCCCGGCACCACTGGACCACCAGGGCTCTCTTGTGGTTAGTTCTAACGTAGCTGTAACACGGTTTACCAATGATTTCCAGTTTTGCATGTATAATATTATTGAACTTAATAATCTAAACACAACGATTATTAATCAAGGGTATACTTTGTTATATTCGAACTGACCTTGCACGATTCAAGTGCAACACTTAACCGAGTTTTTGCAATTCTAGCATAAGCAGTCGTATCATTAAAGCTTTCAGACATAAGTTTTATTTTTTTGCAATACCTGTAGGATGTTATTATTAACATTGCCTTGAGCATCCACAGGCTTAGGTGCGTAATTGGTGGAGATTTCTTTAACGTCTTCATTACTGAATGAGTTGCTGTCTTTATCATCCGAGCCATCCAAAACTATACTTATTACTGAGGCTGTGCTGCTTGACCCAGTCTGTAATAAACAGATACCCTAGGTAATTCGATTTTTATAACAGCGAGCATTGTCGCAAATTGCTGGTTTGCAACATTGTGTTACTAGATCACATTCATTTCACAATATAAGCTTAAATGTTTGTTTACTGTCTCAAACAATAAGACAGACAAGCGTATTGCACTTTTAAGCTTCAGTTGTATGTCAAAGTTTTTAATGCCCTTATTCTCTTGAGTTTAAATTGAAAAAGAAAGCATACGGCGTGGTACACCTATAATTTGAATGCGCATAATGTTATCTATTTACCAACGTTATCGTACTTAAACTTTAAAATATCTCACAATCATTTGAATTTTGGACCTTTGCTCACAATTGCCCGCAAAAGTTCAAAGAAATTTATTTTTTGGTGAGACTATTCAGCTTTTACAATTTTTGTTCACAAAATATAAAATTCCGTGATCTTCAGAGCTTTATGAGTATAATAAAAGTTTGCCTGACTGAGGGATAGCCGTCACAGTTATGGAAATCTGTTTTTAGGCTAGCATTTTTTACAATGCAGATTTAACAGGTATGCGGACAGATTCCCCCTGGACATTTTCCCCCCGGACCTATTCCCCCTGGACATTTTCCCCCCGGACCTATTCCCTCCGGACATTTTCCCCCCAAGCAGCAATCCCGGAAATTTTCCCCCCAAACCTTTATTTAAGATACTGATATATAATATTCCTCGGTCGTGTAAAAGCTTTTTATTTACCGTAAAATAGTGATGAGGGCCGTTATTTAATTATGTATAGAGTTAAATTTTTGAATACGAAGTTAATTTTTCAAATTAGTAGTGTCAAATAAGTATAGGTACTAGGTACTTAACTGATTCAAGGGGGAAACAGTTTTACTTTCGTTTTCCTACCGATCTAGTAAAGCAAGGAATTTTTATATAATGCCAGCATACATAACTAATCTACATTGTTTTTAGTTTTTGAAAAAATAGTATAGTACGTGTTTCTGGAGTAAGTTTACTACTTACTAACTAATATGTTTAAGAATTTTATTATGATTGAAACTAATTATTATAAACCCCTTTTGCCTTAATTTGATGTTAAAATTGATTTTGCCATATGTATTTCTACGCAAACCGCGCTCAGGGTTCAATAAAGTATAATTTTGATTTGTATTTATGATATATTACATTATTAACAAACATTTCGAAATTCATAACTTTATAAAATGAACATTTCAGTTTTCAATACCTTAAATAAGGGTTTGGGGGGAAAATGTCCGGGGTTACTGTTTGAGGGGAAAATGTCCGGGGGGAAAGGGTCCGGGGGAAAATGTCCAGGGGGAAAAGGTCCGGGGGGATAATGTCCAGGGGGAATCTGTCCTACAACCGATTTAACGACAGACAATTTTTCACAAATATTTTCATAAGCTAGTGCCAGTAACTGAAATTATTTTACCTTGTCCTGTCGGTGAGCGCAATAGCCATATATTTTAGAAAGTACATATGTACAGAGCCATCATCGTAAAATAGAGAAGATTACATTTTGCATCTAATCTAGAGTGTTTTACTGTGGATTATTAAATTTTTCTGTTTTTTACAATGATGGCTAACCTCAGGCTCAACCTAATGAGGAAGAAAAAAAATTACCTCTTGACTTGTTTTGACTACAGCTGAATTGAGTTCTGTCAAGATATTTTGACGAAAATGAATAAAATTGACTTCACAATTTATCATTTCTGAAAGCGGATGTCCATTTACTAACTGTTTGAAGAAATAGCAAACTGCTACTCCACAGGAATGATTATCGGATTCACCCTTTCAAAAAATTATAGGTGTGTAATGAAGCTTTGATTATTGTAATCAGCTTAAAAATTTTATAAATACATTCAAAGTTATTTACCTGCTGCGGAACTTCAAGGTTGACAAAGCTTGACTTTAAATTTTGAAAACAAGAAAATTGACGAAGTGATGCAAGAAGCACGTTAAAGATTTTTAGAATTTCTTCTTGCAGATTTAGGTCCTTTTTGCTATCAAACAAGAAGATTTTGTTGGTTTTTAGGCAGCAGACCCATAAAATAAAATGAAATTGGGCAACGTTTGTAACTGTAACAACTGAATCGAATTCTTCACATGAATTTGCAACCTATTGGATAATAATTTTTTCAAAAACAGATACAGTTAAATAAAATAAAGTAGGCGCTGTAAACACATTATATAATTTGTTTTTAAGTAGCTGCAAGCGCCACTTTTCAAGTTCAATATCCAATTGAATTTGAGGCTATTAGTACATTTATCAACCAGCAGAGCGATAACAATGAGAGCTCGCCGTTTAACGCGAAACTTGGCAGTAAAAGAAGCATAGTTTAGGTGAGAAAAATTATGTACTGTTCCAAAAAAGAATAAGGTGACCTTAGACAATTCTTATAAAATAGTTATAATTTAAGTGACATCTTTTATCGACCATCCGGATAAAATAATTATAATTTTGGCGACATCATTCAAAAAATATCCTGATAAAACGAATTTTATTTTTTTCGATGATGCAATTTATAGGCCTTCCTAATCAAATATTAATAATTTGAACGATGCCATTTTGATAACATTATTTAAGGACGTTACCAATATATTACTGATACTTTTTGGTTTGTAACGTGATGCAAATTGTGCTTCTATGAGGGAATTTTGATTTTATCCCTTAGCTTCTCCATTATTAGTGTGTCTATCATAATAATAATAATGATAATATTAATAAATTTAATAATGATGTTTCCCCGGTGTGTATCTAATAGGATTTGATACAACTTTTGAAAGCCCGGTGGTCACTTTAACACACTTTGAATTTTGAATCACTCTGAATTCTTGTCAAAACTTCATTTTTCAAAGTTGTCTAGATTATTTTTTAATAAATTCGCCGAATTTAAATTTAATTTGTCATATCTCACATCACTGGGACAACGTTTTCACTCTGACACTATACTTTCTGTGAATAATATGTTGTCACTTACATACCAACCGCCGAGAGATAAGCAACGATAGTGGTTGTAGATTTGAGGAATCGAGTTTATCTGCGACATTTTTATTTCATGTTGTTTGTATCAGCGGTTAATATATTTATTATTTTATTTATTTAACTTCATCTTTTAATCTTCTTTAAAGTTGTGTAATCGTCAGAGTAATCCAGAGGATATTTTATTGAGTGTATAAGTTGTAACATACAAGATTGTGGTTATTAGTAAATATATTAAACTGAGTGATCAAAAGTTTCTTGTGAACAGTTAGTGGTCATAAACATTGAACATTCATTAAGGCGGTACGAGGCATATCGCGGCATTCTCGGTGTTATACATCTTACCGGGGTCCTGGCATTACGGCAGTGTTAGGGTGTTAATGTTAAAGGATGTACCGACACGAGCACACCGGGATATCAAGGCCAATTCCCGCATCAAGATGGATCCCGTCAGCAGGATCATAGACTCCGTGGCCATATGTGGGTTTCCCTGTTAAGGCAGAGTGAACAGCGTAAGAGTACAGACAGGCATCGGAGCGCCTACCGTGTACCAACTTTTAAGGAGGCTTTGCGACTCGGACTGTTTTACCCTTTTCACGTCAGATGGTCAGACGGCCAGAGCAACCAGCTCGAGGGAAGCATCAGAGCGTCCAAGCGCTTCGGAGCTCTTCAGCTAGCCAGATCGCATCAGGGAAGTAGGGGTTTCTGGGGATTTTAGGGAAATCCCACTCACACTCTCAATAATAATAATAATAATAATATAATAATTTATTTATTTAATCGATTTGGCGTCAGCCCATACAACATTGTTAGGTTTTTACAAAGTGGATATCTACAATTTGATCAAAGATCAAATGATCTTTGGTAATTTAAATATATTATTTAAATATATCAGTAGTAAAGGTTTTTTGTGTAAGTTACTTGGTAGTGCTGTAAAAATAAATGGTAAAAACTGCGTTTCATATAGTTATCATGTCATTATAGTGTCGAGTAATATTAAGTTTACAGAGCATACATTTTATTTCTATAAGTGATAAAATAATAAAATAATAGATAGATGAATAATGTGTTATGTGATAAGTGTTATGATTGTTGAGTTATGTTCCTTCGATGCAGCTTAGGTAGAATTTTTGGATTCGTAGAGCTTCTTTTTAGAAATTATACAGTTGCTGAAAGCCCTCTGCGTCAGGGTAGCTTCTGAAGATTGCTGAGATGAGGTTCTTCTTCGTCAGTCTGCTGCTGAATAGCTTCATAAGGAACTTTGTCCGGGGTGGTTTGTAATTCCAACATTATATGGAAAGCATCTTCAACTTCTTTGCCACATAGATCACAGTCAGTACCTCCTCGTTTCCATATCTTGTTCATGCCGTTTAGATTGGTTGCTTTTTCCCTAAGTACTATTCTAGGAACGCCAGTTCTCAGGTTTAGTACAAACTTTGCCATGTTCCATTTTATGTTTAACTTAAAGTTGTCTGATTTTGTTGCATCGGTCATTATAGAGGCAAAGAATTTTATTGCATTGCAGTTCTGCATTCTGAGGACGTCATTGTTAATGCAGCTTAGTCGGTATTTCTTGATAATTTCATTTCTCTGTTTTGTGAGATATTCCTTGTTTAGTTTTTCAAAAACTTCTTTAAGTGATGGGTCCGCTAAAAGCTTCTTAATTTGAAGTATCCAGTTATATCAAGTATCTGAGGCTTTAAGCTTCAGCAATTCTTGGTAGCAGGTTGTGATAATGCTGTCTTCCTTTGCATTAAGTGTCTTTAGTAGAAACTTAATTACCGCCTTAAATAATATTAGCTTGATGTTTGTACTCCTGTTTCTAATTGAAAAAAAAAATCAAGGAGTGGAGTTGGTAGTGCCTGTAAGCCGTCGCAAATATGCTGTCTGGAAATTTTTAAAATCTTCGCAGTAGCGAAGGCCCTATATTGGTGCTGCGTACATGAGTATCGAGCTGACTAGCGAATTGAAGAAATTAGGGTGTATTTTTATGTCCTTTATTTTGGCGCGGTAAAAAAGCTCGAAAAGCTTTGACTAAGCCGCTTTAGCCTTGTTAGAGAAGTGCGGTTTAGCTTTATTGAAGATTACACTTGGGTTAAAAGGGACTCCTAAGTAGACGTATTTATTTACTGTTTCTAGTGGCTTGCTTTTCCTGTAAAATCTTATTGAGTTGCGTAGTTTATTTCCTTTCCTAAAGATCATGACTTTAGTCTTGCCTAAGTTGACGTTTAGGTCATTTTCTTTAAAAAAATTACTAAGCGTGTTGATCTGTCTTTGTAGATCTTATTTATTTGAGGCAAGTAGTATTATATCGTCTGCATAGAGCAGAATGAGTAGTTCGATTGTTGACATTTGTATTCCTTGGATTCCACTTTTTCGGAGAATCTCAGTAATTTTGTAAATGTATATGCTGAAAAGAGTTAAAGACATAGTTTCTCCTTGCAGCTCACCGCCTATTACTTTGATCATGTCAGTAAAGCCATCCTTACAGTAAACCTTGGTTTTTGCCTGGTTATATAGCTCTTTGATGTTTGTTACAAATTGTTTACTCAGTCCCGCTTCTCTCAGCCTAGTCCATAGCTTGTTTCTTTTAATTAAATAGGAAGCTTGGCTGAAATGTACAAAAACAACAAAGAGCTTGCCTTTATTTTGCAACGCTGGTCTGTTCTGCTGCCTAATGATGCATGTATAAAGAGCAAATAGGTAATCTGTGCAAATTCTTTCTTTCCTGTACGCTGCCTGATTTTCTGATATAATGTTGTTTACAGAGCAGTGAGAGTTCAGTCTATTCGAAATAATGCAGGTGTGGAGCTTGGCTATGGTGTTGATAAGGGCAATTGGCCTGTAATTACTAAGAAGGCAGTCGTCACTTTTCTTGTAGATTAGTGCTGTTATGATTTCTCCCCACTCTTCTGGTATCTGTTCATGTAAGGCTTTATTGAGAATTTGAAGTAAGTAATCATAACAAGTACTGTCTAGAGTTTTATTCTCCTCGTTAGGTATGCCATCCGCCCCTAAAGATTTGTTATTCGCTAGTTTGCTCGTGGCACTTATCAACGCCGTTATGGTTATCTCTTCGTCGAGTAGAAGGGACTTATTTGCAGTGACTTTCTGTTCTTGTTCGACAACTTCTACTTTGTTTCCGCTAACAATCTTAAAAACAGATCTAAAGTGTGCGTCCCAAGTCTTCTTTGCAATATAATTTGTTCTAAAACTGTATTTTTTGTCTCTGAAAATATTAATGGCTTTCCAGTACCCTGCATAGTCCTTGCTGATATATATTTTTTCTTAAATTTAACTCTAGAAAGTTTTTGTTTAGTCACAGCAAAGACTTTGGTATATTTTCTTGGCTTGTAGAAAACGATCTAGACTGTCCGTGTTTAAATAATCTATGCATTTGATTTCTCTATATTTATGGAGCCAGGAAAGTGTTTTTCTGTTAGCTTCTCTGCACTCCTTGTCGAACCATTTTGGGCCAAAGTTTTGTCTGTTATTGTTACGTTTTGGGGCAATTTCTGTTTGTTTAGCAGTCTGTTGTATTAGCTTGTGTAGATAAGGGTAGCTGCAATTGCTTAAGTCAAGCTCTGTGCTGTTAATGCTTAGATTTTGTCGGAAGGTCAAAGCTTTGTCCTTGCATTATCTTATATTGGTACTTTGTTCAAATACGATTTGTTGTACGTCCTGGTTATTTTTGAGCACATAACAGTATAGGAAGGTGGTCAGATTCGATACTTTTAATTACTTAAAAATCTTTAAACTCGTCGATAGCATTGCTGCTGCAAATGCATAGGTCCATCAGGCTGTGTCCGTTTTGTCCTTTGAAGGTTGGTTTTCTGAATCTTTCAGATGTACTTCTGCCGTTGAGAATTGCTAGCTGATTAGTTAGAATAAAATCAATCAGTTTTTTGCCCCGTTTTTTTACACCACTGTCAGTTGTTTTTCGTATCTGGTTAAAGATTAGTGCGTTATTAGTTAAATCTTGGAATTTTCCTACTCGGCTGTTACAGTCACCCATAAGGACGTATAAAATTTTTTGTGGCTATCATTTCTTCCATGAGATTGTCTTGTTGTTGGTCATATTGTGGTGTGGGCGGTATGTAAGTAAAACAGAGTATAACTTTTGTGCCATTTAGTAAAACTTCTATAAGGATTTTGAATTTGTCAGTATGGATAATTTCGCATTGTTTATTTATTCTGTTTTGAATGCCGATAATCCATTCCCTACTCTTTCTTCCTCTTTCAGCTACCGCTGGGATAACATTTAATTTAGATTCGTGGAAAGTTATTTTTAAGCTGTCAGTTATTACGCTAATCCAAGTTTTAGATAAACAGAAGATATATACTTCAAGTTTTAAAACAGTATTTGCTTTTTCGTTTGTACAGTTATCAATCCTGTTTATGTTCCAGTATAAGATTGTATTTACAGTATTTACATGGTGTTGTATGTGCCGGCTGAGTTTATATGCTGTTTGTCCATTTTTTTTTGATTAATGGATCGGCGGTCGAACCAAAAATCACACTCTCAATGGCTATTTATTAGAAGGAAATATTAACGTAGCACTCAAATATTTCCGCCTTTATGAAATGCGAGTTGAAGCTTTTGGCATAGTATGATGGGCATATATAATGGTATAATAGGCATAGTTGTGGTTGTGACGAAATCTAAACCATTGCAAATCAGCAAGTCAATGCAGCTTTCGTTTGCTGCTTTACTGTATGTCGCATGCTGGCTGGTGTATGCCAATGGCTATTTGGATTGTAAAGAACAGTGTATTGTATAGGCGACCATAAGGTCCCAGTCGGTACGCAACTTCATAATGAATTCGTAAATTCTTCCGAGAGTTCGCAAAGCCTTCGCGTTCATTCACTGAACATTTTGGATCTACATTAAGAGCCCACATTTAAGAGTGCATTATGCGGTGCTGCTTATTTGCTTCAGTATTGGTACCTTGCACTGAAGCTTTATTTTTCCGACTTAAGAATGCAGTCATTACGAACGTGCAAATGATTTGTTCTTAAAGAGCTCGTTTTCGCTTTATATTTGCGAATGCGCGGCGCAACTCAAAAGCACTTCACCTAAGCGGGACCCAGAAACTTCCAACCGACACTTGTGCTTGTGCTTTGTACAACTACATTTGATTTTCTACATCTCTGAATTATACCTAGTTACCTACTGTTAAAGTTGGGTATAAAAGTTGCTTTATAGTTGAGTCTATTCAATGTTCAAGTTTTAATTGTTCCCTAGTTTAAGTAATCGCTGAATTTATGCCCCTTTTGCTTTCAGAACTGTATTCAGAACAGTGTTTCCTAGTGTTTAGTTCACAGTTGACAGTATCAACATCAAAAAATTGCAAGTTATAGCAATTTCTTCACAAGTTCAGTTGAAATAATTCGAAGCTTCTTGCGGATCAACATTAAGAAGGTGAGTAATTTCACTTTAAAACCATTACTGTTTTTCTTTCCAGTACCTCAGTTACAACCAACAGTAATGTGTTCGGAACTACTTTTTTTGTTAACATAATAGTGCAAGAGTAGTTCTGAGTTTTGAATACTATGGAAGTCCTATCATAAGGAAAAGTAAATGCAATGTTTAACTGCATTTTGTTTCTCACATCAATTTAGATGAAACCTACTCTATCGCATGGATTTTCACCGAACGCTGACAACTGGAACCTAAATCTGATTTGAATGCAAACTACAGCAGCGACCTGGACCTTGATTGAATACAGGAGTTAAAAACAACGAAAGGAATACGTGTTGATTGTGAGATTAAAAGTCGAAGGTAGGTATTGATTTGATAATCACATAAATATTTATAATGTAAGATTTATATGTGCAATACTTCATCATAATTAATGCTTTCCCTCTCTTCGCTGTACAAAACTTTTAGTTTATTTGTATCTATTTGCGTGGTTGAATGAATTGAACTGTGGATTTATCTGTTTGTGCAGGAAATGGAGTTCAACATTGGACATTATTGAGGATTGCATATGAAATTTTTCCTCATTACTCCAGTTCCAAACAGTAACGAAATATATTAAACAATAACTTATCTAATATGCCAAATGTTTTAATACATCCTATTGAATATGAATGTAAGTGTGAAAAATATTAAACATTTTCATTTGGAATCAAGTCGAATAATTTAAATGTAATGATGAGTGTAAATTCATAAATTATTCAAGCATTCGAGCGTAAAAGTGCAGTAGCCGTAATAATTCATGAAGATATGAGAGGTGGCGGCACTACTCGTATGTGCTTCGTAATATGTTCGTCGCACTGAAGGAATTCCGACTCGTAATGAATAGTTTCCGACGCAAAAAAGCGGACATTTCCTACCTACAGAGATCGCATTCTGAACCATTCTCGATTCATTCGCGTCTTCATAATGAATCCCGGCTTCCGAGCCTCTGAAGCCTTTATGAATTCATTACGAATGAGATGTGCCGACTGGGGTACCACAGTACATACATACATTCCAGTCTTCACTCTGTTTCCATTGCACTGCAGCAGTTCTCTATCCATTTAATTCCATTCTACTCTCTTGTCTGAGAAGGTACGACAAATCGCCAACGACCAGCGACCAGTGACCAGTCACAATAAGACTTATAGTGGTGTTTATACACACCACAATAAGGGAAAGACTCCCTGACATTGCAATCCAGTACTCAACCAACTGAACTGCTAAGCCAGGGGTTTTAGTTTTGAATCAGTACGTGCATCAAGGGCGGATCCAAGGGGGGGGGGGCGGCTATGGTGCTTTAGCCCCCTCCATGAGGAGATTTTTTAACATAGTGGAGATAGAATCGGCCATTTTCCAACATGGCCGCTTAACAATTTTAACATTGTCAGCCCCCCATGACTTAATCCTGGATCCGCCCCTGACCTGCATTGTTTCGCTTAATTTTATTGTAGAATTTTTATCTTTATTTTTGAATCTACTCGCCAAGTGTCTTCCCTTTACTGGTCCCCATAAAACCTTGATGGCAAACCTGATTTATTTAATTAGCTTAGTACGACATTTAGTGCTCGGCATGGTCTGGTCTGGGCCGGAATTTATGGTCTGGTCTGGTCCGACTCCGTCGGACTAGATCATATGGTCTGGTCCAACTTCTCGGACCAGACCAGACCATACTCAGACCATATTGGACCAGATTAAGAATCATTTTTTCATACATAATTTTAAACTTTGTTTTTGGCTTTGAATAAACTTTTGACTTTTGATGCTCGAAAATGAATTTATTAATCAAATAAGTGAAATTATTGAATGAACCGAAACCTAAAAATATTTTACTCCGACTTTTTACGTACTTTTTACTTAGTGTTTATCCATAATTTCATGCATTTTGAAAATAATTTTTAATCTGATCGGACCATAAAATATGGTCTGGTCTGAGTATGGTCCGAATTCTTATTCTTATTCTTATCAGACCATACTCAGACCATACTCAGACCAGACCAAATTTTATGGTCCGGACCAGACCACGCCGACCACTATACGACATAAACACGAAACGGCAGATAGACAGACGAACAAAACCATTTTATTAGATTCTGAATGAGCTAAAGCTCAGCATTTACTAAAATAGGTCCCACTTATTCAGTGCTGAAAAAGTAAAGCAACTCTCTAGAAATATTTTCTTGAATTTTTAAATAGTTTTTAGTTGCATTACAAATCATTATCAAAATATAAATATTTGAAAAATTAACGAAAACCCATTTGCCTTAACATGAATGTACTACTAACTTGTGTATGTTTGTGATAACGCCTATAAAGTAGATTTGAAATTGACACTGCAAATTGCATCGAAATGTTATTGTACTTGAGAAATGTACCTTTTTTAGTTTAAATTACTTTAATTAAATAAATATTTAAATAACCTAGTATAGACTGATCACAGAATATATTAAAATGTACATACATCCTCCAACCGCGTGCATCCTGTAGATGTTAGTGTTAATTCCTCATTACGAATTAACAAAAACTCCCCAAATGAAGTAAACTGAATTCGTTTGTTTTGGGACCTCTTAAGAACAGTGTGGCAAAACGAATTTATAATAGTGTTATTCAACCACTGCATATTAACTATTCTTGAAATATCTTGGCTGTCAACGGGGCAGCACTCTCTCATTGAATGTGACGATGATGATGCGCAATTCAGAATCAGACAATCTTCATGTATTGATCCTTTTGGGAGCTGTGCTGGCTTATCACTTTCCCGCAGTGGATTAAAATAATCTGTAATTACTTTGCGAGTTAATTGTGGTGACGTTTTTGCTCCATGCTTCTGAAAAATCAGCCAATTACATGCTTAAGTGAGTATTTTAAAAGTATTGAGTTATTTTATTAGGAATTCAGCAGCGGAATGGCTAATAAGCTATCCGGCCAACTAATTAAAAATGCCGCTTAGCAATATGTAAGACTTGAAATAAGCTAGTGAAATAAATACCCGGCAGCAATCTCACAAGATCATATTATTTTAATGTAGTTCTACTTTATTATAGTTATCAGTACTACAAATGCATGCGTCTCTTGGCTGCAGTGACCCACCAAAGTTTAAACATTTGTCATTTAAAAACTGATGCGCCTTAAAACCTTTAGTTATGATCTGATTTTTACAAAATTCGATCTATTTCAAGCTTTTGCTAATTTCTAAAACATAAATAAATAAAATAGATTAGAATTGTTTTAAATTCGAAGATGCACTTTATTTTATTGAAAAAACCTAAAAATAGGTGTTTTGAGGCCGATGTTTTTCAAAAAATTACAAAGATCTTGTACCAGATTCTAAAAAATTAGCGAAGTATTTTGTTAAGCTAAAAAATGGTATGAAAACGTTATAGGGCGCCAAAGTTTTAAAATTTGAATTTGTTTTAACTTTAGCGGGTCACGGTAGTCAACCAACGCAAAATGCACTCGATTTACATCAAATCAATATCTTACAAATTAGTCTGATTTTTAAGATGAGTCAATTTAAAATCTGGTTGTACCGGACGTCGTGTTATTCCTTTGTTATTACACATTTTATTTGATCATGTCAAATTAATGCTTTCTTGTGTAATTTTAGAATACTGTTTTTTTAAGTCGTTAGTATGAAAATATTTATAAAATTTTATTAAATTTAAAAGCATTTTTGTTTTTCTAAAAATCAACAGTATGTGGTTTAGAATTGATTAAACCCAATATAATGAATAGGTTACTGTTTAACATTTGAAAATGTAGATTACTTAAATCATTTGAGAAACCTGGATGTGCTACGTTCAAATCATAATTAAATTAAACTTTAAACTTACAACAGTTGCACTTCGTCCAGAAAAAACGTTTTTAATTGCATTACAGCCAATTAAGTCCACTTGGCTCTCGTTGAAAGAAGCAATAAATTCGAATTCTGCGGTAAATGGATCAGGAGTTTTCGAAAGAGCATTAGCTCTAACACACTGCTTAAGTTTTGATAAATACATTAGTGCATTATCTTTGCTCATACTTTGAAAGTAGCTTGTTAATTTTTTTCCTAATGAAATCTGCAAAAAATAACATTAACGAATCGTTAAGAATAACCATAGCCAGAAATCTAAAATTTTACAATAGCTGGCAGATAGCGGGATTTTTTGTTTTTGTTAGAAACCTCGAAAACCGTATCTAAAATACCATTGTTTTATTAGTATTTCTGACAGAAATTTAAACACAAACAAAGCTCAAGTGTCGAGACATTCTGCATGCGCTCAAAGCAAATCAAAAACATATTATGGCGTGACACCGATACATGCCATTATATTTTTACTTGTTTTCGTTTAATGCAACATTTATGAATCGTTTAATATATATAGAGTTAAAGCATATATACATGATCAGGCCGTTTTACATTTTAGGATTTCAGCCGTTTGAATCCATTTTTAAAGTCTTAAATTTTTATAAAAAATTAAAATGCCGTTAATTTGCAATGTTATTGAAATTCACATTGCAAATTACATCGCGGGACTATTACTAATAACAGTGCTGAAGAAATCAGTGCAGATTTGTCAACATCATTTGTAATCTATAGATTCTAATGCCTGATTGGCTACCTTAAATAATAATCCAATTTAAATTTTTACAAAGTTAAATCTACTTTACAACAAATTTGTGTAAACGTATACTGAGTCGTTTAGGCTACCCTCGATGGAAATCAGTGTTAGGTTTGTTCTTTTGAATAAAATTATCTTTATGTTTAAACCACCCAACTAGTTTAGTTGAAGAAAAGCAAAACCTTAAATTATTAAAATCCGCATAAGTTTTCTCGCCGCAGGAAAAAATCATAAAAATATGAAGGTACGCTTTTGTCCATGTTGTAAATATGAGAATTTAAAAATAAAAAATTTGCGTCATGTCTTTTTACATTTTAAAGAAATTCAACTAAAAATTCAATTTAGTAATATTTTGTATGAGTTTACAAGAACTTATAAAGCACCCTGCAGTTCTTCGTGAAAAGAACTGGGGAACAAGGAACAAGTTCGTGTTTATGCCAATGGGGGGCCGGAAACAAATGCCGTCACCTAAATTTAATTAATTTTTGGACTCACCCACCAACCCATTAACCATTGCTTAAACATCTATGTTTAACACTAACGATAAGTGTCTTTCTTTGCCGAGTGGCTCACCTTCAACTTTTTGTGGCGCCAATTGTTTTCGACCTTCGCAAGTCTCAGTCGTCTCGTCGTCAGCCCGCAGCCTGTCTAAACTGTCTCCTACATCAGACAACCATAGAATGTCGTGGCGAGCGCCAAATTCAAAAGTCTAACTTTTTTTCCATTCCATCCCATCCATAGCTGGGCGCACTCAGTGAGTGGAGTGCAGCACTCCGCTCTAAAACTGCACTCCGCTCCGCTCCACTCTGTGAGCGGAGTGCGAGTGCAAGGAATTTAAATTGCACTCAACGGAGCGGAGCGGAGTGCACATTGACTGCACTCAGAGTGCAGCGATTTTTAAACTTCGCGCCACACCAAGGATGTATTTTTGTATGTTAATGTCTCAAAAGAGTTGCACTCAAAGAGTGAAGTGCAGAAAATATTGCACTCATAACGAGTCATTAGCTTCAGTGGAGTTCGAGTGCAAAATATTTTGGATGTACTCAAGCGAGTGGCGTTAGAGTGCACAAGATTTGACCTGCACTCGTACGAGTGGAGTGCAAGTGCAAATCAAATGCCCAGCCATGATTCCAGCTTGGTAGGCAAGTTTTTCAGATAAGTACAAAATAATTTTTTTTACATATACCAAGTTCTCAAAAGTAGGAGAAACAATTTTTATTGCATTTAGTGAGCCTGGTACCCGGTAATACCCGGTTGAAGTTGAAAAGGCTTTATTTTTTTACAAACAACCTGGAGCCCAAATCGAAATTCGGTTGACCCTTAATTTTTTGTTTGCTTTAACACATACTCATGATTTTTTTATCAATCATATCTGTACAAACAACCGAATTTCAGATTTTTCCTGTGCTAAATAATTTGTTTGTGGCTCCCGGCGCCAAGATAAGTATTCACATTTCTATAGTTCAAAAAAATCGCAATAAAAAGTTACATCTGAGGCAATTTTAAAATGTAAATACTTATCTTGGCGCCGAAAGTTATAGGCAAAAGAAATTTAATAAATTCCAAAATTTGCATGTACAGTGTGTCTCAAAACGTTAAACTCACCCCTGTTTATGGGGTTTACTTCCCTCTAAGAATGAATTTTCCGGCGACATATTTATTTTTAGATGACAACTCACTAGTAAGTAAGATTCTTTGAAGCTAGCAGCTAGAATGGAGTTCCATAAGGAAAAACTGCTGGACAAGGTCGAGATAGACATAGAATAAAAGGCTAGGACATTCCTTCTAAGCCAATTGGATTTTTATGCTCGACAACAATACTCCACTATTCTCCAAGAAAACATGAAGAAGTACGGCATTATAACCGGATCCCAGAAAACCTGGATGACCATGCCAGTAGGGTAGCGAAGACCATTGAAAGAATGAAAAAGAATGAGGAATGACGAATACGTCCCAACTCCTTACGAATCTGAAGATGAAACGGACGACCCTAATGACGACAGATATAGTATATAGTGTGACATCTTGACAAAAGGAATGGACTGGAAAAACGGAGACCACTATTCACACGAACTATATCTCTACACAGAAGCATATGGTCTGGAAAATGGTACATATTTAACTTGGATAAATCTACCACTAAACATCAAAACTGACCATCAACTGGAGGAACTAAATAGTCTTTGGAAAAGGCCAGACTCGAAACCATTCATCTACAAAGCTTTCATGGCACGCCCAATGGATAGTGGTCAATCTGATGAAGAAAGCCCGGACCAGACTCGGATAAGGTCAAATATTCCAAACTGTACAAGGTTGGAAATAGAATTACCATTACTACCAGTACCTGTAGAAGAGGAACCTAAAAAGGAATACCAGATGTACATGGTCAACATCCAGCTAGATGAAAGAAACGCTCTGGATATCTAAAATAAGATCAAGGCTAACCAACACTTGGATCAGTCACATCCAGCGAAGGCCACTCCACCGATAGACGAAGAAATGCTAAGGATGGAAGCGAAATACCCGGATCTGGAATTTTACCGCCGACCTGAACATGGAAAACTCCAATGGCGAAGGAAACCAAAGCAGACAGACGAGACCCATCTACATCACCTTTTAAGTTTTGATTTATGTTCTCATGGAAATACTAACTATCGTGACTGTTGGTACTGCAGCAGTAGCACAACCCTAAGGAAAGGAACTCCTTGCAAGAAAAAATTGGATTTCAAGAAACCTTAAAAGGAATGGATAGAGATTTTTAATCAAAACCAGGTTAATTTGGAAACCCAGAAAATTAAGATAATTACTCCGGCAGTTTCTGAACACGCAGACTTTTACACTAGAATCCACAAACTGGAGGCCATGATTCAGGAGGAAGAACAGAAGCCGGCCGAAAATATCTAGGCAATGGAGGAAGCCGAGCACCAATATAATCTGGATATAATGAAAATTGCTAACTCGTGTACTCTCAAGGAAGAAATAAACCAAGAAGAAAGATGTGGAGCGATTTTTAACCCTGATGACCTAATAGAAGTCTCTACAAAAATACCATCATCTTCTCTAGCTGGAGCTGACAAAACTCAAGAGGGAAGGACGGTAAGGTCAAAAAGAAATTCTATTCTACACTCTGGAGCTGCACGAAGCAAGGATTGAGTAGAAGGACGAAAGCAAACATTGCATGGACGTACATATACCGCCCAGGAGAGAGTGCACGGTAAGAAGCAAAAGATGCTATCTCAAATCTCAACTACCCATGAGCCGAGCAGACAAGCACTTTCAAATATACGTGGATACCCAGGAGCACTTTCTGGAGCTGGCTCTGGAGAGCAACACAGGAGGGAAATAACCACCACCATGAAGAAGCACACTGGAAATAATGGACGAATTCCAAAAATCAACTGAAGGACTAAAAGAAATGGAGTAGAAGTTCACAATTTAGGGAGGGACGAAGCGGAGACTTTTCTACACTTGAGGAGAGAGCACGCTGTACCACTGCCTAAATTAAGAAGGGATGAAGAAAGGACTCTATCAAACTCCGGAAGGACGACCAACACTTCTACCAACACACTTCTACTATTTTTCTTTTTGTTATATTTCATGATGCTAATAATCGGTGGCGGAGCACAGAAGATTGATGAAGGAGGACCGGTGATTTGGCAACGATTTGAACACCCCGCATTGTCGGGATACAATTCCTACAATGTCAAAGTCAGAATTATATCACCATGTCATTTATTAAGATACCCGAATGTTTCAATTGGAAGTTCTGGGAATAATTTGAATAATAAATGTCAGGACGAATATTAGTGGAATTTCCTTCATCCGATGCAGAAAATTTGTCCAACATCAATGACACCGACCAGAAAAAAGAGATCCGTGTTTACTAACATCGTGATGACGGCACTGGCAGTATTTACAAGCGCTGGACTTGGGATGTCATACCAGGCAGAACATTAGGCGGAGATGAATAAGCAGCACACCAAGGAGCTGGCACATCATTTTAACAACCTAGACAAGAAAATACGGAAAAAGACGAAGAATTTTCAACTCTTCCAGGACCATATGGACAAGATTACGGACCAGGTTAACAAAATAGCGAGTGCTACCAATCGCTTACCTGACGAGATCCAGAATCTAGAGGTTGACATAGCATATCTAGTGTCAAGACTTGAGTAGAGAGATTATCCGACACACCAAACGGCTATGGAGCAAAGGACACATGGATGAAGAATTATTAGATTTTCTGAATTTCACCTTACCCTGTGGGGAACTTTGCCAGCTGAATTTAGCTGAATTTCGATCCTGTCAAAGTGATGCACAAATGGACAATTTTATGGTAAAATTCATTGTACCACTTGTGAACCCTAATTTGACATTAGTCGAGGCAGATCCTTTCAGATTTGTGATAAAGACCAAAAACCGGACGTGTGATCTGGAATACACTGGACCAAAAAACGCACTACAATCTAAAGCAGAGGACTGTATTCACGATACTGGACTGGACTAGAATTTTATGGACCGAGTCGCAGCTACGAACAGACTGAGATGCAATCCCAAAAATTCTTTTAGAGGAGAAAATAAACATTTTACTCTCCAGCACTGTCGGAATAGTACAGATGCCGATGACGTGGAGGCTATTCAAGTGAAGACTTACAATAGATATTTTCATATTTATTGTCTACGTATGCAGAAAACAGTGGCAAGCAAGAGAACCACCCCTTGCCCAGATGGAATCTTCCTACTTCAAATTACCACCACGTTTACGATCAACAATGAAACGTATAAGGGTAGAATACTGGAGCTTATCTTCAATCAACGAGAAGACCCCATGCTAGTCGACCAGCTCAACTACCATCTAAATCTGGATATGAACTTAAGCAAGCTGAACGAAACGTTTACTGAAGAAGACAACAGTATAGACATATCGTCATGGAAAATTGACACCTCGATTCCTTGGTATATGTACCTGATACTTATTGTGTTTATTTCAATTTGTTTGGCAATGACCGTGTTCTATTTCAAGTGAAAACTTACGGCCGCATTTTGGAAACGAGAGACAACAATTGGACTCATGTACTGGGAGTACATAGTAAGCAGAAACTAGACGTTGCAGATATGAAGCTGCAGAATCTATACGGAGAAAGACCAATACCCCCGCCGAGGAGCAGAAGGACGGAGAGTATTTACGAGAATTTGACAACCCGATGCCACAGCACTATGCACTTCGATAGGAGCAGAGCACTTGAGGATAATTCTATACTCACGAGAGATTCGTTCCTGGCAGAGATGGACCGTTTCAAACGGGATGAAACAAAGGCGGATGCACCTGCACTCATACAGATCCAGGGACCACCAACATCCACACCAACATCAACATCAACGTCAACACCTCCCGCAAAATTTCCTATATTTAAGAAAGTGGAAATATCTGATGATGAGGATTAATAAATTTTTAAAGTCTATTTTTCTTTATTTATTTTTTTCTTGATTTATAGGATGTAATTTTAAGATGGAATTTTAGATGTGATTTTCTTCTTTATACTCCTTTTAGTTGTATCAAAAGTTAAATAGAAGGGTATTGCGACATACAATATTCACACATATTAGTCATACAGGTAGTCACAGGTAGAAACATGTATTCTCATATATGTTGAAGCATTGTATGTGTAACGTGTGTAACTTCGTAGGATTAAGAAAGAATTATATTTTATATTTCATTCGTCTAAGAATGAGAGATGCATGAGTAATAATATAATAATATAATTTAATGAGTCTAGCTGGCGTCGCATTAGATAAAAAAGAATGTGCTGAAGCGTGCTCAGCTGAGCTATGCATAAACATACTACATGCGTTGTATGTATGACGGAGATTGTTTACGTCTTATTGCTGTGTCTGCGATATGAGACGAGAATTCAAGTTGAAGTTCCATTTACAATATCAATGTCAATAGACGTAAACAGTAGCGGTATTATTCTTATTTAATAACTGCGACCAAACTCTTTATTCCTTTGATTCTTTATAAGAACTAAACAAATGTGGAAATCACGAAATTCTCTAATTAGATTAATCATTAGGACAATTCGTAAAGTACCAAAAAATATTAAATTAATGTGTCTGGGTAGAACTATTAGTTTAAGGATGTTGTAAAAACCACATGGGATGTTTTACTTAAAATTATAAATTTGACAATTGTAAGAATGCGGTAGTCTTTGTCTGAGACAAAACACCAATTCATAAATTATACAAAATTATCATTTATCTTTGTCAACCGAGTTTAATTCAGTGAGAATTAGAGTGAATAAAATCAATCGTAAATCTGAGTCCGAGTAAGCAGGAAGTCTTCTGAAAGAGTCCAGAATCCTTTTTATTTACCCTATTTGCATCCCCCGTTATCTGCGGTGTCTGCTAAGTACAGTTTGCCCTATTTAAGCGTATTCACTAGTTTCTTTAAACCTCGTTTATACCACTGAGTTAATTGGGCCCCCACACTTTACGTGGGCGGTATCAGCACTATCCGACAGGTCTACTGGTTACCTAACTTTTGCTGAGTATTTTATACAAAGTTAAAGTTCAAAACCTTAACAAAGTTCGAAGGCCACGATTGCCGCGCAAAATTCATTCTTGCAAATAGAAATACTTACACTGTATGAGAATATTCAAGTCCTATATGTGAAAATACAGTAAGCAACAATGACTGGAGTTTTAATTTTGTGCAGCAATTAGACAAAATTGCATTATTTTAGTACAAAAATACAATTATGTCCAAATAAGGACAATTTGCGTCCTGATTAAGACCTAGGCAGGACGCAGGA
Organism: Dicyrtomina minuta; assembly: GCA_949802685.1. NCBI lineage: Eukaryota > Metazoa > Arthropoda > Collembola > Symphypleona > Dicyrtomidae > Dicyrtomina > Dicyrtomina minuta. Next base: position 140,229 of record CATKUY010000087.1, read on the forward strand.
CATTGATGCCCAAATCAGGACAGTCCCCCCTAAATCAGGACGTCTGACATCCCTATCTACAGTTGACGGTATTAAAAATTTCTAATTAAAGGACCCCTCCCATTTTTCTCACCAGCAAATTTTCACTGATTTTCGGGGAAAGACAGCTTTTTGCTACATTACTACTCACTATAGTCGTACATAATAATAATAATAATAATAATAATAATTTATTCATTGAGTCGATTTGGCCGCAGCCCATACAACATTGGCTATTTACATGTTTAGCTTTACAGGGGTAATTGATCCTCGGTTTAATATGGTAATATAGTCGTACATACTTGTATAGCTTGTGTATAAAAAGAGATTGTCCATAAATGGCGTCATTCAAAAATCTTAATGTAAAGGATTTCACTCAAATGTTTTTCACTTTATTACACATGAACGCACGTATATGGCTCATAGATAGTAGGGAATCGCCCATAAATGACGTCATTGAGAACTCTTCATTTTATAAAACTCCTAATTTTTTCCGGCCTAAGTTAAACTGTGTCATGTACATCCACATGTGGCTCATTCATTGTAGGGGATCGTCCATAAATGTCGTCATTTAAAAGTCGCCATTTAAAGGTTCTCGCGTTAACTTTTTTCACTTTATGCCATGTGCATGTGCCTATGCCTCATTATTACAGTCTTCGTTCTGAACTCGACGAGAGTAGACGTGTACTTCTCTCTGTCCTGAGTACTATCAGAAGGCCTTTTATTTCCATTTTGGATTTTTTTGGCTTGAATTCCTCTGTTCACGAAGCACCTAGTGGTTGCGGGTTTAGCGTGTCGGAATTAAGTTGTTGATTTTCTCCTATCTTCACCTTGGACAACTTTTGATATTTGAAATAGCGTATATCTACATATCAAAGCTGTTTTGCATACCGCAGAACTAACAAGCTGGAAGATTTGTAGCTTTAGTAGAGAGGCAGTGCTTGTCACATTGCTGCTCTACTGAAGCTATTTAGGAGTTGTCACAACGTATTTTCGGGCACGTTGACCCTAGCCAATAGCACTACCGGCAATCGCTAGAATATCTCTCGTATTTTTGTGAATAGTTTCGATTAGCTTCGCTTAGTTACATGCAAGTTAGACTATGTGCTGGTATTTCGGGAATTTGCATTCCACCAACGACTTCTGCCGTTGATAAATACCAGTACTATGGTCTGATTTAATTGTGTATTTTAAGCAACTCATAGGCATAATCATAGTCACTTAATAGGTATACGCTTAGAGATTAAATTGAAAGTTTAGTGCGAAAGTCTCTCGTTCTTGCTCACGCATACTTTATAACGAGTAAACATAGCAACTTTCATAAATAAAGACATGTTCATAGTAAGAAAGGATCGTTCTGCAATGGGCATATCAGTGGCCTTAGCGGCATTCCAGTAGCTTCATGTTACTGGATCTTCTTCAAATACAATACAATGCCTTATTAATAGTAAAAAATTGGCCATTAATGGACATACTTTTGAAAGCCAATATTCGCTGTAAGCTCAGCATCTACTTCGGACCCCCGGTAGGCAAATCCGGCGCTTTGCGCCAGATTTTTTAAATAATATAGATTCAAAGTAACTCGAGTGCATATTGGGTTGTTTGGCTAGAGTTGCGCAGCAAAATTTTAAAAAATTCAAAATTTTAAATTTTACCACTTTTCAGCTTCTGCAGCTCTCAGCTGATTTTGATAAAATTTGACTTATTGTGATTCTGAGACCGTTAGCTAAAAAATAATTTTAAGATTTTTCAAAATTGCTGTTTGGAAAAAATTGGTTTAGAAAACCCTGTCTCAAAAACTTATATTTCCTGGAAGCAATACAGCAAATAAAAATCCTGAAACAACTTTTTGGATTAAGGAATCAAAATAAAAAAAATCAAATCTCATTAAAATCACAGGACAACAAAATTTTAAAATTTGAAATTTGAGCGATCGAGTATTTAAGCTGTTATCAGGAATCCACTTATTAGACTGTAGATCATATATAGAACTATTATGTCATGTCGCCAGATTCTAGATCCCTCCCTATGTAGGTTTACAATAGTTGGTGTAGACAGCAATAGCGAAACTGGATATTTTGGGGTATGTAACAAGAAAAATATTTTAATTAACAATTTTTTGTCTATTTTTTTAGTACACCCGCGTTTTGTACAAAATTGGAAAATCCTGACCTCTGACCGGCCCGTTGGCAAGATAAGGGGTCAGGATATTCCAATTTTTATAGGGGTCAGGGATTATTACAGGTGTCGAGGTTATAGTCCACGAGCGTATCTATAAATATTTTGTTTTCAATACTTTGCATATACATGTACGTACATAATAAAATAAACTTGTCTTACCTCTTTGTCTCCTTGTTCGTCGATATTTAACTGTGTTTTGCTATCATCCTGGACGCATAAAACAGGAGCGCTACGTTTCTTTAAATTAAAAATAATATTTTAAATGTTACATGGTTTACGCTTAAAAGAATTTATTTTATTGACGTTTAAATTATTTTTTTATTTCACATAATCGCAGAGCAAATAACCTTCAACCATGGAAATGCATCCATATTTTCTCTATCACCGTAGTCATATGATAATTCTTCTCCAATAGCAATGTTCCTAATGGCGCGAAAAACTACTCTCGGCATTCCATTGTAATCAAAAACAACAGGCTTTACATTACCCGGTCTAGAGTGGTTGAGAAGCCGGCCCATTTTGCCATCTTGCTCGCGTGAAGCATCAATGCTATAATCAATTAGAAATAACAGCAGCAACTTATTAATTGGTCCTACACTTTTGCATCCCGTTCTGTTTAGTCTAATTTACAATTCATATACATGTTACAAGTATTGAGCACGATTAATCTAAAAATGTTTTAGCACACTGGCGTGATTGTATTTAGTATAATTCGGAATAAGCAAGCCAATTAAAGAAAATTTTGCTGTGCGATGAAGGAGTTAAATTGGGATTGTTTGTTGGCTAACTATGCTTACTACAGTGGTACGACATTTATGGACGATCCTCTACTATAAATGAGTTACATATGTATGTACATAGCTTACAGTTACCTTACACCAAGAAAATTATCAAAAAGGCGTCCTAAAAATTGTGATTTCAAGATAAAGTCATTTGTGGACGATCTTCTACCAACTATGAGCCACATGCGGATGTACATGACAAATATTTTAACTTGACCGAACGAAAAAATCGAAGGATTTCTTAAAATCAACTTTTTTGAATGACGCCATTTATGGACGATCCCTTTTTATATATGAGCTATATACGTATGTATAACTAAGCTAACTCGGACAAGAAAAACAGGTGGGGTCCTAAAAATGGGGATTTTATTCATTGACAATCCCTTACTATCTATAGGCCATGCACGTATAAGTATAGCATCATTTGTGGACGACTTCTCAGTAGATACTTCTATGTACGAGAGGCAATTGTTCTTTGTTCTCTAAGTCTGTTAAGGAAGTGAAAAGTGCTAAATAAGCTGTAAAAACTCATAGGAATTGATACAATATGTGAAAACTTGATCGCATTTCTCAAATAATAAAGATATGACGCACCCTGTAGGCAGCAAGAGGATCACATATTATAACGTCAGCAAAATATGTTTCCCCTACAGTACTTTTGTCAGCAGTTTAATTGTGCTATAATGACAACCTTTAACATAGGTATCCTGACTTTGTGGCCGAGGGGAGATGTGTCTCTGTCCTTGATATCTCGACGGTTTCTTTTTTGATCCGTATGAGAGAATCCTTAGTCAGGTAGCGACTTTGCGTCTCGTTGCGCAGAAGTTAGTGTTGTGAAAGGGCTTGGTGGGGAGGGGGGGTTTGAGAGCTTTTCGTGAGCAACTAAGGAGATGCAGTATACAGCCGTTCATATGTGTATGAGACATAGGCGGTCGTATTAAATGTGAGTCTAGCAGACCAACAGCTGTCTTACCGTACCTAGGCATAGTTGCAATATAGATTAGCAGACCATACTCTCCTACTCACTTTCATGCTGTGGATGTATTGGCTCAATGTAGTGGGGCATTCGGCGTTAGGTGAACTCGTTTGTACTTTGGCTGGTCCTTAAAGTACACTCTTGTGCAAATACCTTTCGCCCCAGTCCTCCACAAGGGATGAAACTGAAAAGCTCCTGAAAAGGAGGATAATCTACCTGGACTGCAACAGAGGTCAGCAGTAACATAAGTCACTATCCTTAATATACATATTAGTTCGTAAGACACAAGTCGTGTAGTGTAGCTAATTTCCGTTGGGGAACGCTCCATAGGTAGTGTTCAGACTTCGTGTCGTCCAACCCGCGGGAAATATTATTCTACACTCACATGCTTGTACAGTAACTCGGCTCGTATATCTAACGATAAAAAGTAAAAAGGCAATATACCGTACATGATTTGAATTGTACCTTTAACATAGGTCCACTTAACTGCTTGTAAAAACCAAGTTACTACATTCAGGTCATGACCAAAAACTAAACAGCACATCTAAATCCCACGTGTAAGCCTTAAGAAGTTGTTTAAAAGAAATTAGTTAAGAATTGCGACCTGTATATGCACGTAAAAAACTAGACAGACAGACGAACAAAACAATTTTATTAGATAATCAATAGTCAATGAGCTAAAGCTCAGCATCTAAATAGTATATTGCGTCTCAAGAAAATCATTTTTCCTAAGATAAATAAAAGTGCAAAAGCATTGCCTAAGCGTTTTACCGTGTAAACAAATGTTTAAATTGAGTACTGTCATGGCTCCAGACTTCTGTTGCTGTTATTAAGATGGCGATTGTTATTTATATTATTATATTAACATACATATTAGAATTATTATTATTCCGACTATGGATTTGGGAATTTAAATCTATAGCCGTCATTCTAAATCTGGTCGTGGCTGATGGCAGAAGTTTTATTATTACTTGTGCTGAATAAAGACTACCTATGTTGTACGCTACACTACTGTACACACCTATTCCTATTTTACTTTGAAAAGGTTCTGGGTTGATCCTCTAGTGGTGGTAGAGGCGGCCGCTACCCTGCCTGTAACAACCAAGCGGAGCTACACTTTAATCCAAACTAAGTTTTATTTTTAATTTAAATAATTTTTTTTTATAAAAACTACGATTCTACGGCTTTTTCGGAAATTCTATGCCAGAATGGAATAGTACTTGGGTGATATGGAGTAGGAGTAATTAGGTGAGAGCATTTACGTGGGTGACCGAACTCTGCTGACCTCCTCTGCATCTCTAAACCATGATTCCGTCTACTAATTTCTACGCTACGGTTTTATGAAAACAACTCGGTGGTTTGATGTTTAGGGCCAGTAGTAGTTTGGTCGTGCCTTTTGGTCAATCCTAGCTCTGCTGACGTCCTTGGTATCAACTGACTGTAAAATTATTTTACAGCTGCCACCGGCATCTAGGATGGACCTTAAGTTGCTTCTTACAGTCCGCTAGATGTCGTTGTGGTCAGTATTCTCCGATTGACAGATTGTCACTTCTGAGCATGTGCGGCGCCGATTGGTGTCGTCACTGATTACTACGAATAAATATTTTAATAGTCAATACTACCTGCTGTTTCCACGACAAATTTTGTCATGCTATGACACTACACTTTATTATTATTTAATTAAAACCGATTTTACCCGGTTTTTTTGTTTTTGCATATACCTCCTTAACCTATCCTGTTTTCCTCGCTGTTTTTTCTCCTATTTTCAGGACATGAAGCACTTTACCCCATTCCAACCAAGTATAAAAAATCAGAACAAATTCTACAAGGAAGAGCATTCTTAAGGTTACAAATTGTTTGATTGAAAATCGTATCCCCTCGATCAAATAGCCAGTCATTAAATAAAATACAAATGTAATACAAGCCATAGCGCTATAAGATAAAACAATTATGTAAATTTTGTTGTTATTTAAGCTGAATAAAAACTAAATGAAAAAAAAAGCATTCTTGATAAGCGCCGGCGCGCGCTGAAAAAACGCGGGAATTTACACACTTCTGCTGCTTGGCAAATGCTTGCCTAAGGTGAATACTTTTTGACCAGGTGGTGGCAAGTTATTTCCCTATGATAGTTTTCCTTGCCACACGGCAGAAGTCTAAATGTCAGGACGACATTTTACTAGACGAGGGCACGCCTCTTCATCGGTAAAGCGGTCACCGAACGAACATGTAAAAACCGACGTTCCACTGGCAAACCGATACAAACCGAAGCACCGCGCCAACTTCCGGCTTGTTTGCGGCTGACTTTTAAAAAGAACATTTCGAAATTTTCAAAAACATGTAGATGGAACATGTTTACACTTTAAAAAAACATGTAAATAGAGCATTTTTACACTTTCAAAAAACATGTAGTTAGAACATTTTTACACTTTGAAAAAACATCTAAATAGAACATGTTTACAGTTTGAAAAAACATGTAGATAGAACATTTTTACATTTTGAAAAAACATGTAGATAGAACATGTTTACACTTTGAAAAAACATAGAGGTACAACATTTTTAGACTTTTAAAAAACATGTAGATAGAACATTTTTACAAATTTAAAAAACATGTAGATGGAACATGTTTACACTTCGAAAAAACATGTAAATAGAGCATTTTTACACTTTCAAAAAACATGTAGGTAGAACATTTTTACACTTTGAAAAAACATGTAAATAGAACATGTTTACAGTTTGAAAAAACATGTAGATAGAACATTTTTACATTTTGAAAAAACATGTAGATAGAACATGTTTACACTTTGAAAAAACATATAGGTACAACATTTTTAGACTTTTAAAAAACATGTAGATAGAACATTTAAAACTTTAAAAAAACGTGTAGAAAGAACATTTTTACAAATTTAAAAAACATGTAGATGGATCATTATTACACATTTAAAAACATGTAGATAGAATAATAAATGTAGGAATGAGATAAAATAGAGTCAGCTATTCATACCACGGCAAAATACCGTTGGTTTAGCTATCAGTTATTTACCGGATCGGTGGTTTGAATAAAACTCAATTATCAGGTCAATAACCGTGGAGAGGAGTGGACGAGGGGCAATATGAGCAACATATGTATTCTAATTCATCTCAATAATCAAGATGTGGCCTTAAGTCGAGGTCAGGGAAGAGAAGGTCATGGCTCTGGACTTCTGTTGCTGTTATTGAGATGGCGATTTTTATTTATAACAATGTATTACTATATTAGAATTATTATTATTCCAACTATGGATTTGGGGATTCAAATCGATAGCCGTCATCCTAAATCTCGTCGTGGCTGATAGCAAAAGTTTTATTATTACTTGTGCTAAATAAAAACCACCAATGTTTCACGCTACACTACTGTACACACTTATTTTCATTCTACTTCGACAGTACCTACCGACTTTGGGAAATGTTGTGTGCGATTATTGCGGCCAATTTACTAATTAGTGATAATACCTAACTAATTACATTTCAACACATTTTTTCACCTGAATCAAATTATGAGCCGCGTATTATTAGATATAAATCAGAGCAAGTTTTCTCTAGTACTACTAAAATAATACGCTTACCAACCTCGGCTCACTGGCCTGGCAAGGTACAACACAGAGTAGCTAACTTCTTAAGTTTAGGAGCTTCTGGCGAATAAAAACTTGGATGGGTGACATGACTTAACAAATACGATAAGAGGTGAGCGAGATGCTGTGAGGTCTTAAAGGGAATAGGTGCTATTCATATACATCTTCACGAGTTTCCTCTTTAGCTTTTAATAATTAATTAATTAATTAATTTTATTCATTAAGTCGATTTGGCTTCAGCCCATACAACATTGTTAGTTTTTACAAAGTGGTTATTTACAATTTGATCAAAGATCAAATGATCCTTAGTAATTTAAATATATTATCGGTAAGGGTTTCTTGCGTTGCTTTCTTGGTTGTGCTGTAAAAATAGGTAGTAAAACTGCGTTTCTTATAGTAATCATGTCATGATAGTGTCAATTAGCTTTTATTATTAAGTTTAAAAAAAGTACAAGCTCAATTTTCTGCTGACTGCTAGCGTCACCATCAATGCTAAATGTTAAAAGAGCGGCGTCTAGTAGTGTTAGCTAGTTAAGTAAATTCAAGCTGTTAGGCGGCACTGAGTAAGCTGTCAATAAATTTTAAGCTCTGCCAGCCACTCCTTTCTAAAAAGGAAAATAAAAGTACGGTCTAGAGCTTTCCAGCATCAGCAAATTAATCCATTTTTGCAAGCATTGCAGCAGAGTGGTAAGAAAACTTCCTGACTTAAAAAATACACTAAGCCAGGCTCAAAATAATCTATCTTGTCTCATGAGTGGTTTAATACATCATAACATTATACAATAAATTGCATATCGTGGGTGAAGGATCAAATCCCATCAAACTTCCATCTTTGCTAAGAAGCAAATTCGCTTATCCTTCTTCCTTTGTAAGTCCTAACTTCCACTTTTAATTTAAATAGGCGTTTCAGCTGACCAATTCATAATTACATGGTTATCAAAAGTGCAAGTTGCACTAATTGCACATTTTCAAACGCAAAACCTTCTTACTTTATGAATCTTAAAACTGCATATGGTTCTAACTACATTATTTTTAAACGCGAATTGCTCGAACTTCATGAATTAGAAAAATCAAAATCCACTAAATACTTGATGTAAGTCGCAAACTGTTCGTACTATGTACATGATTTTAAACGCAAATTGTTCTAACTACGTGGTTTTAAGTTGCAAACTAATCTAACTGCATAGTTTTCGAAAGTGCAAAATATTCTAACTACATCATTTCAAAATGCAATTCGCTCTTACTACATGGTTTTAAAAAGTACAAATAATGTTCTAACAACATAGTTTTAAGTTGAAAACTTATTTTTAACTGCATGATTTAACAAAGTGAAAAATGTCTTAACTACGTAAAATAAGGCTGCAAACTAATTACCTACATGATTTGAAAAAGAAAAAATGTTCTACTTCCTTTTAAGTATGATATAGGTAGTAAGAGCTTTTTGTATTTCTTAAATGTAAAATAAATTTTTCCGCTGTGCAATATTTTGAAAGTAGAACAGCTTAAAATTTTACAAGCAAGCCATGAACACATTTTTTACGTTTTTTGAACCATGTAGTTAGATTAATTTGCAACTAAAACCCGAGTGGTTAGAACGTTTGATACTTTTTAAAAACCAGGTAAGTAGTTAGAACCTTTAGTACTTTTTAGAACCATGCAGTTAGATAAGTTTGAAACTTAAAGTTATGTAGTTAGAACAATTTACGTTTAAATACATGTGGTTGGATTAGTTTGCAACTTCAAACTATGTTGTTAAAACATTTTAAACGTTTTGAAACCATGTAGTAAGATAGTTCAAATTCCGACTAGGATGGACGTGTCGAAGTTTTGCTCCAAAGCGACAAATAGGTTCGGCCGATTTTGTTTTTTTATTGAGAAATTAGTAGAGATTGCTCTCTATCGAAAAATATTTTATTTTTATTTAGCATAATTTATTTTTAATAACATCGTTAATTTAAATTCTATTTTTAAAATTTAAATCTGAGAGTTGGTTATAAATCAACATATTTTTTAAAATTTAAATCTGAGAGTTGATTAGAAATCAACAATTATATTTTTTTAAAATTGAAACTGCAACAAGGAAAATCCTGTCGGGACAAATCTGTTAACAACCGGGAATTTTTTAATGGCATCTCAACATCTTTCCAATTTTTCTACTAGTGATTCTTCTACTAGTGATGACTGTACTCCATGCTCTCATTGTGATCAGGTCTTCAAACGTAAAGGACTGAAACGGCATATCACGAATGCTCACCCTGATGTTTATCGTCAAGGACTAATTACTGACTTGGGCCCTAATAGCAGTCATTTTAACGGCGATTTTGATGAAGGTCGAGATTCTGAAGTGCTATCCCTCAATACTAAATTTGAATCTCTTATACAAAAATTTAATAATTCACTATCTCTAAATGCCCCAAGTCATGAACTTTTTGAGCAGTTACGCAATGAATATTCAAGTTAAGAAAAAAATGCTACATTGGTCAATGAGTGTCTTAAGAAAGCAAAGCGGGAGAAGTAAGATTGTATTATTATATTTAGGGACATCACTTAGGCGTTTAATAGTGTGGAACATGCGCACGTATTCAATTAAATAAAATTAAAACCAGTGCCATCTGCCCTAAAAAATCTTGTGTGCAACTTAGCTAGTGAAAGTTCAACCCGGATTACAACTATCCAAGGAAAATCCAATCTCATTCAATTTCAGCGTGAAGTCATGCAAGGAAGCCCAATTTTGCCTTTTTTATTTAATGTTTTGTTTAATTGACCCCATGATACAGGACCTAAGTGAAAAAGAGGTTACGGACAAATTTGGGTTTGTCTTGCATTCCTTACATGACAAGGTGTCAAATGCCAAATTCGCAGACGATACTGGCATGTTTGGGAATTCTAGGCATGCAGCAGTCGAACTATACCGACAAAACACATAATTCTTAAATCGTATTGGTCTTTATATGAACCTATTAAAAAGTGAAGCTATTAGCATTGTGCAGGGTGAGTTCTGTCAAGACCCACTTTAAGTAGGAACTGAGTCATACATTAATTGTATTGGACCTGAACAGACCATTAAATACTTAGGGGTCACCTTCATTGATTGTATTGTTTTTGATGAAGCAAAGGTAGCCAAAAAATTTGGTGAAAAAATTGAAAAATTGAAATCTACTCTAATGCTCAGACATTATCAAAAATTAAAAGTTCTCAAAGACTACTTGTGGCCTACTTTAATCTACCTATTTCAGATGGCTCCGCTTTCAAAATTATCTAAAACGTTTTTAGAGTCAATTGACAAGATAATTCGTAGTTGTGTGAAAGAAATTATTAGTCTTCCAATAAGTACTCCTACCAACATGCTGTACTTTATCTCAAAGTGTAAGTAAATAGGACTCATTCGTGGTAAATGGGAAGCTGGCATTCAGAATCCTAATGCACTAGAAACTTTGTCGTTGTCAGGATATGCTTTAATCCACGAAGTAAACGTTTTGGATACTGAAAAATCCCAATGCTTAGATTTTCTGAATGTGCCATTTGAAGTTAGACAAAACATGGTTCATTATAAAAAGAAAAATAGTAAGTTTATCACAGATCATCTAAGAAGTCTGGAATACGATACCTGGTGCAAGCTGCCGCAAAAAGGGCAGGGTGTGATTCAATTTCAAGAATGTCCGTATGACAATAAATAAATTCATTCAAAAATTGAACTTTCCTCATCAGAGTGGACCACTGCTATGAAAATGGTTGCTAATGTATTACCCGTCGATGCTATCCCTCGACCTGTCTAAGGATCCCTTTATTGCCGACATGGCTGTAAGGAGATTGAAACGATAAGACATATCCTCGGACGTTGTCACCGTGGAGAGCTGATTCGTAATAACCGACATTACGCAGCTCGCTGTTTAATTGCTGAGGCAATGCAAAAACTAGGGTGGAAATTTCTTCAGGAAGCTGAATGTACTGGAGATGGTTCAAGGCGTGTTGACATAATTGCTTACATTTAAAAAACAAAGCAAGGAATTATACTTGATCTAACCGTCCGTATGAAACAGAATGACATTAATCAATCAGAGGCCATTCATAAGGAGAAAAAAGAAATTTATGTCCCTTGCATTCCCTACTTCAAACAGAAATTGGGACTTACTGAAATTCATGTAGTAGGGCTGTACGTTGGGGCACGCGGGACGATCTCAAAGTTTTTCCTCAATTTCATGAAAACTCAATGCCTACCTTCAACGCTGATTGACGACATAGTTATCTCTGTTTTGAAGAAATCCGTTCAAATATGTGTGCACCATTTGTATTCTTGTATACCTACTGATTAATAATTTTTAAACTCTAATTTATTTAATTACACTAACAACCATAAACTATGTATAACGAAATTGTGAAACGTATACTCAGTACGTTGGGCTATCGTCGTTGGACGACAGTGTCAACTTTATTTTAATCAAGTTGTCTTTCTCTTAGCGAATAGAATTTTGAAATAATGTGGTTAGAACATTTTGTACTTTTTAAAACCATGCAGTAAGAGTGAATTGCATTTTGAAATAATGTAGTTAGAATATTTTGCACTTTCTAAAAATATGCAGTTAGATTAGTTTGCAACTTAAAACCACGTAGTTAGAACAATTTGCGTTTAAAATCATGTACATTGTACGATCATTTTGCGACTTACATCAAGTAATAAGTAGATTTTGATTTTTTTATTTCATGAAGTTCGAGCAATTCGCGTTTAAAAATCATGTAGTTAGAACCATATGCAGTTTAGGGATTCATAAAGTGAGAAGGTTTTGCGTTTGAAAATGTGCAATTAGTGCAATTTGCACTTTTGATAACCATGTTATTATAAATTGGTCAGCTAAAACGCTTATGTAAATCAAAAGTGGAAGTTAGCGAATTTGCTTCCTAGCAAAAATGGAAGTTGGCGGATTTGATACTAGCAAATAATGGAAGTTAACGGATTTGATCCTTCACCCACGATATGTGAACTAAACTTCGGTAAAAGATACATACATAAGACACTTACCAATATTTTTTGTTATTAAATTTAAAAAACAAACTAAAACATGAAGTTTTTCCGCTTTTTGTATAATCAAGCTCCCGTTTTTCTCCTTCTGAAGCTAATATAAGATCCCCGGTATACTCGGCCACGTATTGACCATTCTCGAATAAACTTGTGGCTACTACACTTCTTCCTGTTGTTTCTTTGTATTTGATCTGAGGTAATCGTTAATACAAAAGTTAACGTATAGACACAATAGAGCGTAATATGTTCATTCAATTGTGACAGTCCATTTAAGTGTTGGCGTACTAGCAATCTATTAGAAAATAAAATTAATATGAAATATTTAAGTCAGAGCTTACCTCCAGGTGTTTGTCCTTTTTTGAATTTAAAATATTGTGGAACTCTTTCGTAATCTTTTCCTTCCGTGATCCAGCAGCTAGGGTCCGCTTTGTCCCTTTAGAAACATGTGACGTCATTTTTAGAACCTATTTGTTACGCAAATTAAAATGAATCAATACCATAGATTCACAGATCGACGTAAGCCTTAAAGTGTAATATTATTATTGCTCAGTACAGCCTTCCATCGTTTTTTAGGATATATCAGCACTGGTATTATTGTATACCATGTATGATGTATGACTTTCGGGCACAACAAAGTTGGGACACTCATCGAATCTACAATCAGTAGTATATAATATGTAGTCTATGGATATAATCGTAGTCGTGACCCCAATATAATTACTTCTTGCAGCGATTTATTATTGTTCCTACCTTTTTACATAATTTAACGGAATTTTAAAAATTCTGCAATTCTAGACACATTTCATCGACCTATATCTCATTGGAAAGCTAATCGCCAGCAGAATTCAAATAGCAGAACGGGCCTCTATTATACCAAAACGTTAATAATTAAAAAACGAAAAAAAGGTCGCTGCTTATTTTTGAAGAGCTTTCCAATAATATATCACTCGACACAATCCGTTAACATTTTTTAATTTGCAATTATGTTATTTCAAAACCATTTAAAAACTAAAAATCCAGCATGTTTTTTATTTGCCTGTATACAACAAGAGTAGGGATTTGTGTGTGTAATGAGGTGCATTTGTGCATACCTAGGTGAATTATTACATGAGTATGTCGTAGTATGTGTTTGTGCATTTATAAGTATTGAAAATGTGTCATTTTAGGCTTCCCCCGCCACCAACTGTACTTCTAAATAGTCCTGCGGGTCGGTTATATCTGGAAGTCCCATTCGTGCAATAGCGTTATCAGGTAGTGGTCGCTCTTCAGCATCTATAACTTTAATTAAGGTCTTATACGATGGATATTTGATAGAATCATCATCGTGACGAGCAAATCCCATGTACCAAAGGACAGTAGCAACATGCGTACATGATCCGAGTGTTCTAGATCTAGATTCACAAGTGCAGTGGTAACCAGCAATTGGATTGTCTGTTGCTTCCTCTTCTGCTAGTGCATCTAGGATCGAATCTATGTATGCAATCCGAACAGTATACTTAGTAGCTTGACTATGCTTTGAATACATCTTAGCTCTTAATAGCCCCTCTCGTTCAAGGCAAATATGTATGTAAATTACGAGTCACAATCTTCTATATCTTGTATGTATTGCATGGAAAGCCGAAGTTGATAGCTTTCATACATCAAGGTCCTTAATTACTGTTCTGTTAGTCTTGGAAAGCCAGGTAAATGAGTTTTGTCCATATAAAAGAACTGGTGGGTTCTGCTGGTAAGTTTCTGTTCTTCCACTAGACATTGGACCACATTTACTTCTTTGACCTTTCGTACCATTTCATGTGCTAATTGTGCCTTTGCTCCTTTCATTTGTACTGGTCCGTAGTACTTATTTATAATTGCGCACGCTATCTAAAACATTGCTCTAATTACAGGTACTAATTGTGCAGGTAGTATCTTCTAAAATAGATAAAAAATACTTGTAACATGTCCATTTTGTGTTTCAACTATCGATTGTGTTGAGGTTACTAGACGCGATAGATTTACTTTCTTGCAACATAGTTGCCTATTGCCTTTTGGAAGCAGGCTGCGCATGTAATGCTTTATTCCTAGACTCGTCAATAGATTTTAGGCGTCTCGATACCCCCTGTCTACAACAAATACGTCATCGGGCTGTAGTATTGTTTTAAAACCGTCAATATCTTTATGAGGTTCAGCTACAAGACAGTTTGCGTCATGATTTTTGGAGTCTAAAAAGTATGGACCATGTACATCGATTATATACCCGTCTGGCTTTATTATTAAAATCAGTTTTATGAGATGCTTTCTTTTAAAGTAACAAAATGATTGTCGTAAAAAGAGATAAATTGGTCCTATGGAGGCGAACAAATAGGTTTGATCAACGTAAAGTATTATCACTTTTGGCTTTAGCATGTTGTTTTCGTCAATATTGTGGAGACCGTTAGCAAAGTTGGTAACATGATTCTTTATAAGGTCTTGTCGAGTTATGTGCTCATTACTGACGCCCAGATTCCGAGAAACAAACTTTTATAGTTAATGCTCGGTTGCAATTTTAACGCCATTGCTAACGGATTGTCTATTACTAACTTTACAAATTGCTTTAAAGAATGCATCAGAGATGCCTTGCCTCATTTTAGACAGAAACAGTAACAGTTGTTGTTTTGTACATTTGCGATTAGCATTTTTTACTTTAACAGTACCGGTGCAGTAGGTATACATGTCTTAAAATTTAGCTTTAGATAATCCAGTGAATATTTTAAAACCTTCATCCGTAAAATCTTCTTCATTGTTGTACACTTTATTATTTTTATTAAAAAAAGCGTCTCTTGTTGCTTCAATACACTCTCCCCTATCCTTTTGTCTCATGTAAACGCTTAGATTTTTGTAGGGTAGCCCATAAATGCATGGTTTTATTATATTTTTTCTGGAGTAAAATTAGTTTAACATACTCTAGCGTTAGGTGTTATAAATATTCCTCAAGTAACGTATGCGTCCATTTTAGCAACGAATAAGACTTTAGTTTAATTAGAATTAGACTCGCAAACTACAAAGTTACGATAACTTATACTATATATAATTACAGTTTTCCAAATTACTTCTTTGTCGTAGCAAAAGTTACAAGTGTGCTTAAGGCATGGGTTGCAGATCTGTGAACTTAGTATAATTAGTTGTAGTTGAAAGCCTAAGTTAGTCCTGTGCATAATGGCTGCGTTTGTCATGCTCTGAGTACGATCATACAACCTGTTTAGTTATAAAGGAATATATATTTTGTTGCACACGTAACCTACTTTTAAATCAGGTACGGCTTTAACTCTAATGCCACTATTGTCAGGATCTTCAGGAGAATTAACTTGGTCTGGTGGAAATGAAGGTGGAGGTAGAGGAAGTGGTTGGTTTGGAGGGTCTAGCATTCTAAACTTTTCTCCACCAGATCTTAAAAGGACTTGCTTCTTTGCAAGAGTATGTATATTTTAAGATGGTTTTAATCTATTGCGACTAAGTAGTCGTTTCTCTCTAGATGTATGTTGTTGTACTGACGTTGGTGTGAGGACTGATGTGTGTGTTGTGTTTGTGATGTAGATGGTAAAGTGTTTGGTTCTAAAAGTTAAAATGTTATCGCAGGTTCTGGTATATGTGCTTGTAAAATGTGTGCGAAGGAAGAGTGCGGTGAGTCTTGTGTGCATAATAGTGCTAAATAAGGTTTATTTGATTGTGTTGGGTCTATATGTGCAAGGTTAACTGTGTTTCTCTTGTTAGTATCCGTGATATTTTCACCTGGTCTTGAGACTGAAGACGTATCCCCCAGAGCCAATGGCCGCTGAGGCGATAGTCGGTCTACAAAATTCAGTAATGTGGTTGTGTCCAAAATACATTGTTTATTTCTTTACGTTGTGTCCATAAAGTATTCAATAGCCTTTTTTAACTCTATTAGAGCACGAAAAGGCCCCCCGCGCGGTCTGTTTTTCTGGGTGTACAGCTTCAATTTAAAAATAACAATTATTACGCTTTAGTCAATGACATAACAAGAGTAATAATGTGGTTAAAATAGTGACTAAAAATGTAAAATACATTGTAAAATGATACAGGTATTATTGTGGTTGTCCGCTTTAGCTCACTGTGCAAACGGTTTTAACTTCTTACTACCTAAGAGCTCTCTTGTCGCTATGTTTTGGCGAATAAATGTTTACGTTGTTTGCGCTCTGAAGTTATTTGTGCCTAGTGCACAACCCATAACACACGACGGCGGTTTTTAACGTGGGTTTTCGCTCTACAGTCAAATCAAAGTAGTGTTAACTTCTTACTACCTAAGAGCTTTTTCTTCGCTAAGTTTGGGCGAAAAAATGCGTACGTCGCTTGCGCTCTAAAGTTATTGGTACGTAATGCACAACTTATACCACACGACGGCGGTTTTTATCGCGGTTTTCCGCTCCACCGTGAAATTGAATTACTATTAACTTTTTACTACCTTAGAGCTTTGTTTTCGCTATGTTTTTGCGAATAAATGTTTAAGTCGTCTACGCTCTAGAGGTAATTGTACCTATGGCACAATTTACATCACACGACGGCGGTTTTTAACGTGGTTGTCCGCTCCACAGTCAAATTGAAGTAGTGTTAACTTTTTACCACCTCAGAGCTTTTTTGTTTGCTGTTATGGCAAGTAGATGCTTAAAGTATGCACTCTAGAGGTATGTGTACCAAGTGTACCGACTAATTTCTATAAAGACGGTTCTTAACGTGTTGTTCAGCTCCACTAGACAGGGTGAAAAGGTTTAGACTTTTTGCGGCTTTTCTGCTCTGCTGCTTGCACTTGTGCGAGGACTGTTGTAGCTTGGGTCAGGCTATAGCTACTTGTGTTGTAAGGATATTTAATACTTTTGTTTGGTTTTTTGCATGTTGTGGTTATTGAGTGCCAAATATAATCAGTTACACTGGTCTGATCTGATGCTTTTAGTGCATAGATGTTTAGATTAAAACAGTTATGAAAATACGTTTTTTTTTGTATTGATAGTCATTTATCATCTGCAGTTGCGCGTGGTTATAAACCGTTTAATTTCGCTGTTAAGGCTGCTATTACTTTTATATTTAAAACATATTCCACAAAAATTCGGCACCCTCCAGCACATCGGCACAATACCCAATGCCATGCAAGCCTGATAGAGTGCAACTAACGGCTCCATAAGTACCGGTAAACGCCTCTGTAATACCACAGGTAAATACAATTTGCCCTTGCCAACTTGTATAGACTAAAACTGTAAACAGCAGTCTAAACGTTCCTCTCAGTGACTACTTGTAAGCAGTCATGCAATCCCAATGCATACTATGTTTATTGATATGCTGTTCCCCATCATCAAGCCAAGAGAACTGATGCCGAAGTAGGACATCTAAAGTCTCATCCATAGATGCAGTAGACTGATCCGCCACCTTATTATGAATTGACCCCAGTATCCTGATCTCATTGACCTTTAGACTCCGAAAAAACTTTACAGCATCTCTGTACTTACTCACACTACCGCAGAAGTTAGTCCATGACTTTTGTTTGGCACAACGCACAGCAGACAAGTTAACATTGCGAGCATTCTTGTACACCCTCTATGCAACAAAGTCACGGTGGTTACGACCCACTTTTTCAAAAAGAGTGGTTACGCTTACCTGAAGAGCTGTATGCTCATTTGTCCACCAGGACGCGACCCTGTCCCGTCGCCTATATGTCTTTAACAAGCATATCTCATCAAAAGAGTTTATTATGGCCTTTTTTATCGCTGCTGCCTTAGTATTGATGTCAATTATACTACACAGCTGCCTATTCAGTACTATATGAACTTATTCTTTTAAGCAAGCGGAGTATCTACTCCAATAAACTTTCCTAATGTTTCTACAGCAAAAAACTACTAAAAAGCCAGCTGTGATTCGGAAACGAATGTACCTACCATTAGACCCCGATTCTACCTTTAACACAGCCTATCTATCAACCCATGACTCAACTAATCTATTAGCCAGCGTGATGTCAATTACCTCACTTCTATTAGCTACAAAAAACTAAGATCGCTACTTTAATTCACAATCGAAAGATCAGTAGACATAATATAGTCAATAGGTGTCCTACCTCTGCGATTTGTATCAGTACTACCCCATATCAAGGTATGTGTATTAGCATTTTAGAATGTTATAATGTCATTCAGTTATGATTGACTTGAATTTAAAACTCCCGCCAACAATTCTTATTTCTAGTGAGCTAGTGCGTCCAAAGTTTAATTTGGGTAAAGCCATTTATACATCATACAAGAAGATAATACCTAAATCTTAGCAAAAATAAAACACAAAAATACAGTTGTATTTTTCCAAGGGCAGTTGAAAAAAGAATGCCAGGCAAGGACAAACCTTGCGTGCTACCTAAACAGGGACATCTGAGACCCTCCTAATCATACAGACCCGTGCATTTTTAAAGACTTGCTATGATAGTGTAGTGTCTTCGGACCTACGTATACTTATTCGGTACAGGTTTGTCTGGCGATTAACAAGTTGGGCTTACCCTTCTGGTTAAGCAACAGTCAAGCTCATTCTGAAATGAATGGGTGGCCTTACCAATAGTCCTGCAGGGCTCGGTGATACGTACGCTGCAGGTCCTTCTAGAGAGATTGTGTATAAATGTTATTTCTCTGGGCTTTCTAGAGTTCTATACTTCTGAGTTTCTATGGTTCACTGGGTGGCATAGTTGGATTTTTTCCAGTGTTTCTTGAGTAGTACTTTAAGTGAATGAGATTTAATCCTAGAACTAGCCACCCGAACCTTTGGGATAAATAGAAATTTGTTCTCTAGAAAAAGGGCTCGAGTCCTCAAATTGTGAAGGAACCTCGAGTCTCAGTGAAAAATAGTGAAAACTGGGCTTACAAGAGATGAAATCTCAAATCCTTAGGGATTCTACCCAGATACGAAATATTATATTATAGACCAACGTACTGTTACAGACCAGCGTTCTATGACAGGACATATAACGAAAAAGTAGAAACTTGCTCAGAAAATTGCATACGAGCGAATAACTGTTACATCGAAAGAGTGTGCAATGTGCAACAAACTCTGCCTCTTGCATGTTAGAAAATGCTGAAAAGCTGTTTCAAGCAGTTCCGATCCACAACTAAATGAGCGCTGGCGTAAAAGTCCCTATTTAAATGTATTGCTGAAAGAGCGCGAGCGTAAACAATGATTATTCCTATGTATCAGTTTAAACTGGCAAAACGTACTCGCATTGGAGTTTTATTGCAATTCAGAATCCATGTAGTCGGCCTTCCCTACACTTTCGTGTTTTAAATAATACTTATTAAATCACATAATTAATATTTGTAGTTTTCTTTTGTCCCAGGGAACCCTAAAAATTTCATACTTTGGTAATTTATAAACTAAAAAATAAAAGTAGTTTTGTAATACATTTTTGTCTGCCGGTACCTTTAAACTAATGAGGGTGCAATGTAGAATTATCACCAGGTTATGCTGATTTGTGGAGAAATTCATGATACACGCGTCAATAGCTTTGATATGTATTTGAATTTAGATTAAAATATTTTATAACCAAAATAATTTGTGATTTTAGAGATTTTAGCATGAAAGGAAATATGAAAGAGCTTCGTCTTTACAACAGTAGATTTGGGCTTTTGAAACAATAATGGTGCAAAAATTGAAAATGTTTATCCAGGTACTAAAAAAACATGCTTTTGCTGGTTTGCACTAGACTGTAATAACCTATATTTCCCTAACGGAGGCAAATCTCGACACAGTATATTATTGTAGCGTAAAGACTTTCTCAGAGTCCCGCTGACTCGGTTAAATTCTGCCTTAGCAATGCATTAGCGGCAACTCCATTAAAATTCGTCAGTTGGCGATGCTTGTAGAAGAAGTCGGAGAGAAGTGCTTCCGAAAGAATCATGAGTTTATTTATTAAATGTACAGAACTCAGGCTAGTATTTATTTACTATTAAGCAGACCAAAGCTCCACCTCTGGCAAATAACTACCACAGGTGATCCTCAGCCTGCACCCAAATTCCATAAACTCTTACTCCCACTACGCTTAGCTCTCTACACATCTACTAAGCTTTATTTCTAACACTGACACTAATCCAGAGCGCCACCGACTCTCCTATCCCATAGCTCAGTAGTTAAACTAATGGACCGCCTAGCGGTTTTTTTTCAATTTACGCAATACTTAAAAAGCTATACTAGCTATATATTAGCGACGGCAAACGTATTGGGCAAATTCAATACCCTTAATTTTGTGCTAACAAGTAAACATTCTAGTATGTTTAATCAGAAATTTAAAAATGTTTGCGAGAAGTAAGAACTGATTTTATAATAACTCGCGTTGATTTTGTGCTGTTCGTTTACAATTTCGCGCCAAAGTTAAAAAAAATGATTTTTTCAATTCTTACCACTTTTTGTAACTTCCATAATTGACATCGGATTGGAATAAAAGAACTGTATGCTCTTTAAGCAATTACCTTAAGTCACTTCTGTTTTTCAAAATTCAAACAATTTAATTTTTGAAATAATTTACTTTTCAAAATAAGAATATCCAAAAGTTTAGTGAAAAATTAAATTAAAATTGCTAAACTAGTGACACTATACAGCACTGGACTTCATACCATGGATATTCATGCTTATAAAACAATTATATATTGATAAATATTTTCTTATCTAGCTAGATTCAATTTTGTTGCTTAATGTTTTACTGCTGACACTGGGATAGTTTACATATTAGATGGTTGTTATAGATTTTAACTTGTTCAAATAACTTTATGTTCTTAATTAGAGCAATAAATAATTAAATTATACACATTTTGTATTAAAATAAAATTTAACATTAAATTTGAAATAACACATTCAACTTCTAACATTTGTAAATTATCTTTTACTTTATTTGCTAAAAAAAATATTAATGGTTAATTTAGTAGTTTCGTAATAATAGTAACTTTTAGCATTTTCTCTATAGATGTTTTTAAGTTATCTTTGTTATACAATAAATTACTATTATAATAATTTTAAAACTAGAAGTAAACCTAAGGTCTAAGAAGTAAAAAGAAATTTAAATTTTCCGAAAGTAGAATTAGCGGCACCACATCTGAAAACAGAAGATTTTCAAATTAATAATTGAAATCCTTTCACATCTTAATTAGCCACCTTTACTGCTTTAGGTAATCAAACAATTGATATACGGACATTTTCTTCATAGGCATTACTCCCCAGAAGTCATTTTTCTACACTAAAATGTTTACCCTAGATGAATGTAAGTACTTAAAAACCTTATAATTATAGGGTACTCTTATTTCGGGCTGGAGTTCCTCTCAACCATTTGCTTTCTTCAATGGTCGGCTTCCTTCTCTCTCCAGTATGTTTACGTATGCTTCGGGCTTTAGGGTTGGGTTTATGCTTGGGACCCATGTTCGGGTTAAATGCCCTCTAAATAAAAGATCAAATGGTTGTTAAGCAGTTTGGAAATTTCGGATATTGCAGCGCAAGCTTCGTTTAACGATGACAATTCTGGAAATTCGTGCTAACTTAATACTAATAATGCGTGTTAAATTTTGTATTGATTTGGCAAATTTACTATTAAATTTAAAAATTAGGAAGTGACTCCACAAAACATTAGCGTAAAAATGCGTTCATGGCAAGTAATTTTAGCGGCAGAATAAAAATACAGTTTGCGGACACACACAATTATGAAAACTTTGATTTTGTTAAACGGCAATTTGCATATTTTAATTTGTTTTTAATGTATGTTAGCCTAAGCATCACTGGATTGCGACTGAAAAATTTCATTTAAATCGGAACCAAATTTTGTCAAGAGGGGCAAGATTAATAGGTCTTTTTTTGTGACTTGTAGGCTCAAAGTAGACGCTGAGCGGTTCAGTTATTAAAAGAAAAAGACCCAACATGTTTAGGTCCTACCACATTCCGTCCCAGTAGTACTCCTCCCCCCCCCCTGATTTGTTTCAAAATTTAAACTGTTACTTCACTAGGCTAGGTTCGTTGCTATGATTGAAAAAATTTCAAATCGCTATTGGGACCGAATGTAATAGGACCTAAAACGTTTTGGCCTAATAATGCCAGTACCTGCTGAGCGTTTGAAGAATACTGACAAAAACAAAATAGCAGAAATTGTAGGCATTGAGTGGGATTCAAACATTTTCATTTTTTTGAAATCCAAAAGATGTATATACATCTTTTTTTTTTAATGAAAATTTTAGAACTACCAATAGTCCCCTAATATTCGTTCCTTGGCATTTGTCCCCTGCATTTAATCGTCTTCTTCCATTTGGTCTCCCATATGTTATGGTTGGCTAACATTAGTCCCGTGTATTTATGGTCTCCTCCCATTCGCCCCCCGTAAAAGCTAATACGCTGAATTATATGCAAACATAAGTGACTTACATGTATACATAAGTTATATTAAATTCATCAACGCCTGCACGAAGCAGTTAGAAAAAGAACCACCATGAGTAATACAAAAAACTATTTAAAATGCGTTGCGTACAATGTGGCCGCCTTGAAACCTAAACCACAAGCGAGGACGACCACAAAAAAGTCAACGAGCAGCTGCAGTCAATCAGGCAACTGCAGTACCGACACGGTCATCAGGCAGGAATGTCAACAAACACAAGAAAGTTAATGAAACCGACGACGTTCACAGCCGTCTCAATCATGATTGCTAATGATACCTATTTCTATGTAATCATTGCAATAGAAAATTCCAATTTTATACGTTCTCGTATTGTAGCATTTAAAAAAGTTATCTGTTCAGTTGTGACTGAACAGCATAGGCAGAAATTTTCCATGACGTCAGAGCACTCAAGCTTGGGTTGCTCTCAAACCCAGAGTACTCAACTACTTTACTTAAGTAGCTCTCAAACCCCTGCTTTTGTATGAGTCTCAGAGCTTAAAGTAGTAGAAGGAGCCGATGCCTCAGCATCGGCTCAAACAAAGGAAAGGGAGCATTAGCAGTCAGTCCCTTTTGGCACTGCTCCCAGACGACCAAAAACCACATAAGCGAAAGGACCTGTTCGCTCTGAGCTCTGATCAGCCATCTTTCCTTTTCTCTAAATTAAGTCAAAGTCAGATATTTCCGACTTCCTTCTTATTTGGTGTATCAAAATCTGAAGTTTGAAACCTTATTATTTTGTGTAATTGTGCGTAATTAAGTGTGTTTCACATCATGGTAGTTAGTGTAATGTGTGTAATTAAGTGTGTTAATAACAATTAAACGTCAATTGGTAATTACTACTAAATTTACGCACTCATCAGATGATATCACACTCATCACTTTATTGCAATACCAACCGCTGCTACATCTTTAGTGTCTCACATTGCCTGGATCACCACATAGTAATTAAGTGCATCAAGCTCTAGCTCTTTGGCTCATCGCTCATATACCACAGTAAAGGCTTCTAGTTCTGTTTTTATGCATCCGCATGAAGTCACACACTGCAGTCTTAGTCATCTCAGTTTCGGTCGCAGTCCATCTCAAGAATCGCTCTTCAGGTCACGTCCTCCGGTCTGTACAGTTTGCTAGACCCGCTTATCAGCTGAGAACTATAGCGAAATCAGCATCAGCATATCATAACTGGTCTCCAAGTACATGAGGCTAGGATCCATCTCACATCCGCCTCCTCGGTCAGAGCTGCCTAATACCTAGAATCAGACTCTCCTGCCAGAACCACATCAGGTGTAGTCTACGTTCGCACCAGACGGACCTGCCAGAATTATATCAGGTCTTATCTACGTTCAAACCATACCTCATCCCGAGTCCAGCTGTCCTGTTCACCTGCCGACCGACAAACTAGCTCTCCGGCTCACCTGCTGACCAACCAACCAGCTTTCCGGCCTACTTCCTCAGCTTTACCTCAGACCCAGTCTCTGGTCCCAGCTCGCTCTTTAGTCCCATCTCAAGCTCTGGTCACAGCTCAAGCTCAGGTCCCAGCTCAAGCTCTGGTCGCAGCTCAAGCTCAGGTCCCAGCTCAAGCTCTGGTGTCAGCTCTCGGGTCTCTGCTCAAGAGGTCCAAGCTTTACCTAGTCCAAGGCCCCAAGTCAGTTCTCAGCTCACCTGGTTCCAGGTCCAAGTCGGTTCCTAGCTCATCGGGTCTCAGCAATCTAGTCCCAGCTCAAGCACTGGTCCCAGCTTAGGCTCTAGTCCCAGCTCAAGCTCTGGTCCCAGATCAAGCTCTGGTCCCAGCTCAGTCTCTGGTCCCTGCTCAGTCTCTGGTCCCATCTCAAGCTCTAGTTGCATCTCAAGCTCTAGTCCCAGCTCTCAGGTCTCTGCTCAAGAGGTCCAAGGCTCAACAGGTCTAAGCGTTACCTGGTTTCAGGCCTCAAGTCAGTTCTCAGCTCACCTGGTCCCAGGCCCAAAGTAAAATTTCAGCTCACCTAGTCCTAGGCCCCTAGTAAATTTTCAGCACCTGGTCCCAGGTCCAAGTTGGCTCCTAGCTCATCGGGTCCCAGCAATCTGGTCCAAGCTCAAGCTCTGGTGCCAGCTTAGGCATTGGTATCAGCTTTAGCTCTGGTCCCAGATCAAGCTCTTGTGCCAGCCCAGTCTCTGGTCCCAGCTAGGTCTCTGGTCCTATTTCAAGCTCTGGTCCCATCTAAAGCTCTAGTCCCAGCTCAAGCTCTGGTCCCAGCTCTCTGGTCCCAGCTCGGTCTCTGGTCCCATCTCAAGCTCTGGTCCAATCTCCAGCTCTGGTCCAAGCCCAAGCTCTGTTCCCAGCTCTCTGGTCCCAGCTCAAGCTCTGGTCCCAGCTCAAGCTCTGGTCCTAGCTCAGTCTCTGGTCCCAGCTCATCAGGTCTTACCTCACCGGGTTCCAGCTAAACTCAGCTCTCAGATCACTTAAGCTCAAGTCTATTAAACCTGGTCTTTAGCCCCACCCCAGCCCGGTCTCAAGTTTATTGAGTCCGGTCTTTAGCTCCCCAGTCCAGTCTTAAGTCTATTGATTCCAGTCTTCACCCCCTTACACCTCTCATTCCTCATTAAAATCTCTTCACATCTCATTACAACTACCTCCTAGTACCTTAACATGGACTATAACACAACCAAGTAACCTCTCAGACACGTCTTAATAGCGAATTAGGAACAAGCCATCCAATCCTCTTATTTACACAGAGGAACGTCAAATTGGGTTGACGTTAAGGTGCATCAGACCTTACAACCCCACCATAGTGTGCATAACCTCTGTTTATGGTCCTTTGAATACCGGATGTTCCTAGTCCTTTAAAGACGTTCCACAGCACTTCGTGTTCGTCATTATCTAAATTCTGCCTCCTATTCTAGTACCCGGAATCCGGTCTTGGTGCTTCAAACTCATTACGTGAGCATCACAGTCATTCCGTTTGGGTTTCTTTTTAGTCTTCGGGCTCTAAAGCGCTCTCCCTTTGCTCAGAATCCAATGGCTCCTTCTGTAGACCATAGTACCATTGAGCCGCTACTATCAAAAAAGAGAAGGCTTGCTAGTGCTCTCAACAGCCATGATATGATAGCTTAACAAGCTCTACAAGATGAATTCAATCAAGTAACAGGACATGGACTCTTGACTGATCTTAAAACTTGGTTAGACGCTTTTGATAATCTGCAAGATCAAATTAGGGTAGCAGGAGAATCTGACAACGATACCTACGAGCTCAACGAGAAAGAATACAACACTGTTCATATGAAGTACTATAGTGTTAAGTCCCAAGTTGAGTCCCAGCGTCAATGCAACCAGTTCATGTTGCAACCCCTATAATTCCTAATCCTCCTGTTAATTGTGTTGTCAAGTTCTCTTTTATTGACCTCCCAACGTTAAACGGCAACATAAGCAACTGGCTTCACTTCAAAGATGTCTCCAGAAAAGCAGTTCGCAGCTCCGAGACCCTTTCAGGCTCTGTCAAATTGCATTACCTTAATACTAGCCTTAAACGAGATGCTGCATCTATAACCAAAAATATCATTATCAGCGACAGCAACTATGATATTGCTTGGCAGGCTCTATTAGAGAGATACGACGATGAAAGAACACTTGTTAAGAATCATCTCCGCCAGTTGTTTGACCAGCCTTCCGTTTCTGCTTTCTCTCCTTCTTGCCTTTGGAACCTTCTTGATACTACATTAGCCTGTGTGGAATCTTTTAAAGTGCTCGGCCAACCTACCGACCAGTAAAGCACCCTCCTGGTTCACCTAATAGGAGACAAGATGGACCCTGAGTCTCAAGTGCAGTGGGAGCTGCAAAGAAACGGTAACAAGTTTCCTACGTTCTCGGAGCTAACCGCCTTCATTACCTCTAGATCAAAGGATCTTATGTTCCTGTCCAGTGTTTTCGCCAAGCCAAGCCAGCAGAATCACCACCAGGGACAGAACAGCACCTAGAAGCAGAGAGACCTGAACCCTCAAGGAAAGCAAGAAAACACAAAACAGGTTTACCGTGCCACCAAACCTGATGGCCTCCCGTGCATAGCCTGCAACACTACAGAAAGGCACGGTTTGATTACCTGTGAAAGGTTTCACTCTCTTGCCCCTGTTGACCGGTTAGCTATCCTCAACCAGCACCACCGCTGCCTTAACTGTTTTTCATCTGCCCATGTTACCTCCAAGTGTGACAGCCCGCATTCATGCTTCATCTGCAGGAAACACCATCACACTTTTCTTCACAACAGTAAAAAAGCTCCTTTTGGCAAGAATAAAGCAGATCCACCTCCTCTCCCACCTCCTAAGAAGGAAGATCCTCCATCAAGTACCTCAGTGCATTGGACCACCGGGTCCCATACACCCGCTCAGGTGCTCCTTGCAACCGCTGTTGTTGTCAATAATGATAGCAATGGTGTAGGAAGAGAAGTTAAAGCACTTATCGACCCCAGTTCTCAAAACTCTTTCATCACAGCCGCGTGTAGTACAAAGCTATGGCTTAAGAGGAAGAATACAAGTATCAATGTCAACGGACTTGGTTCTACTACTGCTGGGTCCTGCTCGTACCAGTCCTCCTTCTTCATCAATTCTCGTACAAAGAAAGAATGCAAGCATTCCGGCTGGACCTTAACATCTCTTTCCTTCTCGGTCTCCTTGGTCTTGGATTACAAACCTGCATTTAAACCTTTGGCCTCGCTGGTACTCTGACAATCCTATCGAGTATCAGCAACGTCCAAAGTGGTTGATACCTCACAAAGAGCTCACAGTCAACAAACTTAGGCTTCTAAAGAACGGCAATCTCTTTCATCTTCATTAGAAAAGAGCTGCAGTCGTCGCAGACCATCCTACAGCAGACCATCACCTACTGCAGTCATCCGAGAAGGCAATCACCACCTACCAGCAATTTCACCGATCTAAACATAGGTCCAAGCAAACCATTATCTATTGTGCCTAACATGTATTCTCATGCTACCTCGGTGTATTGTGCTAAATTATGTTAGTTCTTAATTTTTTCTGCTATTAGGCAGTCAATCATTAAATACTTTATTTAAATCAAAGTTAAAGTAATTTAACTAGTATCCTTATATGTATGTTATTTAAGTTTTTGTAATCCAAATTATATCTAAAATCTTGTCTGATATAAATACCTTAGCCTGTATTGTGCCTTTTGATATGAAATGATCAATTTTTAGGTTAAACTGTAGGTAAAGGTCAAAAGTTTAGTACTTTAAAGTTCCTGATTAAGGTCTATTATGAGCCCTTGTGCTTATAAGCCCTCAAAGCTCATGGTGGGCGGAATGTTTAGTTGTGACTGAACAGCATTGGCAGAAATTTTCCATGACGTCATAGCACTCAAGCTAGGGTTGCTCTCAAACCCAGAGTACTCAACTACTTTACTTAAGTAGCTCTCAAACCCCTGCTTTTGTATGGGTATCAGAGCTTAAAGTAGTAGAAGGAGCCGATGCCTCAGCATCAGCTCAAACAAAGGAAAGGGAGCATTAGCAGTCAGTCTCTTTTGGCACTGCTCCCGGACGACCAAAAACCACAGAAGCAAAAGGACCTGTCCGCTCTGAGATTTGATCAGCTATCTTTCCTTTTCTGTAAATTAAGTCAAACTCAGATATTTCCAAATTCTTTCTTATTTGGTGTATCAAAATCTGAAGTTTGAAACCTCAATAATTTGTGTAATTGTGCGTAATTAAGTGCGTTTCACATCTTGTTATTTAGTGTAATGTGTGTAATTAGGTGTGTTAATAGCAATTAAACGTCAATTAGTAATTACTACCAAATTCACGCACTAAGGAGATCACACCCATCACTTTATTTCAATACCAACCGCTGCTACATCTTTTGTGTCTTACATTGCCCGGATCACCACATAATAATTAAGTGCATTAAGCTTTCACTCTTTGGATCATCGATTATATACCACAGTAAAGACTGCTAGTGCTGTTTTCATGCATCCGCATGTAATCACGCATTGCACTCTTGGTAATCTCAGTTTCGGTCACAGTCTATCTCAAGAATCGCTATCCAGGTCACGTTCTCCGGTCTGTACAGTTTGCTAGACCGGCTCATCATCTCAAAACCATAGCTTGATCAGCATATCATAACCGGTCTTCGAGTACATCAGGCTAGGATCCATCTCGCATCCGCCTCCTTGGTCAGAGCTGCTTAATACCTAGAATCAGACTTTCCTGCCAGAACCACATCAGGTGTAGTCCACGTTTTTACCAGACGGACCTGCCAGAACCATATCAGGTCTAATCCACGCCCGAACCATACCTCATTCCGAGTCAAGCTCTTCTGCTCACCTGCCGACCGACCGACCAGCTTACTGGCCTACTTCTTTAGCTTTACCTCAGACCCAGTCTCTGGTCCCAGCTCAGTCCCTGGTCCCAGCTCGGTCTCTGGTCCCATCTCAAGCTCTGGTCCCAGCTCAAGCTCTGGTCCTAGCTCTCTGGCCCTAGCTTAAGCTCTGGTCCTAGTTCTCGGGTCTCTGCTTAAAAGGTCAAAGGCCTAACAGGTCCAAGCCTTACCTGGTCCCAGGCCCCAAGTCAGTTCTCAGATCACCTGGTCCCAGGTCCCAAGTCGGACCTCAGCTCACCTGGTCCCAGACCCTACGTCAATTCTCATGACCGGTCTCCAGTTCCGCAGCCCAGTCTTAAGTCTATTGAGTCCGGTCTCAACCCTCTCAAAGCTCTCAACCCTCATGTCAATCTTTTCACATCTCATTTCATCTTCTTGTACCCTAACATCGACTATTACTCAACCAAGTACCCTTTCAGACACGTCTTCATAGCGAATTAGGAACAAGTCATCGAATCCTTTTATTTACACAGAGGAACGTCAAATAGGGTTGACGTTAAGGTGCACTGGGCCTCACAACCCCACCATAGTGTGCATAACCCCTGTTCATTATCAATTTAATTAAACTTATGTATGCATATAAGTCAGCATATCATCTTTCATGGGGGACGAAATGAAAGGGGACGATCATGACAGGGGACTAATATTAGTCGACCATAACTTATGGGACACTAAATGGATGGGGACGATTACATACAGGGGGCAAATGCCAGGGTACGATTATTAGGGGACTCTTACTACGGGACAATCAGCCACCCAACTATTCTATTGTGAGCCTATTAGGCTAAAGTTAATAGAAATAGATGTCAGTTGTTAAGTTTGTGTTTTTGAATACAGTTATCTTAATATATAGCCATTTTTCATGTTACGCAGGTTTAACCAGCAATCAAGCTGAATATAGTTTTTGCAAATTTTTTGTATTGTGGATCCATATTTTTTTTAAATTATTTCAATCTCAAAATTTTAGAGTAGCAAAGCAATACTTTTTTCCTAGTTTGTAATTTTGCAAGAGCACTCTGCCTCCTTACTTCGTAGTTCCGAAGCCCGATAATTCATATTGGTCCTATGAAAAAAGGAACCCAATCTATTCTAGTTGTGGTTTCTACCAGACTGTAACTTATGGCTGCAAGATATACTGTTTTATATATTTATATTTATAACATAACGGATACATGTTTAAAAGAAAGAAAACACTGATAAAATTATTTTGACCAGAAATAAACTCCATACAATTCAGTTTTGACTAGTATCAAGCAGCATGATTTGACAGCTACATGTGAATCTTACACTGTCAATTATATTAAATACGTAAATCTAAATTATTGATGTATTTTCTCATTTTCTGCGAGTTAAAACTGCAAACTTAAGGAATACCAAAGTATAACGTACATGCATTTTATAGCCGTTGGTGCAATTATTTATTGATTTAGGTAAGGGTAAGTGTATTTAAAATTTTTAATGTTTTAATCAAGTTTTAAGTGGCGCTAAAGTATATTCCAAGCAGGCGTGCTTAGGTGAGTGGTTTGGACTGCAGACTGAAACAAAATTTCCAATCTCAGACCCAGTTTTGATCTTCGGCCACTGCTAATTGTTTGCGGCTCTGTGTTGTACAGAAAAACGTCACTAAATGGTTGATTGAAACCCAATCTCCTTTAGTGTTCCTTGGTGACCACTACTTACTGTGGGGGCCTAGGGAATGGAACTCGTTTACTGTGGAATTTGGAATAGAGGACGGGGATAGGTGAAAGGGTAATATGACCGAGATAAAATTGATGCGGTAGCCTCCTTTTTTCACCCACAGTCACAGTGACTGGTGGATTCTCGTTGTATGAACTGCAGTTAAATCGACTTAATGAATAATTTATTTATCTATTTAAAGCCCATTCCTTGCCCCCCACTAATTTTGAGGGGTGTACGCTACTCCCCCGTTCCCCTGATTCCAATATTTCTGATGCCGTTAAAAGATCGTGTGCAATATGTTAGCTAGACTTCATTAGTAAACTGCAATAAGAACTGAAATTAAAATAAAAATCCTGCGCTTCGCGCCAGATTTTCCCACCGGAGGCCTAAAGAAGATGCTGAGCTAACAGCGAATATTGGCTTTCATTAAAGACGTAAATTTATAGACGGTCCTTTAACACGAATAAGGCATATACGCATGTACATGGTACAAAGTGAGGGAAGTTATAGTGCAATATTTTAAGGAGCCATTATTGAATGACGCCATGTATGGACAGTTTCATGCCATCTACAAGCCATATACGTATGTACATGGCATACAATGAGAAAAGCTCGTGTGTGATTTTTAAAATGGGTATTTTTGGAAGACCCCATTTATGAATGATCTCCTACAATCGAGTCCTATGCGTATGTTCATTGCATGAAGTGAAAAAGTTATAGTCGAATTCTTAGAGTGGAGATTCTGGAATGACGCTGTTTATGGAATATGCACTACAATCTATTAGCCACATTCATATATGCAAGGCATACAGATCACTTGGGCCAATACAAAATCGGAGGTGTTCTATAAAATGAAGATATTGAACTGAGGCTATTTATTGATGATCCCTTACTACATATGAGACATATACGCATGTACATGGCATATGGGTAGTTAACCTGGGGCAAGAAACAATTTTCAAGCGGTCCTTAAATTGGAAATTTTGAAACCACCCTATTTATAGATGACAGTATACTATTTATAAGCTATATACCAATTTTAATAGCATAACTTAAAACATTTTTGAATCACCCCATTTATGGACAATCTTCTACTATCCATGCGCTATATACGTATGTACATGTAATAAAGTAAATCAGAGGAGATCATATGAATGAATATTTTTGAGTGAAGTCAATAATGGACACTCCGCTTCCATAGGATATGTTATGTATGCATGTGAGTAAAACATCTGCAATCTAGCAGCATATAAGATGTACACTACGCGCATATACATTAGCAAATGAACGTACTCTCCAAATCGTAAGAAATAAAAACAAATTACTGGTAATACTTACTTTCACTTTGTCAAGGAATTTTGTATAACACGATTTTCCGGATTTACAACGGCCTAGAAGATTCTTCAATTGTGCTTCATTTGTGTTATAGTCATCGATAATTTTGGACATTAGGTTCTTCTTAATAAGGAATCGTTTGTATCGATCTATAACTTCAGCTAATGGAAACTTCTTAAGATCAAGATCGACGCTGACTGAAGAATTTTGTGCAGATACGGCGGTCTTTTGCTGCTTCTAAGTCAAAATCGTGTAAAAGTTATACTGGTAAAAAGTTGACCCAATTCCAGAAATTTAATCATTAATTAATTTAATTAATCTGAACCAAACCTAACTGATAGAACGTTAAATGTAATAACATTGATATAGGTATCATTTGTGAAGAATTAAATCAGCTTTGTTTTACTTTTCTTTAGAAGCTATATAATGTTTTCTTTTAAGTTTTATATGAACCATTTTCAGTAAAGGGTCAAATGGATTTTCGTACTTTTGTAAAAACAGGCGTGTCATTTCAGTTTTCTGTAAAATTAAAACAGTTTTCTTTCTAAAAAATATTGCAAGAAGTGAATTGTTTTGCTTTTACAAAAAATTGAAAAGACAAGTATTGCTTTTACTGAAGAATAGAAGGAAACGGTTTTGATTATTTACCGTCAAAATGTCCTTATTTTAGCTTCAGTCTACTGTACTACTGCAAACAACCTTTACACAGGCACAACCACATACTTCTATTTTCTTGCCGTTATATATCAAAAATAGTTCCAGTTTATTTGATCTCGTTGCCCTGTGCGAATTCCCATTGTAAAACTAGGACATCTCGACTGGACATCTAGACTAGGACAAGACGTATTTATTTTCTTAATCAATTGTATCGTTCACCTTTACGAGATGCAAACTACTATTCCTAATAAATCTAGTTTTATTAGATTACAAGTGAGTTTTAAAATGTACGGCATAGGTGTAAACAAGCTGTACACAGCTAACTCAAAAAATAAGCTACGTTGTTACTATTAACATGCAGTATATTAGGTAAAAAAAAATTGAAAAAAATCTGTTGGGGTCAGACGTGTTTGTTTTTTGCTCCTCCGCGACATTTTGTTTCGCCTTGTCTAGGGTTTTAATCGAGGAATTAGTTCAGATTGCTCATCTCTTAATTAAGACGTGCAGTACAGGGCTGCATAGGATAGTGGAAAGTTAACCGGGGACCTTGTAACCTAAACTCCTTCAGTTTTCAACTATTTACACTTTTTATGGTACCATTTGACGCGCCTTGACGTTTTGTCGTCATTCTTTCGACAATATTTTGAAAAATGTAGCGTTTTGCACTTTTTATAGCTGATTTACACTTTTTATATCCGCGCCAATCACATCACAGGATTTCAAAATTTCAAAAATTAGGTGATCCTTATTGGCACAGAGCACGAGAAAAAATATTTATTTCTATTTTCAAATTCGTTTGAATATGAAAAATATTAAAAACTGATTCAAAAAGTTACGAAAGAAAAAAAAGTTCAGCTCAGCCAAAAGAATATTCTTTTTAAATCTTACTACAAGTTTGAATAAATTTTAAAGAATCTAAATAGTAACTATGAGGACTTCTACTAATCTACTAATTAAAAACTACACTATGTGAAGGAATAGGCGTCACTTTATTCCCACTACCAATCACTGTATATATTTTGCATATAAAAAGCGTATAGTAATATCAGCTGTGATTTCGATTAGATGTACATTACAAGCATAGTCCCGTTCAAGTATGTAAGAAAAAGTTAACCCAGCCGAGAATAAGATAAAGCTTTACCACTAATAAAATGTTGACCTAGGCAAGCCTGTGATCAAAACTAAACCCAGGGAAGTCTTCTATCAAAATTTAACCCAAGCATGCATTTAACAAATACGAAAACTTGGTAATAGCTGTGGCTATAATGTAATCCGCGCAAGCCTGTGTCCAAAGCTTAAACCAAATATAACAGTAAGGGGTTTCAAAGTCGACGGTAATGGTATTCAGCAGTAGATCCATCTTGTAACTGGTTATGCTGAAACCAACCTTTTATGGGAAGCAGGTGTTTACGGAAATAGAGAGCAATGATCACAGCAAGCATAATCACGAAAAATCATGTGAGAAAACCTTGCCCCAGCCAAGATCTGTGGTAAAATTTTAACCTAACTAATGCTGTAGTAGCATTTGAACCCAGCCAAATCTGTAGTAAAATTTTAACCCAGCTAATACTGTCGTAAAATTTTAACCCACCCAATACTGTAGTAAAATTTTAACACACCCAATACTGTAGTTAAAGTTAAACCCACACAATACTATGGTAAAATTTCAACCCAGCCAATAAAGTGGTAAAAGTTTGACCCAAACAATACTGTCGTAAATGTTTAACCCAGGGAATACTGTCGTAAAATTTTAACCAAAACAATACTGTGGTAAAATTTTAATTCAGACAATACCGTGGTAAAATTTTAACTTAGCTTATACTGGCAAAATTTTAATCTAGCTAATACTGTGCTAAAAGTTTAACCCACCCATTACTGTAGTAAAATTTTAATCCACCTAACACTATAGTAAAATCTCGACACGGGCAAGTCTGTTGTCAAAATTTAACCCAGGCAAGCATTTCGGCGAAGCTCAAGTTGAATAGATCACAATCAATGCAAAATTGTGTTTAGTGTAACAACTAAAAGTGAGGATAACATACTAGAATTACGAGAAATTCAGATTCTATAGTGTAACCCGGGCAAGGCCCTGGTCAAAAGTTACAACTTGCACGCCTATGGAAAAAACTAATCCCTTAATCTGAGCAGTTATCTGGTCAAAACCTACCACGAATACTATTTGACCACAATCAATGCAACATTTTATTTAATGTAACAGCTAAACTTGAAAAACATAATATATTAATTTTTGTTAATTGCAACCCATCGGGTTGCTAACCTGCTAGTTTTATTTTAATTTGATTTAAAAATTTTTGGAAAATTAATTCTAGTGGGCGGAACTTCTTTATTTAGGCAATCTGATTGGTTGTATGATTTTTAAAACAAAAAAAGTTTTAATATAAGTTTTTTATATTCAATAATTTATTTTAGGAAGATAAATATTTAATAATTCCAATGTAAAAAAATAAATATTGTACACCGATAAGGTTGCTAGTAAAGATAATGCCTAGTAGAAAGTCAAAGTCCAAGAAGAAAAAATCTCAAGAGATAAATTCTTCTGGATGTGCTGATCCATCCACTCAATTAAATCAAGTTCTATTAATTCAAAATTTGACTGTGCCGACTTTAAGTACTTCTCTTCCGCCTAATATCAGCTTGAGCCCACCCACCCACCCACTTCTAATATTTGCCAGTATTGCAATAAAGTATGTAAGAGTAAGGCTGGTGTTTCAATACATATATCTCGAAAACACGGAGATGTACAAAGGACGATAATTGCGGATAAGTATGCGGATTTTTCTGAACAATTAGGGCCATTTAAACTAAAATTGCAAGAAATAGTTGAGAATAGACCTGACCAACAGGAATTTGATGCAGAGGTAGAAAAAATTTCTGATTTCCTACGAGATGTTATTTTTTTAATTCCTGGACCCCAGCACCCGGCTGCAAGGTTTTACAAACTTCGAAAGGAAAAAAAACTTATTAAGACAGTCTGACAGGAAGTATAACCAGTCATTTAATCCTATTCGAATGTCGAAGAGGGACAGGGAGAAAAGGAAAGAAAAATACATGTATGACCTGATCCAGCACGAGTTCTATAACCAACGTGGTAAAGTGGTTCATCGATTGTTAAAAACCCAAAATAACCCTGATTGTACAATATCGTACGATGTCATTCATGAGGCTTACACACAGCGTTGGGGAATTCCAAACAATTCTGTTCTGGAGAGTTATCCTGTCGTTAGCAAAGAGGGACAGTTCGAGCTAGATGACAGTTTTAGCGTTACCATTGATTCAGAAACTGTGGAAAGTGTCATAAAAAGCATCCGTAAAGATACATCTGCCGGATCCGATAAAGTTCTGCTAAGGGCTGTAAGGTATACGAAATGCCATTCAATTCTTGCTCTAATAGGTACAGTTATGATGAAGTGGACACTTTTTTCTACATCGATTCGAAGAGCCTAGACTGTCCTTATTCTCAAAAAAGGTGATGTGATGGATCCAGCAAATTGGAGGCCAATTTCCATATGTTCTATTTTGCGTCGAATCTTGGAAAAAGTAATTGACAAAAAATTACGTAAAAACATTGCTTTAAATCTTAATCAACGTGGTTTTACTAATTCTCCTGGTACATTTGTCAACACTGCAATATTGGCAGGGTGCCTCAAAAAAGCCAAAAATCATAAGCAAAATTTATTTTTTGCATTGCTAGATGTTGCTAAAGCTTTTGATAGAGTAGGTCATGCTCACTTACTCAAGTGTCTTGATTCACAGCGGATTCTATCTCATTTACGAAATTTGACAAAAGAACGAATCTTGAATAATCATACAATAATACAGACAAGAACAGTTACTACGCAGCCCATTCTATTCAAGTGTGGGGTTTTGCAGGGGTCTCTGCTTAATCCGCTCATGTTTAATCTGGCAATTAATAATGTTTTGGAAGATATTACAGATCCAGACTTTGCAAACGCTTATGGGTTTAGCCTGGATGACAAAGTTCAAAAATTGACAGCTATGAATTTTGCAGATGACACTGCAAATTTATCGGATTCAAAAGAAGGGCTCATCAAAATTGTGCAGAAACGATTGAGTTATTTAGTTTTTCAGGACTTAAAATTAATCCTGAAAAGTCTA
The DNA here is from genome assembly GCA_949802685.1 of Dicyrtomina minuta. Taxonomy (NCBI): domain Eukaryota; kingdom Metazoa; phylum Arthropoda; class Collembola; order Symphypleona; family Dicyrtomidae; genus Dicyrtomina; species Dicyrtomina minuta. The sequence goes on from CATKUY010000087.1 coordinate 177,373, forward strand.
TATGCATTTGCATTCAAGACAGAGTACTAGTTACAGATGATGTACAATTATTAAGAGACGACTATATTCCATCTCTACAGGAAGGTGATACTGTAAAATATTTGGGAATCGACTTTAATTCTGAGCTCACTTTTGTGCCGTCAAAAATTTTTGATAATTTAAATAAGATGCTAAATAATCTTGTTTTGACACCTATGTTACGACCACATCAAAAAATCATTATTATTAATGATTATATTTGGCCGGTATTAATTCACCCCCTTCAAATGGCACCCTTGCATAAACTGCCGAAGTCATTTCTAATGGACGTGGATCGAATAATACGAAGTTCTGTCAAAGAAATTTTAGGGATTCCAACAGATACTCCTAATGCTATGCTGTACACTTCGAAAAACCTCAGGGGGCTTTCCATAACAAAAGCAGAATAGGAGGCATTTTTACAACATTATAACATATGCATGGTCTTATTAGGTTTTAATGATATGTATGTCCCATATGCAAAGGATCTTGAAGACGAATTAAATCAGTGTGAAAAGGCATTAAATTTCAGCGATGAAGAATTAGATGAATTGAGCAATCCTAAAGCAAAAAGTAAAATTACCAAAAGAATGCGCATCAAGCTTCGTGAAAAAGAATTTGAAACCTGGAGTCAGATGCGGTTACGTGGTGCAGGGGTGTGCCAATTCAAAGACAACCTAAACAAAGACAATCCAAATGGTAACAAATTGCTGATGAATAAATGTGGCCTTACTACTTCTGAATGGGTCACTACTTTAAAAATGAATGCTAATGTCTCTAGTGTAAGAGTAATTCCAGGAAGGAGCCTAGACGGAACCCAGTGCCGGCATTGCGGCGCTGAGAAAGAAAGTCTTGGTCATGTATTAGGTTCCTGTGTCCGGGGAGAACTCATACGCAACAATCGACATCACGGTATTCGGGAAATTCTAGCAAAAGCATTTCTTGACAGAGGATTCGTGGTGGAGCAGGAAGTTTATTGTGTTGCTGAAAATGGATCAACTAGGAGAGTTGATATGATAGCGTATTGCCCGTCTTCTAAGAATGGATATATTTTAGATCCTACAATACGGTTTGAATATGGGGACAGTGAGCAGCAAGCGACTGCAGTGGATTTGGAAAAGAAAGAGATCTATGAGCCTTGTGTCAAGTATTTCATGGAAAAATGGAGCTTACGTAGTGTGGAAGTCGTTAGTTTGTATGTAGGAGCACAGGGCACGATAACAAGTTTTTTCAAGTCGTGGGTTAAATCTTTTGGAATAAAACAGACAGTCTTGGATGACATTTTACTGTTTGCCCTGAGAGGATCAATTCAGATTTATAATCATCATTTATATGTTTAACTTTAGTTGTATAAACTTACTTATTTAAAAATTTATTCATGTCACTTAAGAAACTGATGGTATGTATACTGAGCTGTATAGCTATTGCAATTGTGCAACAGTGACTTAATAAAGTTTTTCTCTCTCAAGTAGGTACTTAATATTGTGAATCTAAATTGATAATGAAAATATGCTTGCATACATTACCAACCCTAATAATTACATTGTCACGGAAGGGGACGCAAGTCCTGAGGTTAAAAAATAGTTCAAGATTACAAATCTGGCGATTTTCTTTAGATTTGTCCACCAAGGGCTCGAAATAGATGCTGAGCTTTCTTGCAAAAAACCTTTCGCAATTATGTCTAGAAATTGCAAATATTATTTACACAGTTTAACTTTTAGTTAAAGCAGCAAAGGCTAATTTCTCTCGGAAATATTACCAACTCGCATCAAAAATATTTATATTCCGTTTGAATTTGCCGCTCTTTATGAGCACTTTATCTTTGTTAACAAATTCGACCACACAAGCAGTCATTTATTGACGATCCACTTAATTTCATACATGATTTACATATGTATGTGCATGGCATACAGTTAACATACGCTAAGACAATCATTAAACAGGGGCCCTTAAAATGGAGATTTTTTAATAACGTCATTTATGGACGATTTCTTATTATTTATGAGCTAAATGCGGATTTAAAAGACATATAGCTAAACTAAGGTTCAAAATAATTTGAGCAGTTCTTAAAAAATGAGACTTTTTAGTTATTTATGGGCAATCCCTAACTATCTATGAGCCATATACGTGCGTACATGTGTAATATAGTAATAAAGGTTCAAGTTAAATAGCCTTGCCGCATAGCAATTAAGTTGGGTAAACTACGGAGGTAGCAAAGTAAGAAGCTTTCCGCACAGTCATCTCTTGTAGGTAACCTAAACGAAGAGATACCCCGCACAGCCTTACTTAAATTAGGAAGAGCGAACGTAATTGGGTAATTCAACTCGCGGGTTCATGTTTGCTTAGAGCTAATGAACGAAAGTGTCAAAGATATCCTTAGTTGGGGGAGGGAAAAATTAAGTGTGTTAAAAGCAGGACCTTAAGTTAGGTAAGACCCGCACAGCGCGTCTCACTTACTTACATAGTGTTACGGCACGTGCTGTAATTTAAAAAAAGGTGTTCGTTGTTTGTGTTCAAAATATATTTTTGGTTTCGGCCAAAAATATACAAAATTTAATGAGAAAGCGATTTATTCATAAATAAGTAAATTTAACAAGAATAGTCGTATTTTTCAGTATTTTCACATAATTTCACAGTTTTAAAGGGTTCTTGAATTCATGACCGTCGGGTCAGAAATCTTATTCGCTTCTAAAGTATCGTTCTGTTCAGTCCACTAAACCAGTGGATTTTCAGTTACTTCAGTTTTTGTTCAATTTTAGTAGTAAAATTCATCAGTTTTCAGTAACAATTCTGGTCGTCAGTAAACAACCAGAATTGACAAAATCCATAGCATCAGACATCCCTAAAGTTTCCAACATATAGGTATTTAGGTCTTGCTTAACGCATTTTACGTAGGTAAGGAGTTAGAGAAAACGACGCTCACTTACGCTTAGGTAACGCTCTCCGCACAGCACTTAGCTAGGCTTTTTGCGGAGGTAACCTACGTAGGCCTGCTATGCGGCAAGGCTTTTAGATCCTTTAGATCTAGATTTTTGAGTGATGCCATTTACAGACGGTCTTCTGTCATCTATGAGCAATGTACGCGTGTACATGTGCAATAAAGTGGATAAAGTTGAAGTTTAATCATTTAGGTCAACATTTTTTAATGACGACATTATTAGACGATCTTTTTCTATGTATAAGCTATACACGGCAAAAAGTAAACTCAAGCGAGAAAAAATTGGAAAGGTCTTTCAAATAGAGATTTTCGAATAACGTCAATTGTGGACGATCCCCACTTTCTGTTTGTTTTTCAGTTCTGTTTATGAAGAAGTGTAGAATGCTTTAAAACATTTTGTTTAGGATGACCGTGCAGCGTCAGCTTTTAGCGTTTAGAAACCCGTCGCCAGTATACATGTTTAAAAAAATCCTAAACAGTTCCAGAATAAGTTCTTTTTTCTCAATGTAACAAGTACAACTTTTTGAAATTTAAATAAAAATATACATCCGGCTGGTGAATTGAATATAGTGAGTTTCTCAATTCACTCAATGCTAAATTCAAAAAGTCAAAAAATTCTCATATCCAAAACTACGGCTCAAAAATTGTTTTTGTCACCTGAAATTTTTGTAGATCATGTAATTATATAAAAAAATTATTTCTACAATTTGGGACTGTTTTTAGCATTTTTTGGTGACAGAACAATTGATTTTGTAATTAAAGGCTAACAAAGTAAAGTATTAACTATGATATAACTTTTATGAATCCAAGCTTACTGCGTTAGATGGCGCTACTATAGAACGTTTTTTCTCCTTCTGAAAGCTCGATTCTTCCGTTTCTTGGTCGTCGTCGGCATCGCAGTAAATATTATCGTGATTTAAATCCTCATCACTACATTCTTCTTCGGATGATGACACATCTTCCGGCCCAGCTAGGTTTGGAATCATTCTGGATGGAACCTTTAGCAGGCAAATATTGTAATTATTATATCAACAAGAGATGGCACTTATGGGACAGTTTTTTGGCACTAGATTCAGGATCCTTGAGATATCGTGACTGTATAACTTACTAAAACGGCTATAGCCACTATTTAAAAATACAAGTATGCTTTAAGTATTCAATGGTAGCTAGATTTGAAATATCCGCAGCTCTGAATCAGTTTAATTGATTCGTTAAATGTGTGGTAAGGTTTTGCAAATGTAGATGTCTTGTGTAAATGTTTGTTGTAAAATCCTACAAGGTGTCATTAGGAAAGGATGTCGTCTAATTTCAGGTATTAATCATGATTACTTACTCAAATATGTTTAATAAGCTTAGAGCGGAATTTGTTTGAGTCAAAGTATATTTGATATTCCTGATCGTTATCTTAAAATTTTAATATTAAAATTCTGAAGAATTTTTTTTAATGTTAAAGAATTTCTTGGTACTGTAGAAAATGCGTTTGCTTTCTGTTCTACATGTACAATAGTTTAATATTTTTGTCGTTATGTATACACAATAACAAAAGTTTTTTAAATTTAAAAAAACGAGATAAACTTTAAATAAAAAACGTATATGCTTAATGCACAACAATTTAAAACAATTTTTTAAAATATAATTAAAAGGTACGTTTTAAAAGAAAATATGAAATTTGCTCACAATACTAATACTAACAAATTGGCACAAAGAAAGTGGCAAAGCAACATAGCTCTTCATCATATGCAAAAAAGCAATAACAATGACACCTGCCGAAAAATAATAGTAGAAGAATATGTTAAATCAAGACAGCAGTATCTGCAACTAATTAAAAAAACAATAGACGAGTACTACAATACAATTAAAAATAACAACAGAAGCAAGAGACGGAAAATCATTCTAGAAATCAACACATTTAAAGATATAAAACAAAGCATAGCAGAAAAAAATATCACCTAACATGAATAGTACTATCATTTTAAAAACCTTTTTGAAGACTTAAACTTTGTGCGTACAACCGTGGCAAGCATCAATACACAGCCTGAACAAAACACTGATAATCCTCTGAAAATAACATATGAAGAACTAGAAGCAGCAATATCAAAGCTGGCCTCAAATAAATCACTAGGCAAATGTGAAATTTTTAATACAATATGAAAATTAATAGATAATATATGAGAAACAATGCCCCTCAGTTCGTTAAATGAAATATTCAGAACTTGTTAAGTGCTAAAAGGATAAAACAATATCTCATTTGTGCCTATCCACAAAAAGAGGATTCTAATGAATTAAGTAACTTTTAGCCAATATCCCTTCTTAACACATGTACAAAGCTTCTAAAAATTATTAAAGCATAAAGGTTACAAGCCTGATGAAAAACAAATAGTCTGATATCAAAAAATCAAGCAGCACATAAAAAAATAAACTGGATGTGGTGGCACTATATTTAGACTGCACGCATGAATACAACACGCAATGACAAAGTCCGACTACAAATTGTGCGCCCTATTTCTAGATTTTTGGCAAGCCTTTGATTCCATTACACATAAAAAATATGGATTGAAATGACAAAAGCGGAAATACCTCAAAAATTCTTTACTATTGTACAGTCCATATATCTTACTGCACGAATCAAAGTAAGGACTAAAAATGGGTACACAGAATAAATACACATCATTTAAGGAGTAGACTAAAGAAAAACGTTGTCACCTATACTTTTTAATCTCTTTATAGATGAAATGGTCCACAAATTGAACAAAAGTAATGCTATGGGAATTAAAATGCTTACAATGCACGTTTTTATCCTTTTGTACACAGATGACATTGCACTTATGGCTTACAACCCAATGGGCCTACAAAAACAAATGAATATTTTAAAACAATTTTATGATATTACCAAGCTGAAAATCAATCTCTTAATTGTTGTCATTTTTTAAAAAAACAAAACACACAAAGCAAAAACCAACATGCTTCAAATAGGGCACGCAAAATATAGCTGGGCAGATGGGTACACATACCTATTATTATTGTTATTATTATTATATGACAGGGGTTCGGTCCCAAAGGGACCAACGCCGCCGAGGCCTTTTTAATTATGGCCTATTGCAGACTCCTTCTCAAAAAAATAGCAGAAAAAAAACCAGATCAAATCGCAACCCTGCCAGTAGAGCGCAAAAACGCCACTAACTGAGCCACCGACGCCTAACCTAACAAATCGAATGATATAACCCTCCAAGATAGAGGTTTCTCACAAGTACAAAGGCAGGGCACACAGTCAAATAGTGAATTGGTGTATCATCCTTCTCCCCACAGTGCACGCACGTAGGGGAGTCCAACACTCTAATACCCCAACCGTAAGGTCCCCAAGCCCAATGTCTCGTCACTAGCCCAATCAACCATCTTAATTGATCTCTGGGATAACGCATCAACGACGCATTGCCGTAAAGTGGTGCCGATATCCAGAGCTTGGCCTGTCTACAGTTGCGTAGTCCAGTCCATTGTCTTTCATGCTCACGTCTAGCCTACTGCGCAATTGCGCAGTTGACAGCGGAGAGTGGGACTGGAACGATTGGTCTTGGACCAAACTGCCTAACGCAACTCATATCATGCAAAGCCTTTGCCAGCCTATCCGCGTCCTCATTACTCCTGAAACCCGAGTGCGCAGGGATCCATACCAACACAACCTCACAACTCCTCTCAGCGAGTCTGTTCAGGTTAGTGCGACAGTCCCACACGACACTCGAGACAGTATAAGGCTTAGACAGTGCTCGCAAAGAACTCTGACTATCACTGAATACTCTAAACAGAAGATCTCTAGTGCCATTCTCCAGCAGCCAATGGGCCTCCAAGGAGATACCAAGGGTCTCACACTGGAATACAGAGGCATCAGTACCAAGACACACAGACGAAGCCATAAGAGTTACTCCCTGGTTTCTGTCCTCAATGACAACTCCACAGCTAGCATTATCACCATCACGTGAGCCGTCAGTGAAGCAAACCACCCCAACCCCCAGAAGGGATTGGTCACAAGCTCAATCCACTCGCGACGATAGTTCAACAGTAAATCTCTTATTCTCAAGGCTCTTATACATTCAGTCAACTGGCATCTGGAGAGTAGAGACAAAAGAGCCCCACCTCTCATAAATCACAGTATGGCTGGTTAAGCCCCCCAAAAAAAGATTTTTCGTCCACAAGTCCCTCGTTTTTAGCCTATAAATAGACCTTACAGCCACCGCCTTTAGACAGATGTCCAGAGGTATGAGGCCGATAAGACACTCCATTGCCGCCCTAGGCGTCAATCAAAGCCCACCCGTAATCATAAGGCACGCTTGATGCTGTACCCTACCCAACAGACTAACATACGAGCTTTTTTCCAGTGCAGAAGCCCAAGCCACAACCCCATACTCCATCAGTAGACAGACAAGGGCAGTATAAGTCCATCTCGCCACGGTGAAAAATAGACCCCAATTTCTTCCAACCCTGCGTTTGCATCTAGCCAAGGTAACCTGCGACTTGCTCTTTACTGACTTGCAGTGTGGCATCCAGGTCAAGTGCTTGTCCAGTACAACGACTAAGTACCTAACTGTTCTCTGGATCTCCAGGCTCACTCCCCTAAACCTCACAGAATAGGGAGAGAGCCTGGTGTTCCTAGTGAACAAACACACCAGTCACTGATAATATCTAGACTATCAGTGACCCGATGTGTGAGTGTACGGAGCACCTTGCCGCTTTGAAGCACCCCTGTGTCATCGGCATACCCTTGTGAATGAGTAGTCGACGCTGTTTGCTTAAGCCTAGTCCAAAGACCATCCATAACCAAGTTCCACAGGAGGGGTGAAATTACCCCACCTTGCGGACACCCTCTAACCATCGTCCGTTCCCTAGAACAACCACTAATCTCAGACACCACCCGTCTATGTCTAAGACTAAAATTGATCCACCTTTTTAGCAAAGAGCAAATACCAAACCTATCTAATGCTGAAGTTATGGCACTGAATAGTAAATTTTCAAAGGCCCCTTCAATGTCGGCAAAGGCACCCAGAACCATCAGTCCCTACTCAAGGGCTCTCTCCACATACGCTACTATTTTATGAATAGCCGCATCCGTGAAAAGACCCCTCAAGTACACAAACTGATGATTAGCCCTAAGCCTGCTCTCCAACTCAGGTGTCCTGATGTGCCCGTCTAATAGTTTTTCTAGGACCTTCAACAAAACAGGGGCTAGTTGTATGGGTCTCCATGACGAGGCTCTACAGTAGTCCCCTCTACCAGGCTTAGGTAGAAATACTACCCTAGCCACCCTTCAGCACAGCAGTACAGTGCCCAATGCCAGGCAAGCCTAATAAAGAGCGACTAAATACCCCAAAATCACCGGTAAACTCCTCTGCAATAGCACAGGTTGAAAAACATCAGGCTTCGCAGACTTGTATGGACTAAAACTCCAAACAGCATTCTGCACCTTCCTCTCAGTGATAATCCCTGAGCAGCCATGCAATTCCAGGAAGCCCATACTATGCTCCACACGCTTCCCACTACCTAGCCTAGGAAAGTGTTGCCGAAGGAAATCCAGAGTCTCATTCATTGACGTTGTAGACTGATTCAAATCAAATCAAATTTATTTCAGTGTTAAGTAATAACATTTCTGTTGTTTTCATTACTTGCACCCTAAGCGTAAAACTACAATAAGTCACAAAAATGACATATAATATATATATACTATGAGGTTACCTATATAAAATTAATTTCTATCCGCTTTGACAGTATATACTGTCGCACTATTACATTAAATTCGTTAGATTTAATAATTTTTTAAATCGTTTCCGGAAGTGCATTCCATTCACACACCATTGCATTCCATTGATGTGATTCGTCACATCATCATGAATTGACCCCAATGTCCTGGTCACATTGCCCTCTAGACTTCGAAGACACTTTACAGCATCCCCATACTTACTTACACTGCCTTAAAAGTCGGTCCATGACCTTCGTTATGCACATCAAACAGCAGACAAATAAACATTGCGAGCTTCCTTATACTCCCTTAAAATAACAGGGTCACGTTTGTGACGACCCGTTCTCTTAAAGAGGGTGGTGACACCCACTCGAAGAGCTGCTCCACCAAGACGCAACCCTGTCCCTTCGTTTATATGTCCTTAGCGGACATACCTCATCAAGAGTCTATCATAGCCTTTCCGATTGCAGCCGCCTCAGCATCAACGTCATTGACGCTGTGCAGCTGCCCATCAGGCACCATGTATACTTTCTCCTTTAGACATACATAGTATTTGCTCCAATCCACTTTTCTGATATTTTTACTACCAACAGCTACTAGCAAGCCAACTGAAACACGGAGACGAATGTACCTGTGATTAGAACTCGATTCATCATCTGACACAGCCCATCCATCAACCCATGCCTCAGCTAGCCTATAAGCCACTGTGATGTCAATCACCTCACTCCTGTTTGCTACTACAAACGTAGGAGCACTACCTTGATTCACTACCTAAAGATCAGTGAACATAATGTAATGAAACAGTACTTCGCCTCTGCGATTAGTGTCAGTGCTGGCCCATACCAGGTTATGTGCATTAGCATCTGCACCCATGATAAGAGGCAGCTTATTGACTTGACAATAGTCAACCAGCTTGCGCACAAGATCCCCAGGGGTGTCAGTTGCTTTACCCGGCATATACACAGAGGCAAAGACCATCGGAACCTTACCCCACCACGTGACAACAGAGACTATATCCCTGCTCGTAAACTTTATCAACAAATGTGCTCTCACATTCTTTGAAATCAAAACACATGCACGCGGCATAGCATGCAAGTCAGAAACAAAGAGTTTATCAGCCGTACCTAAACCCTTTACAGCACCTTGATAACAGTACGGTTCTAAAATGAGACAGATATGCGAGCAAACCAGGCGATTACGGGCGGCGGCAACATTTAGTTGATATTCGTGTCGCACCACTAAATCACGAAGACCAAATAAGCTCATAGCTCTAGCTTTGGAGTGGCGGATATTAATTTGGGTCACGTCAATAGTGGATAAGGCAACAGAAGAAACCACACCCAGCTGTTGACCCAACCCGATGTTAAAAGTCATCCTCTACTAGCACCACTACCCGCAGCACCCTATCCGCCCACATTCTCAAACTAAACCGTACCGTTGCCATTGTCCTCCACCTTACGTGCCTAACAACGGCCTGTACCCAAAATACCCATGCATAGCAATACCTTAGCCAATACGACTGTATTACTCCCTTATACATACGTAAGTAATACATAAGGGGTGCCAATATAATAAAACTTAGCAACATACTCAACACATGTCAATGCTTATATGCTCCTACCATATGTGTGCATCCAATTCATATTTTCAAACATTTGCCAGCACCAATAACACACAATTATTGCGTACTGGGTTCTACTGTAACGAAAACAAACAAACTATTTCCAGCAGGAGTGAGAAATATTTAGAAATACAAACTCACGCCTGCTGAATACCATTCCACTAAAAACGAAAAAATTGGTAACAATGTCATTCTTAGCTCTACGATGCCATCTATCCAATAATTCCTGAACTAAAAAGTAGAAAAAAATCTCAATAGGAGCACTACGGAGAGGCAAAATTACAACTCCGAAGTACATTCTACACAAAAAGACTTTTCCACTTTCCCAACCACAAATATTGAATAAATAAAAAAAATAAAAAAATATCACCCCCGTTCCTAGAAGAATTCCGGCTTTCTGAATGATTGCCAGACACTGAAAAACGGATAACCCGTATCCTTATACTCCGGCAAGTTCGCCATCCTTTCTCCGGTTACTCCCACAAAACACAAACACACAAAAACAAAAAGAAACTAATTTTTACACATACCTAGGAATGGTATACAACTATCAAGGGAATATGTTAAAAACAAAGGAAAGGACGATTGCCAAAAGCAAAGCAGCTATGAAAAGACTATTTGGAACATATGGAAAAAGCAATACTAGCAACATACGGATTAAAATAAGTTTATTTAACTTCCAAGTCAAATCAGTATTACCTTACGCTTATCTGGTGTAGGCTCTGTATTGCACGGAAAATCAAAAATGTTTAAAACAAATTTCTAAAGAAACGCTCTAAACGTTACAAACCTGATGCTGAAATACATTTAACGGCTAGAAACTGGTACAAGCTCGATAAAAAATTTAATATTTAAGCATACTGTTAAATTTCTAAAAAATAACGTATTTAAAGATACAAAAGATACGCTTAACTATAAATGCTACAATTAACTTAAGAATGACCATATTAACAAAATAGCGAACAACTAGTACAGCAGTCTAGCGAATTTGTTGGAATTCTTTAAATTAAAAAGCAATCTAGACACGTTAAATAGCGGAAATATCAACAAACTCTCATATTTTCATCAAAATAACCAAACAACAATGGATTTACAATGACGTCACACGAATAATCAACAGCAAAATTCTTTTACATAACAAATCACTAACACTATTTGCAAACAAAATTAAATGACTTAAACTGCATTGCATTGGTAAAATTTTACAACTTCACTAACAAATAGGAGTGAAGCACAGCATAATACGACTTCAGGGTGAAACAACCATCTTAAACACAATGTGGAAGATATAGGACAACCACAAAAAAACTCTACTCTGTGTAACAAATGTAACCTAGACTTAGACAAAACCCAGGAACACATTAAGTTTAAATGCCGTAAATACAAAAAGCTAGGAGTACGATTTATTTCAATAATAACAAGGGGAACCCTAGATGAGAACACATACCATAAATTATGTAACAATGATAATACAGATCTACAAACAATGAAAAATTTCTATCTGTTTTGGAAACATGCAATCTAGCAACGTTACAATTAAACCAAGAAAAACAGGCAAATTAGCACTAAGGCTAGTATATAGATACCTATATTTTAATCTCAAGTAAATAAAAGCTAAAATGAATCGCAATTAGTTGTTGTAAAACAAACCTGGTGCCATATTTTTATAGCATATGATGTATCAAACAACCCTTGTGCTGCACACGTTCAATTTTTTAATCATCTTGACCCCCACACAGCACCTCAAAAATGTTTCATTTCTATATTACGGTACCGTTATACCAGAAACTAGCCCATGGTTCAAGTCAGTATATAATATTGTGTTTATTTTTTTATGTATTTATATAATCGTGTACATAGTATATATTTTATCTATCCGAACTAACTTAACTTGTAACTCTAACGATTCGATTAATTCAAATAACGCACTTAATACTACATAAGATAATAATTAAAATAATTCTTCTCCCATCCTGTGACACAATACTGACAATCCTAACTAGTTTAATTAATGCTCAATTCATAATATTATTGTAAAATCAAAAGAGTTGTGTACGCCAGATAGCCATGTCGACTTTGATTAAAAAATCGTATACATATATATATATAAATGACAAATCAGCAGACTCAGAACTAAAAAGGTGACAGAACACCTGATTTTGTAATTATAGGCTAAACAAAGTAATGTATTAACTATAATATAACTTTTATAAATCTAAGCTTACTGCGTTAGATGGCGCTACTATTGAACGTTTTTTCTCCTTCTCGAAGCTCGATTCTTCCGTTTCTTGGTCGTCGTCGGCATTGCAATGAATATTATCGTGATATAAATCCTCATCACTACTTTCTTCTTCAGATGATGACACATCTTCCGGCCCAGCTAGGTTTGGGATCATGTTGGATGGAACCTTTAGCAAGCAAATATTGTAAATATTAAATCAACAAGAGATGGCACTTATGGAACGGTTTTATTAGGGCACCAGATTCAGGATCCTTGAGATATCGTGACTGTATAACTTACTAAAACGTCTATAGCCACTATTTAAAAATACAAGTATGCTTTAAGTATTCAATGGTAGCTAGATTTGAAATATCCGCAGCTCTGAATCGGTTTAATTGATTCGTTAAATGTGTGGTAAGGTTTTGAAAATGTGGATGTCTTGTGTAAATGTTTGTTGTAAAATCCTACAAGGTGTCATTAGGAAAGGATGTCGTCTAATTTCAGGTATTAATCATGATTACTCACTCAAATATGTTTAACAGGCTTAGAGCGGAATTTGTTTAAGTCAAAGTATATTTGATATTCCTGATCGTTATCTTAAAATTTTAATTTTCAAATTTTTAAGAATTTTTTTTTGATGTTAAAGAATTTCTTGGTACTGTAGAAAATGCGTTTGCTTTCTGTTCTTCATGTACAATAGTTTAATATTTTTGTCGTTATGTATACACAATAACAAAAGTTTTTTAAATTTAAAAAAACGAGATAAACCTTAAATAAAAAACGTATATGCTTAATGCACATCAATTTAAAACAATTCTTTAAAATATAATTAAAAGCACCTTAGAAAATTTTAATTCTCAGAAATTACCCGACATTACACGCGTACTGGTACCACGAAAAATTTAAAGACAAAACCTAAAGTATTTAAATTTAAACAACCCTACTTTAAAATGTTTCTTATATTGATGCAGTTCGGCCACTAATTTAGTGTGAGCTTTGAAATCTGGCCTCAAGGTATCCTAAACCTTTTCAAATATCTTAATTATTATTACATTTGCTTTGGTCTAAATAACGAGACTATATTGCGATTAAAATATATCAACCCTATTGATATATTGAGCATTATTTATTTAATTCACTCGATATAAAATGATTTTTTATAAAAGCTTTTATATTTTTAAGCTTACTGTAGTAGATGGCTTTTGGGTAGGATTTTTGTCACTCTCCTCGCAAATGGGCCTATTATCTTCTTTTTTCTCGTCCTTGGGATTAGCACAATCCAATAAGACGGAATCAGTGTATTTTTTAGCTTCAGACACGTTACTAATAATGCTTATGTCTAGCGGCAACAAATGCTCTAAAAAATCAGTTTTCAAGCCTACTTCGTTGCTGCTGCTGCAGAGGTTATACATCTAGCAAAAAATAATTCTTATTGTTATAATAATAATTAGGCATAGCTGTTTCAAGAACGGTCTTAGGACACCATAGGAACCTATAAAATTTTGACTATACGGCCTGCCAAAACGGCTATAGCCGCTTTTAAAAAGGATGCGAAAATGTAAAGTACATAAGAGGTTCCGAAAAGTGCAAAATTTTCTATTTGAATGTTTTCGAAAAGTTTAAAATGTTCTATTTGCATATTCTTAAAATGTGTAAAATGCTTTATTTAAGCTTGTTATTGAAAATTGAAAAAAAAATTTATTTAAATGCTTTCAAGATCCGTGATATTTGCTATATTTTTGTAAATAGTAGATATTGGTTTTAGATATAAATAAATATGGTTAATTGGATTCTTCACAGGCGATAGGATAAATTTACCAATTTTGCAGGTCTTTCCTCTTAAATGTGACTCGCAGCAAGATAGTTTTTGTTTACTTATACACTATGTCTTAATAAAATAGGAACACCCAAGTTTTCAAGTCAGGCTACCCCATTCCCCATTAGGGGAAAGTCCTGCGAGATAATTAATGTTTATGTAACACCTAACACCTGCCTTGAGTATAAGCTAGCATATGATAACAGCTGCTTAAATTGACCTTGGCGTCTTGTCTTATAATATGAGGTCTTCAACATGTGAATGCTATAATATTTTGTAAACAAAATTCACTTTTTATTCTCGATCATGTTGTCAAAACAGTTGCTAAAATAGAAAAAAACATGGTCGACTAGGTTATTTCTCTGCCACTTGGATTGTAGCCATCCTTGGATCAAATAGATCTTCCTGCTTAAGAATACAATTTTTTAAATCAAGAAAGCAAAAATAGCAAAATTTTGATTTTTTGCATTCTTCTATTTTTCAGATACTGGAATTTGAACAAATGAAACCAAAGTGTTTTGATCTCGCTGAGACACTTGCTGTTTGGTTTTTAATTAATTAGATTGGAACCGCGCACCCGTGAAGCTCTACAAAAATTTTAACATGCCCTAATAGCAGGTGTTGTCTAATCATAATTATCTCGCAAAAGTTCTACATGTGAGAGGTGGGTACTACGATTCAAAACATAAGTAATTCACCTATTTCATTCAGAAACAAAACACCTACAAATGGTAAAATATTAACGTTCGATTAAGGCAATTCAGTCTGTCTTATACGGCTAAGGAACATATTTAAAAGGCGTGAGAACTAACGTTTACTGAAAAGGCATCCAAGGGATAATCTGGTAACATCGGCTGCTCTACACGCTGAATTTCTTGATTAGCATCGCTTCTTTTTCGAAGCTGTAATTTATAATGAGGTTATTAATTTGTGTCAGTCTAATACTTAGCCATTACGTCATTGCAAGGCAAATTGCAAAGAAACTTTGATCGCATTTCAAAATTTGTTTACAAACAGTAATATTAAAATTTAATAAAATTGTAAGAATCTCAAAAAAGGGATATAAATTAAATTCAGATATAAAACGTCAATTGGTGTATCTAAATATTATTATTTAGTAAAAAATCTTTACAGCTACGACTATAAAAAAATTGCATTGCAGTTACATACTTAGGTGGAAAAATATTTAAATAACTAGTCACAAAAATATTTACTTGAATTATTTATCAGAGCATTGAAGTACTATTCTTTTTATATTAACGTATTTTTGTTTATTTAAATACTGCTTGCAAAAGAGAAACGTGGTTTTTAGAAGTTAAACAGGACAACCAAATTTAATTTGCTTTAGTGTGATTGAGGAGTATTTTTGGCAAAACGAAGTAAGTCTGACTAAAGAATAATTATTTTTGTGTTATTTGTTCTATTTGACTAGAGACGTCACTGTTTTGCATGACAAAGTTCAAAGTTCTTCCAATGATATTTTTTTAAATAGCCGAATTCTTGTTTTTGGGCAAAATGCGAGGTCTATGAATTGTGTTTTTAAAAAAATAAAACAATATGATAAGTAAATATAAACCATTTATTCCTGATTTAAATCTAATTTTGGAACGTTTTTGTAGTTTTTTGGAGAATATTGAGTGCAAAAATGTTTTATATGCAACAAAAAGTTTAAAAGTAAAAAAAAACTTGATTTTACTCTAAATGAATTAAATTTTATGTCAATAAATTTCTACTGTGTTATGTTAAGTTATTGATTTTTTGCCAAAACCAAAACAAGATTAGTCACCAAATTCAAAGTTTTGAAATCCTCAAACATTCTAAGCCCGTTTAGGGTTATGAAACTACCGTAAAACTTCCAATAAAAGCCCGCCTCCTATAGAACCCCGCCTCTAATAGAACCCGGGTCAAAAATTATAGATATGTTAATAAAACCCCGCTTCCAATAGAACTTGGGGATGTATTGGAAGTTAAAGCTGGCGTTCTCAACGTTGTGTGTTCTAATATAGCCCTGGGGTTGTATTAGAAGATAATGCAAAATTTCCTATTTGTACGCATTAAAATCAAGTGTTCTAATATAGCCCCGGGGTTGTATTGGAAGATAATGCAAAATTTTCTAATTGTACGACGTAAAAACAAGTGTTCTAATATAGCCCCGGGGTTGTATTGGAAGATAATGCAAAATTTTCTAATTGTACGACTTAAAAACAAGTGTTCTAATATAGCCCCGGGGTTGTATTAGAAGATAATGCAAAATTCTATTATTATTAATTCGGTATAACTTTTGTGCACTTAGTATCTACTCAAATAAAGAATAGAACCCCGCCTCCAATAGAACCCCGCCTCTAATAGAACCCGGGTATCAGGACTGGGTTGAGTTAATAGAACCCCGGGGTTGTATTGGAAGTTTTACGGTACTCAACTTTTCGACGGGTAAAATATTGAGTTAAAAACACTAAACCTTTTAATCTGAATTTAAAATACGTTGTTTCTGTAAAAGCTTAGATGGACATATCCCATTTTTCCAATAAACTCCTCAATTTTACTACAAGTAAAGTTTTTTTTTAAATACATAGATTATGAAAAGACTAGCCTCATCAATAATTTCCTGAAGAGTGTCTTCATCATTTGAATCTTTCTTGTTCAACAAACTTGTGGAGGACGTCGTTTGGTTCTCAAAACGATTCACTGTATTTGTGTCGTCTCGTTGAACAATCTGCGAATATTATAATTACGATTTAAGAAAATCCATGGAATTAAAACTCAACAATGAAATACAATAATTTTTAGCCTTATTACGATAAGTAAAATCAAATTTGACAAAAAATTAAATATATTAACGAACAACAAGTTTGACACGCTCAGTTGCAAATTAACGACACCCGCTACCCAGGAAACATTGGTGTCAGCAAACGTTGTGCCGACCGCCATATTTGTCTGTCATAGGTATGCGGTTGCCTGACATTAATGTTACAAAGGCAGATCAAGTGCACTTAGGCGTCCTGCATATTTCTTGTATACACGTTTTTGACTTTCGTAACCCCCCCTCCATCCTAAACAATCATAATTATAAACGAACTCCGAACCATTTGAAATATAGGAACAAATAATGTAGCGAAAGCGATTACCTATAGAGAGGTATAAGAACAATAATTCACTAATAAATTGAAAAACTTATTTAGCACTAATAATGAAGTATATAAATATATATTCAGCAAAATAAATAAAAATCAACTAAATTCTTTTTAACTTCAGTATTTTATGTTGCAATAAAATTAAAGCCTTCTGCCTACAGCATGCTGTAGGCAGAGGGCCTAATTTCTGCATGATAGTTGTTTTCTTGGCAAACCTTAGCAAGACCCTCGATTCCCCAAGGTCGTTGAAACTACATACTGCTCCTAAGGAAGTTCTAGCATAACAGTTGCCCCCAAACAGTTACCATAAATATGTAGCTACTCTGGACTACTGGCACTACATTTGGTTTAAAGCAGTTGCCATAACGCGTTTGTGACCAAACAGTTGTCCTTCGCCAGGTTACACAAGCCAATCGACTACAAAAAGTTGCCGTAAGGCATTTGCCGCAACGCAGAAACCCAAAAGGCAGTAACTACAACGTCAGTGGTAACCGCATGCTAGCTGCCAAAAGGCAGTTGCCATATTGCAGTTTTATTTTTATTGGCGTTTGACACAGAGCAGTTGCACCACAAGGCAGTTTCCCCACAGCAGTTGCATTTAGGCTGTCGGCGCAAGACAGCTACCGTCAGGCAGATTGTCACAGCTGTTACTTACACGCTGCTTGGAATAAGCAGTGTTGGCAGCTGTGTGATTCTCCTTCTTGCTGCCTCACTCCATTGCATTCTTGCCTTTCCTCACTCCATCCGGTTTCTGATTACACTCTTGCGGGTCGTACCAGCGTACTGCTAGAGAATTCACTCACACACATTCTGGCACACAGCAATGTAACTGAATTTTTAAAGCTATCGTTATATTCGGTGGATGCTCTTAGTATACTAGTCAAAAGTGCAACGATTTGATGTGTGATAATGAGTGAGAGACCAACGCCGAAGTTAGATAACAAGTAACGAATTCACAATTTATTGGTTCACTGATAGAGTTTACAAAGTACAACTTGTAGGTTTGGAAGTGTGTAGAGAAGTGACTATCGGTTAGTCGCTTTCGCTCAAATTACAACTTTTGTTTTACTTAAAAATACGTTTCGAATTGTAAAACTAGGACCTCGTCCTTCGACACATCCGCTGATGGAAGGTCACAGAATTCATGCCAGCTGAGTCATTCCCAAATATTCGCTGTGCCATGACATTCATACCAAACTGCAACTCTAATCTCATTCATACATTTTGAAGTATCAAAACTAACTACATGCCCGTGCCTCCGCACTATACAACAATCCCCTCTGTTACAAAATTAATTGTCCCCAATTTAGTAGCCCCTTACTAAAAAAAGTTACCAAAATTATCACATAAATGGGGAATAGTTCCCAAAACTATAACAGGCAAATATATCAAAATATATGATTATTGTATAAAATAGTTCTCTAACTATTAATTCTGAATGAGTACGTGTATTAGAAAAATAATTTAGACTGAAATATTTCGAAGCAAAAAATTCCAAATTAATTAAATCGCCAAATCGTCCCGAACGTCTGGTAGTGCTTCTTCAGTCTTGTCTCTCTGGTTCGATCATTTGCTAGCTTCAACTACTGGGCCATCTTCATCCATAGTTGTCGTTACTTGTGCTGCTGGGCCATCTTCATCCGCAGCGCATAGCCCCTGACTATGCAATGATGTCGACGCTCCGTACGCCATCATTTTTTCCTTCCGCTCCTGCATCTGCTGCTGAGTGTAGGCTCCGAATTGTTCTTCAAATTCGCTCCTAACTTTCTCCAGTATATCTCGTTCTGATAATGATACCCCGACCTGCCTCCTGCTCTCAGCCGCATCCTCTCCCCGAAAAGGTAATCTGTAATCCAATAGGCTCCTTTGTTTTGCCTTGTCTTGACTGAGTGGTGAGTAAACTGTCATCTCCTGGCTCCGATCCCTCCATTCTCTTCTTTTGAGTTCCACTTCCTCCTTAAGTGTTTGCGTTCTGTGTGAAAAATACGTATAAAACACTCCCATAATAGCTATAAGTAGGACTACAAATACGACTCCAGACACTTCAAGTGTGATTAAATAGCTTCCTTCGTTATAGGTCCCCTGTATTATTCTCCCGTTCACCAACACTTCGGATCGCCATTCTTGATCTTGATTATTTCCTTGATCTTGATACTGCCTCCTTAAAGTCCGGTTGAAGTGGGTCTGATTCTCCTCTCGAATGGCCTGTGGCAGCCTAGCCGGTACTATCTGTAATTGTAGTGCCTCGTCATTACTACTACTGTACCCTTGATCTCCCGCGGCACTATTTGATGGATCCCTTTTGTCCCTGATTGCACGCAATTTTCCCTCCGGGTGATCTCCTCCTGAATCCGGTCCGGATTCATATGGCTCCACCTCCTGTCTCAATGCACTGGCCTCCGCTTCCCACTTCAGTTGTTGTTGGTGCATTGCTTCGCATTTGCTCTTATCGATTTCTCCGGTTATAAGATGCTGAGCAGTATTAACTCCAACTAGGCCTCCCCCGAAGACCACTGCTCTCTTGACGTCTTTCCCCCTTAGTAGAATCGCCTTCACCACTTTCCCCACTACTGACTGTCCTGATGTGCTACTGGCGGCACTAGCAAAACCTGGAGATAACCCATTTATCGGCACAGGTAATGCCCTACCGGGCGTGAGGTAGGGACTCCTACCCACACCTCTGGCTACTGCGGATCCTAATGCGGGTTGACTGTAGGATCTAGCCATGTAAACGTTATAGCCCGGCGCCATAGCATTAAGCCCTACTGGTCCCAGGGACTGTCCGTATCCCATGCCACGAACTGGAGTTGTAACAACTCTACCCGCACCGCTTGACACTCCCCCAAAGAGTCGTCCCCACCAGCTGGCTTCTGCTGCCCCCTGAAACAGTGTCAGTAAAAACATAATTGAAAATAGCATGTGTAATAAATCCATGCTTCCACGCCCTTGCTTCTTGATCAGGAGAGTACGTTTTGGCATTTGTTCCCTTGGCGTGGTGATCACTCTGATCTTTTGTCCTGGTTCTTCTATCTCCGTTGTGGGTTCTGAAAGTGGACTTTTTATACTCTCCTCAAGAACTAGTTGGTATTCTTCTTCATATAGGGCTTCTCGATCTGGATCTTCGGCTTCTTCTTTGATTTCCACTTTGATTGGGTTGACTGGGGCTTCTTGAATATACTCCTGTATAAACTGTACACTTTCCTCGTTATCACTCGTCGTGATTGGGCTCTCCAGCGCGGTGTCTCCTTCGCTCTCGCTCTCGTTTCTTACTGACTCCGTCCTTTTTTGGATCAGTGGCCCTGTACGTCTTGTCCGGTCCCTCCTCGTCCCGGAGCCCTGTGGTCGTCCTCTGATATGCCTGTGCCCGACCATCGTCCTGAACCCTGCCCTTGCCGATTTCGCTGCCCTTTTCCTGCATGTATAATCCCAATCGTAATGAACAGTACCTGCAGTCTTCTCCGTAATAATGCCTGGACTCTATCGCGTACTTCATCGAAGGGTTCAGCGTTCTCCTCTCAATCCATTCTAACCAGTCCGCCTCCGCCATAGCCTCCATCATTTCCATTCTCTCCGGTGGGCAAAACCATTAAATTCGTCTCCGCGAGTAGTAACACGTAATGTACTCGAACGTAATTTCTGAATCGTATCTCTCGTCCTGGCTTCCCATGATGTAGAAAGTGCCCAATCGCCTTGTCCCGTCGAACACGTATTTCCTCATGATAAGGGGCATGTGTCCATTCTTCTCCTGGGCTGCGCACATATCTCGTCTGTCCTTGATGACTGGTCCCCCCTTGTATGGCCGAATCTCCGCGTGGTAGCTCACCATCCCATGTGTGACAAGCTGATTTGGTGCCGGTCCCCGAACTATGGTCTCCCTGGCATAGGTTTTTCTGTAGTCTCTTGAGCTCCTTTAGCTGCTGGGAAGTCGCAAGTTTTAACCTTAAAACTTTGTCGTAAATTACTAGTTGCTGATTCTGCTTCCCCAAGTACTCCAAAGTATTGGTGTACGACTGCACCTGGACCGCTCCACGCTCTTCTCTCCTTGTAGACATGGCTGCTTTCTCTCTGCTATGACTTCGTCTGGATTTCCCGTGTTTCTCAGATGGCACCGAGGCTTGGATTGATGCTCTACCGTGTGGCGTCTCCTGTTTTATATCGTCTTTAAATCTCGCTTTTCTTCCCTCTCCCGTATTTGGTAAATATTCGTGGTCCTTGGGAGTCATCCGGTCTTGATCCACAGCTCTCGTCAGCTTCCCTGTTCTTGCTAAATCCGCATCCGTGCGGTTGCACATCTTCCCAATTTCCGCCGCGCGAAAATTTTGTATATAATTTCCCTCGGAATTATTATTAATTCTATCCCATATAGAATTTTCTCTAATATTGTGTTTACTTCTACGCCCTTGTTCCCTACTGCCTCTGTTACTACACCCTGTGTTAACTATTTCTTTTTGTAGGCATTTATAACTAGGTCGCGGCATTCTATTATTTTGCACCCTCATCATTGAATCTTTAATTCTATTTACTTCTTTGCTCTGCATATTTTCAATTGTATCTTCTTTGCAAGCATGATGGTACGCGTGACTCCAAGCTATATGGAACTTATTACTAGATGTATCTCTTAGCATTCTAGATTCTATTATATCTTCTTCTGGGCCGTTTATACACAATTTCACCTTTTGACTCCCATAGTCTTTTTTATCTGGGGTGGGTGGCAGTATCATTTTTACTCTCTGTACTGTATCCATCTCTCTTTTGTTAGGTATCACTCTATAATTATTTGCAACCTCAAGATCATTAAATTCTTGGAGCATAAAGTAAAAAGGACCTAGTATGTATGAATTGCACCTTCGCTTGCTATAATTCATTATTACCTCATATTTTTCAAAGAAATCCCATCCAAATATTATTGATGGGGATAAGCTATCCACTAAGAGCGCATCTAAATTGATCTATTTACCGTTCATATTTACTTCTAAGCTAATTCTAGCTACTGGCTCCGTCGCCTGACCACTAATTCCTTTAATATGTACTCCTAATACTTCTGTGACGGTTTCTTTTAGAATTCTTCCATTTACTAATGTTACCGAACACCCTGTGTCTAACATTGCATATTATTCAATATCTCTATAATGCACCGTTGTGCATGGTATGGCATTCCCTAGCGTTGCCTTCATACCTAATTCTTGATGGATAGAATTTCTCGAGCTTCCTTGAATTCCCTTACTCGACAGATCGCCTGGTTGGATGCTATTTCTACATACTCTCCCTATCCTTATTACTTTTAATTCAGCCTTTAGTCGTCTTATCTCTTCTTCTATTGACCTTAATTCCTCTGCCCATGCCTCATGGCTTCTAGCTACGCACCTGACATTCCTTTTACACTTATTGTATTTTAAATTCGGACCTACATATGGCAATGTCTTAAATAAATCAGCTTTATTCAAATTATATTTATCCCCTGGCTGCGTAAAATTATTTGTGCTGGTCAATTGCATACATAATACTGAGTCCATCTCAGTAAAATATTTATTTTTACCCTCAGTCCCGTTCTCCCCTTCTGATTCTTCACAGCGTTGCCGTAGTAAATCCCCGTTTACAAACCCGACTGCTACCTCCCCTTGAATTGCAGTAGTATGACGCGCACTTGTGATCTGCTTCTCTGCTCTTATATCAACGTCCATATCGAAATTTCCATTTTCTTGTGGGCTCCTATTTTTCCCATCCTGAATGTCTGTCACCTGGTCCTCCTCTTCTGAGATCCCGTAATTCTCCATTTGATTAGCTTCAAGTGTTCCGTTGTTAATTGAGCTAGTGACTTCTAGGGCTATGTTCCTCCTAGTATCCAAATTTTCTTGTGGGCTCCCGTTTATTCCATTTGCTATTTTTATTAATCCTTCATTGATAAGATCCTTGGACTTCTTCTTGGCTGCAACTTCCTCCTGCGCTTGATATTATGGTTGACATTCTTCTGCTGTTGGACTTGAAAATTATTCTTTTAGTGCTCTCTTTTCTCAATAAATTGCGTCTGGACTGGTCTTGTATGCTCGCGACTCTAAATTTCTATAATAGTTTTCTAGGCTTGAATCTCTTGTCGCTGTGTGTACCGAATATCTCTAGGCCTACTGCTACTGGTCCGTATCTATGTAGTCTTTAATTTCCCCCGAAATTTTATCCAGCTCAACCTCTGTTGGCGATATTAATATTCCCCTGAATATAGTAGTTTCCGTACCTAGTATTCGTTTTTGACTTCCTACAAGTCTTAAAAATATTTATACTCTAAGCTGTAACTATCTTACGCTAAGTGCTCCCAAGCGGTCACTATTTAACGCTGAGCTAATACACACAACTAGGGCTTCTAAATTGGGCTAAATCTCTGATTCCTAAAATAGTAGCCTCCAATTAAGTTGTCTACCTACCCCAAGTAGACGATTTTAACTAATTATGTACTTTATCACCCTCGTTATTCTATATCGAGATACAATAATTCTCCTTGTTAAAATCTATTCCAGTTAATTATGTACTTTATCACCCTCGTAATTCTATATCGAGATACTATAATTCCCTACTGGAATGTAGATGCGAGTATAATTTAACCTCCCAGCTATCTACTTATTGCAATGTCACGCGAATCCTATTGTCAGACTTTTAGTGCCCCTATACTACTATACTGCTTCCGCCAGGCCTAAAATCGAAGATAAGCGCTTTTGCACCGAATGACCAGTGCGGTTGATACTCTTTCAAAATAAATGCCTTAATGTAAACAAATAATTAAAAGAATATCGACAATTGTCTGTACTATACCTTATAAGTACCGTACTCCGGATCCGTGACGACTATACACTCTTGTAACCACCAAACCAAGTATGTAACTTTACTCCGCCAATATATGTAAATCGAACCTGTTTCACTCTCCGCGTTCTCTCTCCACTCAATAAATTCCGTCTACGATTCTATTTGTTAATTCAGCAAAATTCACTATGCACAAGCGCCAAAGGATAGAATAAGGAATTTACGCGTAAGGGTAATTTTCAGGTTCACAATGCAACTACTGTATACACACTACAGAGAATTTGCACACACGTCAATATCACTCCCCGCACTTGACTTTCAAAACGTATAATATTCCCAATATTATGTATCTCTCTGAAAGAGTCTCTCGACTTCTATATAGATTTAATTTCCCTGAATTAATTTCTCTGCTTCTATATACTTTTTAACTCTGAAGGAGTCTCTCCACTTCTGTATATATTTAATTCCCCTGAATTATTTTCCCTGAAGGACCCCTGTCTACTTCTATATACAATACCTTGAGAAGGATCCGTGTCTACTTCTCTTGTTTTGAAATCTCTGAAGGACCCCTGTCTACTTCTGTATACCTATCTATTCACCTAAAAGAGCAATCTCTGGCTAGTGCACGTTACTCAAAATAGAAACTGAAATCCGCAATCTAACTTTTCTATGACTGTTATAGAGAATTTAAAAATTTTACTTGGGCGGACTTTAATCAAAAATTACCAGCTGGGTACCTCGTACCGCAGATTAAAACGTCTGAAATAATTTTACCTTTCCTAGAAACTCAGTCACTAGTCGTCCTACGACTTTTCAAAAATCTATCTACTGGTTCTATCTACTTTTACCCTGGAAATTAAAATCTATTTCACTGGCTTTTGCAAAGCTCTTTTCCCTATCTGACGTTTGAAGTTTTTCCCCAAAAACTTTTCCTAGTCCCTACTCTGCCCTAAAATAATTTTACTCTGCTCTGAAATTCTCTCTCGTTTCTTTTTCACTCAAAAAAATTCTAATATCGCAAAAAAAAAGATTTTAACGTGCTAATCTATTCAATACCCTAATGCTCTCCCCAATTGGGTGGGATTTTTACATTTTAAACTGCTGGCACACAGTCCTAAAGGTCACCAAGCCACCACGTTATATTCGGTGGATGCTCTTAGTTTACTAGTCAAAAGTGCAACGATTTGATGTGTGATAATGAGTGAGAGACCAACGCCGAAGTTAGATAACAAGTAACGAATTCACAATTTATTGGTTCACTGATAGAGTTTACAAAGTACAACTTGTAGGTTTGGAAGTGTGTAGAGAAGTGACTATCGGTTAGTCGCTTTCGCTCAAATTACAACTTTTGTTTTACTTAAAAATACGTTTCGAATTGTAAAACTAGGACCTCGTCCTTCGACACATCCGCTGATGGAAGGTCACAGAATTCATGCCAGCTGAGTCATTCCCAAATATTCGCTGTGCCATGACATTCATACCAAACTGCAACTCTAATCTCATTCATACATTTTGAAGTATCAAAACTAACTACATGCCCGTGCCTCCGCACTATACAACACTATACATGGATAAATTAAGATTTCTTCATAAGTAATTGTTTCCCCCCCCCCCTAAGCATGGTCTTTTCCCTAACGTTGCCCTGCTGCCGCAACACTGCTTATTCGCAGCAGCTTGTTAGCATTAGCTGTGACAATCTGCCTGACGGTAGCTGTCCTGCGCCGAAAGCCTAAATTCAGCTGCCGTGGAGAAACTGCCTTGTGATAACCGCTTGTAGTGCAACTGCTCTGTGTCAAACGCCAATATATGTAAAACTGCAATATGGCAACTGCCTTTTGGCAGCTAGCATGCGGTTACCACTGACGTTGTAGTTACTGCCTTTTGGGTGTCTGCGTTGCGGCAAATGCCTTACGGCAGCTTTTTTTAGTCGATTGGCTTGTGAAACCTGGCAAAGGGCAACTGTTTGGTCACAAACGCGTTATGGCAACTGCTTTAAACCAAATGTAGTGCCAGTAGTCCAGAGTAGCTACATATTTATGGTAACTGTTTGGGGGCAACTGGTATGCGGAAACTTTCTTAGGAGCAGTATGTAGTTTTAACGACCTTGGGGAGTCGAGGGTCTTGCTGAGGTGTGCCAAAAAAACAACTATCATGCGGTAACTTTTCGGTGGCAACGTTCACGCGGCAACCGCGTTGCCTCGTGGGCAGCTGCCTTGTTGCCACTGGCTTAGGCTTTTCTGTCTATAGGCAGCCGCGTTACGGTCACGAAAAATTGTACACTTGTATCGTGGGAACTGCCTTGCGGCAACATCTCTGCAAAAATGCATTGTGGAAGCTCACTTCTATTCCCCACTACGATTCTTTAGAGGCAAACTCCAACATTTTTTGTGTTGTTCAACAAATTTTTTGTACATATCAGGTTTTGTAAGGTAGTATGGATTCTGCAAAGCACACGATAATTGCAAAAAGTCACGGTTTTGACCTTGTTTAACGATTTATGCATTTTAGCTCTGCACTACTGGCGGCAATTTATTTTTAAACAAAATTTTAGAGATCCTTATTGGTTTAGACTTTGGAGACAAAATCTTAAATTCTGTCATTAAAACCTGCAACAACAGTTTTTACGCCATGTTGGGGGGGGGGGGCAGAGGCGGACTGGCCATAAGAAATTTGCGGAAATTCCGCATGGGCCCCCTGTTTATTTAACATTAGGTATACGGGAGCTTTGGGCCCCTGGACCCGAAGTGGGCCCCCTGAACGCCCAATCTGGTAATGGTTAATTCCGCGGCCCACAAAGGTCCCAGTCCGCCCCTGGGGGGGTCACTATACCTCCATTTTCCCACCATAGCATTTGCACCTTCCGAGGTCTCTGTGTGTTCTCGTGAAAAATGCCCTGATTTACTAAAAAAAAAGTTTGCGTATTGCCCTAAAGATTGTGTTTCTTGTCAGCAACGTATTAGGCGAGGAATAAAAAACAAGAACTCATAAAATGAAATACTTGCTTCGTCATTTTTGTAAGTAGTTCAAACGAAAAGAAATTAAAATTTTAAATCAAAAATTCTAATCGAACTGTTAGTCATTAAATGGACATTTTTTGATCAAAATATTATTTACAAAACAAAGGAAAGGGGAGACCTAAAATTCATAAGGTAGGGATTAAAGGTGCTGGACATTTATGTTTTAAATAATTTCGTGCACTTGTAACCTGTTCGTCGGTTAATTAACGTAAAATAATTGTTAAAAGCACGAGAAAAGTGCTTGCTTCCATGTTTTAAATAACTGCTTTACGAAAACAGAATAAGTGCTCACAATCATCACTTTGGAGTAGGATTGGTATTTGAAACAGAAAAACTTTCCAAAAACTAGATTTCGGTCATTCGTCTAATTTTGTCACTTGTCACTTATCCTGTTGCTTTCAATAATTGAAATACTTAACAATTTCCCTAAGAAAATTTTGCCTTCTTTTTGGTATATTTTACGGTAAATTGGATAAATAAACTTAATAATAATGGCCAATAACTTTGCTTTGGGAGTAAATAGCCCACCCTGTTTATTTTCCCCCAAGTCCTTGACTAACAAAATATAACCTGTTTTTAGGCAGTTTACAGATTGGGGGATGTGGCCTTAGACCATTGCCACTTCCTAACAGTAAAACCGCTTACAAACCTTTGTAGCAAAGTCGAATTTAGGATTTTTGTCCTTTTCGCTGGTGTCTACTCTTGAATCGTCCAAAATAGAGTCTTCAAAATTATCCTGGGCAGTCGTGTTCTTTCTTGATAATCTCTTTTCAACTAGCCTTGGTCCAAAATCCGGTGGATCGTTCTTGTGGGTTTTTACTAAATGCCTCGTCAAGTGCTGTTTTCGCTTGAAACTAGAACCACATCCAGGTACTTTGCATTTAAATTTTTTTTCGTTAGAATGACTTATTTGATGCGTTTTAAGATTGTGCTTGGATGTTGCTTGATGGCTGCAACCTTTGTGTGGGCATTTTAATGTTTTTCCAGTGTGAATTTTCATATGGTTATCCAGAGATTCCTTTTTGCAAAATTTTTGACCGCATATTGAACACATGGGCATTTTTGAAATTTCAATTTTTGTCTGTGGAAGTTAAACAGCATATAATATGAATTTACTAAACATAGGCATGAAGGATACTCTCGTAAACTCACATGCATGTACTTAGTTATTAAAGACTCACATGGAAACCTACCTTACTTAAAACGAAACTACCCGGAACGTATACTAACCATATAAGTAGCCTCTGCTTGTATGGTCGTTTGACTGCAAAATTCGTTGTTCAGCCGCAATCGCGCGCGCAAATTCAAAAATATCGATTTTTTCGAATTTCATTGCGCTCTAGCTCCCACAGTTTTTGTCCAATTTTCCTAAAATTTGAATTACAACATCTTTATAAACTTATCTGAAAAACATTTTAGGATTTTTGAAAATTGGAAAATTTTAATTTTTTTCGAAAAAATTAGGTCCAACTCTGGGCCTCAAAAATCAACATATTTTAAACTTTTAGGAAAAAAATTAAAATTTTAAAATTTTCAAAAATCCTGAAATTATTTTTTAGATAAGCGTATAAAGATGTTGTAATTCAAATTTTAGGAAAATTGGACAAAAATTGTGGGAGCTAGAGCGCGGTGAAATTCAAAAAATTGATTTTTGAATTTGCGGGCGCGATTGCGGCCGAACAACGAATTTTGCAGTCGAACGACCATACAAGCAGAGGTTACTTATATGGGTAGTATACGTTCCGGGTAGTTTCGTTATATTCTGTAGTTTCAAGTAAGGTAGGTTCCCATGTCAGCAATATTGCTTGTTTGCATAGTTGTGATCAATCAATGCATGCATGCATTTATTACTTCAGTATTGTCGAGCAAATGTCCTCGTCCTAGGCTTAAACGTGGGTAGTAAAAGTCCGGGAAGCAAATGTCCTACAACCAAACTTTTCAATAAAGTTTAAGAAACAAATTAAACTACACAAATCAATATTTTGACTATAGTTCGGACAACCCAAAAATCCAACTTTCATAGAAATCGTACAAGGACTAGAAGTACATACCGACTAGGGGTCGCAATATCGCATTAAAATAAATATCGCTATCGCATTGGACGCATATCGCAAATATCGCAAATTATCGCATTATATTTATATTTAAACAAAAACCTAATTTGCAGTTATAACCTACATGCATAAAATGTACGCACTTGTTTCCATTTTATGTAAAAAAGATAAAACCATTTTATTATTTATTATCTGAAAAATAGCAACAAAATTGGTTTTTTAGAAAACACGATTTTAAGAAACAAAATGTATTTAATATTTTGTAACAGAGCATCGTTAGGAGTTTAGTGATAAGCAATTCTGCGGCTTAAAAGCTGTTTTAGCTTCTACGCTCGTAAGTTTTACTGTCTTCAGATATTGATGAACCAAATTTTTAACAATAAATACGAACACGACAAAACGAACTTTTTATCATTACTAACGTTTTACTAACCACTTTAGCCCTCAATTCTAATACCTACCTACACCGCATGTAATTAAACCCAACTTAATAGTTTTACATCCTTCATGTCATTAAATTTGGTACTGACTTGAAATTTAGACAGCATACTGAGTGAATACGCTAAAAAATATAATTTAATTTGCAATGCAGATGAAATTTTTTGATTTATTAGCGGCAAAAAGTTAATTGCGATTTTTTGCGATAAGCAGATCAATATCACATGCGTTAAAATTTGCGATATTTGCAATATCCATATCTCATCGCATTGCAATGCCTAGTACCGACCAGCTTGGTAAGATTTAGAAAATTTGTTGTTTTCGAATTTTGAGAAATGCACTTAAGACACTTAAGTATCTTTTCATGCTTAAACAAAATATTAAACTACTCATGCTGTTTTTGTCCGAAGTCCGAATACATGTCGCAGCGGAACATGTATGTTTCTTGTAAAATTATAAAAATTAAATATAGAAAATACCAATAAACTACAAATGCTATGAGTAGATAAAGTTCAATTAAGTGCACTTCTAGGTACCAACTTTATGGATACTCAAAAGTGTACGTTGTCTTTATGGTTTCGATCTTGTTCTCATTTAAGGCGTAATACAGGGGTTAAATAGAGTTCCACAGAACATTCAGGTTGTGTAGAACGCTTTTTAGATGCTGAGCTTAAGCATCTATTGTGATGGTCATGTCCGTCCGTCTGTCTGTCTGTCTACTGTCTGTCTGTCTGTTGGCCGTACACACCAGGTCACAGCTTTCAAGCTTTGACCTTCAATTTTTTTTTAAACGATTACAAATGCGCGCGCGCAGGTCTGTATTGTTTTTTTAATTTGATCGGACTGTTCATTTCTTCACAATTAACACTTAACTGAACCCATGTCAAAAATGAGAAAAGTGAGCTTTCCAAAAACCATTAGGTAGTGTAAACATACATAGAATGTGCATAAATACCTAATTTTAAAGTTCTGCGCGGCGAATACAAGTAAATTCTATAGTACAGACCCAATACCAATTTTAGCTAGTTTTCAATGGTCTGTGGTCTGCTACGTCAGACAAGCAGGGAGTAGGGAATATGTTATACATATTCAGTATATAGGTTATAGCTATTCCGGGATCGTCCATAATGACGTTCTACCCAGCTGTTTTCGCATTTACATTAGGTAAGCAGGTTATGAGTAACGCGCAAATGATGTCTTGTGAAAAAAAAATTTCGACACCCCTACCCAGATGTTATCGCATTTACATTAAGTGGGCAGGTTAGAGGTAACGCGCGAATGATGTCACGTGCAAATTTCATTTAGACACCCCCACCCAGATGTTATCGCATTTACATTAGATAGGCAGGTTAGGGGTGACGCGCAAATGCTGTCACGTGCAAATTTCATTTAGACACCCCCACCCAGATGTTATCGCATTTACATTAGGTTGGCAGGTTAGGGGTGACGCGCAAATGATGTCACATGCCCATTTTTTTAGACACCCCCACCCAGAGGTTATCGCATCTACATTACGTAAGCAGGTTAAGGGTGACGCGCAAATGATTTCACGGGCACATTTTTTTAGACACCCCGACCCAGATGTTATCGCATTCACATTAGGTAAGCAGGTGAAGGGTGACGCACAAATGATGTCACGTGCACATTTTTTTAGACACCCCGACCCAGATGTTATCGCATTAACATTAGGTAAGCAGGTGAAGGGTGACGCACAAACTAAAATCCAAAATTCACAATATTCACAAACAATTGTTAAAAAATTACAATGCTAGACTAGTCCAGAGTGAGAAAAATAGAGACAAGTAGCGGCTTGTGGGCTAGGCCAGAAGATCGCGGCTTATAGACTAGTACTTTGGCCCAAACGACTAATATTCTTGTGGACGACCACCTATATATTGGTACTGGCACTAATCGGACCCACCCAGTTTGTTCCGCTTCCACTTGTACTAGACTTGCTCGTACCAGCTCAACTTTTACCTATTCGACTTAAACTGGTACTCCTTTTGATGCACATGGTATATCTTAAATGTGGCAGTAATTAATGCCTCTTTTAAGTACATCGTGCTATTAAACGGCTTCTAACGACCCATGAGCGTAATATCAATTTCTCATAATGTTGAACGTTAGCAGGAGTGTCTGCGGGCACAGCTCGCCCAAGTTTAAGGAATTGAACAGATTCGTAATAATAAGATAAGATGATACACATTCGCCACAAACGGTTTATCGTTTGACTAACCGCTAGTCAACAATAAAATTTTAACAATAATTACAAAAAAGTGTTATTAATATTCATAGCTATGATGGGATGAGCAGCCGCTGCTGCCACTGCACTGCTCAGATAAACGGATAACTATGAAATAAATAATCCGGCGCTTCGCGCTGAATTTGTCCACCTTGGGCCCAAAGTAGATGCTGAGCTTACAGCAAAAATTGGCTTTCATACAATACCACCATTTATTGACGATCCTATACCTCGAATGAGGCATAGACACATGCACATGGCATAAAGTGAAAAAAAAACGATGAATCTTTAAAATTAAAATTTTTAAATGTCGACATTTATGGACGATTCCCTACAACATATAAGCTACATACGTAAGTGCATAGCAAACAGTTAACTTACGCTAAAAAAATTATCAAAATGGAGTCTTTGAAATATAGATGTTAAAATAACGTCAATTATGGATGATCCTCTACTATCTATAAGCCACATGTAGATGTACATGGCACCCAATTTAACTGGGGCCTAAAAAATAGAAAATCTCCCTAAAATAAAGATTTTTTAATGACGTCATTTATTAGCGATCCTTTTCATTACATGAGCTGTATACGTATGTACAACGTATACATTTAACTGTTGTGAAATAAACAGGAGAGGGTCTATATAATAAAGATTTTGTATTAACGTCTTTTATTAATGTCATTTATGGACAATCTTCTACCACCTATGAGACACATGCAGATATGGCAAATAGTTAAACTTGGGAAGAAAAAAATTAGAAAAGTTCCCTAAAATGAAGACTTTTAAATTACTAGTTTCTTTTACCTATGTAATATAGTCAACTCAGGTGGAAAAAAAAGAAAAGGTCCTCAAAATAGTGATTTTTGAATAAAGTTAGCTTTAGAGGATCTCCTTATATCTCTGTTATCTAAATAACATTATTTATGGACGATCTGTTACCATCTATGACCCATGAACCTATTAGGGACCCGGACCTCGATCTCTAGAGATCTGAACGAAGCTTGGTTCGCAAAGTCCTCAACCAAACATAAAAGAACAGTTTTTGGTTGTCTTTGAATTACATTACACAAAAGTAATTAGGCTTTGTAACCCTCCTTTACTTTTTATCAGGGATATTTGGACAACGCCTAACACAAAGCTAAAAAAGTTATTGCGAAATAGGTTAAAAATTTTTTAATGACGCCGTTTATGGACGATCCCTTAATATCTACGAGCTATATACGTATATACATAAGGTATAGTTGTTAGAATCTGACGTTTCTACACCTTCGAAATGAATAAACGTTACTACATTTATCTATTCCATTCCTGCTACACACAGAGAGGAGAGGGGAGGAGAGTAAAAGAGAGATGAAGGTAGAGGAGAGCAGAGAGGGGAACGATGGACAGGGCAAGAATGTACGTTGTGCTGTATGCCATTGTAATCCAATATACATGCACACGTGTTAGCTTCTCTCCGATCTGTATCACACCACCCGTAAACATCGCTACATTTTTTCTCATGTCGTTTGAGTAAACGAATGAATCTTTCATTTACAAGTAGGTAGGGGTATAGTGGAGGTAGGTACCTATAGGTACTAAAATAGCATTATAAGATGCTGGAGATTACCAATAATACGGATTTCTCAGAAAATGTATTGGTGATGAGTGAATGTTACTACAAGTGACACTCATGTCAGTAAGAAAACGTAAAATATACCAATTTCTTACGTTTTCCGAGTAGTGTAGTAGTGAGCATAACCATACTACTACACATGAAAAACGTTTTGGTTACTATTGCATAAGTTGGTAAACAGCCACCTGGCAAACGATTTTATATGTAATAAAATCATAGGAACACCTGCATATATGTACGTAACAGGAAGGATAGGACTATGAAGGCCACCTGTTACCCAACGTTTTGAAGACCAACTAAAAACGATCATACACCTGCATATATGTACGCAATGGTAGACATAGTAACGAAATGCCATCAATCAAAGCTCATGACAGAAACACATTAAAATGAGCTAAAAATAGAATAAAAACACAGGATGTAGAGAACATCTGGTTTTCCCCTAAAACACATTAAAATTAAGCACTTTGAGGGATTCGTTATTTAAACGTTCTTTCGGCTATTACATGCTAATGCATATGTAATAGAATTTCCCTATAAATACTCGGAGGAGCCTCCGACGAAGAGCCAGTCTGTGTTCGTGAGTTCTTGAGGCGTGAGCTGCGTAAGTTGAGTCAAGTGAAGTTCCAAGTTAGGGTTGACTCAAAGACTTAGCAGTTTTTATAGTTTACCATCTTCGCCAAAGATTTAGACAAAAGTGTCTAAGATCACGAACTTATTCACGTAGGTAAGTTAGGCTGTGCGCAAAAGACTTAGAATATTTTAGTCTTGCAAAAGACTTTGAATATTTTAAGGACTTAGAGTATTCTAGTCTTGCCAAAGATTCAGAATTCTCTAAAGACTTAGTAATATTTCGGTCTCCTTAACAGAGGTTAAGGGTACGCTAGGCTTATTACTAAAAGGAGTTAGGAACATTTTAGCAGATCGCGAAAGACTAAGTAACTTCTTGGTCACCTTAACACAGGTTAAGGGTACGCAAAGGTGTTATTAATTAGGCGATAGGGATAGTTAGGTTGACTGCAAAAGACTTAGTAACTTCTTGGTCTCCTTACCACAGGTTGAGGGTACGCTAGAGTTGTTACTAATTAAGTGTGAGGTAAATAGTAAGATTTACGCAAAACACTTAGAAGAATTAAGTCATGTGCCAATGACTTACAAGACTTGAAGAAGCTTTCAGCCTACACACTCAAGACTTAGAAGAATTCTGTCTCACTCTGGTACGGGACAGTAAAGACTACCGAAGAGTATCTAATTGCCCCATGGTTGCATCCCAGGGTAATCTACCAAGGTTTGATCGATCTTAACTTACTTACTAGTATAAATAGAAGTAGTGACTTAGCAGCATTGTAACACCGCCAAGCTAGGTTATTTATTCTAAGTTGATTCAAGATTGTAATAGTGGAATTTGTATCAACTTGTGAGTGAATAAAGAGACCTGGTGCGTAAGACCAGCTCACGAGAATAAACTTGTTTTATTGATAATAATTATTGAGTTAATCACTTCCCTTTTCAGAGACACCCCCACATACGTCTCTTACCCATGTGTTTGTCCTGGCTAGAGAATAGCAACAGTTTGCTAGCAGGCAACATAGTAACCTTAGAACAAAAAACCTTCAGAGGGGTCGCTGTAACGTCATTTGCAGACCCCTTACTATATATGACACATTTACGTATTAGGAGGGTTTAGTCTCAGGACTCGATCCCTGGACAACCGAACGCACTGACCACAGCGCTAACCACTGAGCTATATTGTCGCTTTAAATAACATTGTGATAAAATGTTCAGTGGCTAAGATGTAAAAAAAAGGGAGGGTATAGAAGAAGGTTGTACGGCTTTTCTCTGAAATCCCTAGATTATTATTAGGATGCAAAATGAGAAATATTGACAGACAAAAATATCTGCACTCTTGCGACTAAGTTGCGTGGATTCAAATATCTACTTACGGACTTAACTGCAATAAAACTCGGCAACAAACTGGCTTCTACAAAATATCCTACTTTATTAATGAAAAGGACGAAGTAAGTTAAAGTGTATAGTTTACAGTACTCAGTAGTCAAAATATACGAAAGCTGAAAAACACAGATGTTCTTAGTCAGGCGAGAGTTAAAGCTAAAGTCTGGGAGTAACGGTTTTGGCTAGTAATTTAAATTGTTGTGGGCAAAGCCAATAACACTCCGCAAACTGAAAGAATGTAATATGTGATTCCAATGCTATAAGGCTCTGGATTCAACGTGAACTAAATTATTAGAAAGTCATATTTAATAGAAAAAATAAGAAGTTAAGTTTAAGGCTGACTTGGGTCAGCCAAATTCAAGCAGTAATTTCTAGAATAATGTAATTAACATAAGTTAAGGGCTAAGATATCTAAGAAACTCAGGAATTAAAACTGAGGAACGAAATTTGAGTTGGTCGATGCAACTGACTCCACATAGAATTTAGGAAATGAGGGAAGTAACAAATTAATTACCTTCTAATGTAAATTAAAGTAATCAGATATGGGAGTTTAATACAAAAAAAGGACGGTCTCCCTTAAGATCATACGATAATACGATAACCAAAGCTTCAAATTTTTACAAGCTTAAACTGTGTACAACAAAATTTTGTGTAACGTATACTGAGTCCGTTGGGCTATTGTCAATGAACGACAGTGTTCAGTAGCGAACCAAAATTCGTGTAAAAGACAAAATATGAAACTCCAGGTCGTAAAGCTGTTGTCCTAAATTCCGTGAAGGTAAATTGATGCAAAATCCTAAATATCAGAATTCCAGTAGCTTTCAAATATCTGGATTATGCAGTAAATGAAGCTGATGAAAATAATAATATTTCTACCAGTGAACTCAACACAGGAAACCAACAACTTCTATAAAAATAATAAATTAGTATTTATTTAACTATAAAAAGATGAAGGTAAATTTAATGTATAGTTTGCAAATAGAGTTGGTAAAAGATACAGCTGAAGCGAATCAGTTTGTAAGTCTGATCCGCAAGACGATTTGTTTGAGTTTGTGATTTATTGGTTGAGTTGTGGCGATCAGATTGAAGAAGACGGCATGGTCGGACCGCATGGTCAAATTGGATTGCATCAGAAATAATTTGAGAACTTATATGAGTTCAAGGATGAGGCTGACTGGTCGGAAAGTAGGAAATGTAAAGAATGTAAAAAGTAACATAATTAGCATATTCGGTTTTGTTCGGTAATGCGAAATGTAGTGGAATTGCGGGAGTAGGGATGATGGATAGATTTTGAGTTACTGGAGAAGTAAAAGTTGTACATTTACCGTCTTTAGTCCAGTGAAGAGTTAAACTTGAGCAGAAATCCATCCAGATGAGAAAATAGATCTTGATCTAAAATGATGTAAGCTTCATCCTGCACCCAAAAGCTCTTGCATGTAGATATGCTAGAGTATCTGCCAATGGTGGAATGTTGAAGTCATCAAAATGAATTTCCTAGTCTTGTCTGGATTTAGCAGTCAGCCGCTCCAAAATAAGATGAGTAAGGATTTAATTCTAATGTTTCACTGGAGATTTTATCACACTTAGGGAGTGAGTGCAGTAATGAACTGTGTCCAACAGTTGGGTCAACTGTTGGGAAGTGTCGGATGACATGGCAGGATGTCGCGTAAGAAGTTGAAGTTAATGTAGGACGAGTTGACGCGGATTAGTGTATCGGTCAGTGAGAATTTGCCAAGCCAGTTTGTAGTTTTCGTCAGTTGGCTGGAGCGACTGAATAAGAGTTGCCGGTTCCCGCTCCAACTGACCCTTCCGATATTGAAGTTTTTGAGAGTCGCATAGTTGGCTGGCGTTGATGGTGACTTGGAATAAATCTCAGAAGGAAATCCAGTCGTTAAGATTGCCGCTGAATGTTAGTGGCTCCAGAGCTGAAAGTTAGATTTCAAAAGCTGTAGATTCTAGTAAAACTGCTGGCCAGTCGTTAATTAGTTTTTGAGGTTGACCCTGCAGCAATAATAAGTTTGTAAATAATGAGTTGAAAACCACTTTATAATTTTTCAGATCTTATGCATTCGTGCAATGTGCGTAAATTGCAACTTTAGTTTTTTCCAGCTCCAGGTTGTACTGTTTTAAATTCGAGATGTTAGTTTGAATGGTTCCTTGAAGTGAAGGCACATTGTCGCTACCTTCGGCTTCATGCTTGTTTAAAGCAAACTGAATGGCCTTCAGTCGATTTGAAATTTGAGTGCGCTTAGCTACTATTACAAGAATAATTTTGGCACTCATTGTAGGAAGACCTAATAGTTTATTTTGGAAGGCTCGAAGTTTTTGCAACTTGGAAGTTGAAATGTGAAACAAGAAAAATGTTTATTTATGTTCACAAATGCCAGCTCAAGATTTAGATTCTCTTCAACGTAAATTTGAATTATGGGTTGACAAAGACAGTTTTCTTCCAGAAGCAGTAGAAAATTATTTTATGGACCTTCAAAGAACTCCTAAATAGAAACTTGAATTGATTTTTGATTCTGGGAGAGGTAGTAAATACTCTTTAGGAACTCCAGAAGTGATTTGAGAATATTGATGGATTTTAAAAATGTTTAAAGTTCTGGAACTTATAAACAATATTTCATCCATTTATAAGTCACTGTAAAATATCAAGTTCACAGATTAGATTGATTGTTAGCGTACACAGAAGTAGACAGTAAAAATTTTTATTTAAAAGACTTTAAAAATGTTCTACTACTAATGCTGGAGTTTTAACAGCAGTAAAAATAGTAATAAGTGATTAGTGTGTAGTTAAGGATAGTGTACACTAGACACAGTAGAATAATGCGCAAATATATTGCTCTAGGGTGAGTTAAATATTTTTAATTTTTGTAAAAAACAACTTTTACACAAAAATTGGTCTTGAATAATGTCCACACTTTGTTTCCGGCAATTGACATCCGGTTCGAAGGACCATGTTTGGTGGCGAACCAAAATTCGTGTAAAAGACAAAACATGAAACTCCAGGTCGTAAACCTGTTGTCCTAAATTCCGTGAAGGTAGATTGATGCAAAATCCTAAATATCAGAATTGTAGTAGCTTTTAAATATCTGGATTATGCAGTAAATGAAGCTGATGAAAATAATAATATTTCTACCAGTGAACTCAACACAGGAAACCAACAACTTCTATAAAAATAATAAATTAGTATTTATTTAACTATAAAAAGATGAAGGTAAATTTAATGTATAGTTTGCAAATAGAGTTGGTAAAAGATACAGCTGAAGCGAATCAGTTTGTAAGTCTGATCCGCAAGACGATTTGTTTGAGTTTGTGATTTATTGGTTGAGTTGTGGCGATCAGATTGAAGAAGACGGCATGGTCGGACCGCATGGTGAAATTGGATTGCATCAGAAATAATTTGAGAACTAATATGAGTTCAAGGATGAGGCTGACTGGTCGGAAAGTAGGAAATGTAAAGAATGTAAGAAGAAACATAATTAGCATATTGATAAGTGACTGAGCCAGATTGAAGAATAGAACCTTACATCGAATGCTAGGAATGGGGAATGTTACAGCTAAATTGCTATTTCTTTAGAAATAGCTTACAGATATGTGACATCGTGGTCGATGTCAACGAGGAGGTAATTTACCACTTATATTAATGTTGGATTCACATTATATATGACCAAATAATGCTGGCATTATAACTCACAAATTGTGAAGTTGAACAAACTTTTAGATATATATAAAATTGACTAAGACTTCGGTTCAGTACTCAACAGACAGTGTCAAGTTTATTTTTAAAAAATTGTCTGTATCTCTTTTAATTAAATTAGAATACCTTCAGAGAGTGCAATTGAAAGGCCAAAAGCAATACTGTACAAGTTATTTAAATAACAAAAAAGAGATGAGTTATTCTAGTTTCTATCCATGGATGAGTCCTTAAAGTTCAAAGCATCGTAAATTAAGTATTAAATAGTAGTGGTTGTATTGATTTATTGCGTTTCGGGCAATGTCTATACACAAATCATAGTTTAAACATTTAAACATACTAAAATTAGTTTTGGGAGAACTCCAGTTTAACACTTACATTTTCTTGAACATATAGAAATAATTTAGTTATTGGTTAAACATCATAGAATTTTAACATGCCAATTAAATTATTATTGAAAGTTTGATCACCACCATTAAATTCAGCTAAGTATTTGTCACTACTTGAATTGAATTGAGAGAATTTAAATAGAAAGTGTGCAGTCGAATCATCAGCATATGCGGGGTGATGATTCACAACAGGTGGTTATTAGTGGACTGCCTTAACCAGTACACAGCGGATTGAATTGCCCGGGAAGGGGAAACGTAGGAGTGGCTGTAGCCTAATCGAATTGCCCACTTTAAAAGCTACCCGGCTTCCGGAGCACCGGTAAAACCCAAGCTACAGAAATTTAGAATTAAGTTCCGGGCTGCCCAAAAACAGGAATTTAAGGCCTTTCTTAGAAACTTGGAGGCTCTGAATGAGGGACTGGACACTTCAAAGTGGGTGAGTCTATCTGAAACCCTCGCAACACAATCAAGGCAGGGGGAATTTTTCATATATCACTCCTACCTGGTAGCCATGGACAACGACTCAGCGGACTTGGTGACGGAAAGGGGCCTGGAGCTCTTCTACGGTTCCAGCCCTGCAATCCTCTTAGCGATCCTACCCAGGAGTAGAGGTGGCAACAGGTTAGTAGGTAATGAAGTAGAGGAAATACATATTGAGTAGGCTACGGCATAAAGGGTCTATTCACTCAAAGGGGCCGCAACTATTGACACCCTTTGCTACTTTGACCTAAATTAATATGAATTACTCTAAAGAGGCTGCTGCAGCACTATGCAGATGGCGCGACGGAGTGATGCTACAAAAACATAAAAAATACTAACTGTGCCTTTAAAGCCTCTCATTCATACATAGCTTCAATACAAGGGCCATACTACTTCAGGTCAGCAATAAGGGGCCTAGGTAGTCCGTACCAATTGTATGTGAACAGTAGCACAACAAATTACAACATCCCGCCACATGCATGCATCTTGGTGACTAGAAGTGTCCATGCGTAGTTTCTAGTTCAATTCTCTGACCGGGATATAGTTGCAATTTCAACAAAATGGCGTAACAAAGTAATAATATTTGCTTCAGCCTACATGGCGCACGATGCTTTATGTCCATTACAGGCACTAAAAAAGCTAATAGAACAATGCGAAATCAATAGGATACCTCTAATTGTGGGAGCAGACTGTAATGCACACCACAACTAATCGGGTAGTACTGACACAAATAGCAGGGGTGAGCAACTATTTGAGTACATAATGCAACATTGATGTGACAAATAGAGGAACCAAACCCACCTTTGTTAAAAACTCACAGGGAGGTGCTTGACATTACGCTTGCAAATCAATGGGCCTAGGTTCTTATAAAAGACTTGGAGGTAGGCAACGAAGAGTCGCTATATGAACACAAGTATTTTACTTTTATGGTTAGTCCTGAGCGACCTCAACCTAAATTTGGTAGAAACATTCGCAAAACGAACTAGGATAGCTACAGTGAGGATCTAACCAACTCACTGTTAGCAATTGAACTAGGGCTTGATTACGAATGTGAGGCAATTGAACAAAGAGCGATTGACATAAACAATGCAATCACGTAATCATGGGCAAAAGCATGCCTTATGAAACGTACATACCCTGGGCGCAAAGCGGTGCCATGGTGGAATAAAGATCTAAACAACTTGCGCAAAACAGCAAGGCGGGCCTACCGAAGCAACAAGCCTAAAGTAAGCGATGTACATAGATTAAACTACACAGCTGCTTTCAGAGCACTCAAAAAAACCATTCGCAGGGAAAGAAGAAACTCATGGCACACATACTGCAGTGAGGTGTCCACATTACCTGCGGCGTGCCGACTACATAAGATACTGTCTGGGGATGTAAGGAAAGAACCGGGGATAATAAAAGACCCAGTATCCGGCATCCGACTAATTGACTGCAGGACTGCATTGCAGACTTCAGTAGATTGCCACTTTCCGGATGACCCAGGCAGAAACACAACAACGGTAGATCACACAGTAAGTGACATAAGTCTAATAAATGAAATTGTCACTCCAGCAAAGCTGTGGGCTGCAGTCTTCAGCTTTAGTCCTTTTAAGGCACCAGGGCCTGACGGTATAGCCCCAGTGCTATTGCAGAAAGGCTTGAGCGCAGTCTTTAATCATATACTGCAATTATTTAAAGCAAGTCTTGCGACTAGCTATATTCCAAACATATGATGGCAAGCTAAATTAATCTTTCTACCAAAACCAGGCAAGTCAGACTATGAAATGCACTCAGCATAGAGACCGATTCAACTGAACTCATTCATGTTAAAGACTATGGAGAGACTGATCTACAGAAATCTTAGAAGTCCGCAGCTTGTCAAGCACTTAAAGGCCAACAATCAGTTTGCCTACTTAAAAGGCTCCTAAACTAAAGCGGCCACCAATAGGCTAGTTTTGTCCATCAAAAAAGCCATAGCTAACAAGGAAATAGTACTGGGTGTCTTCATTGACATAGAGGGTGACTTAACAACCTCTTTCATGGTGCAATCACCCGGGCGCTAACCAAATTCAATATCAATCCAACTGTGATAAGATGGATAAGCTTCATGCTGGCAAAGAGAACTGCAACGGCTTCGGTAAATGGTATCATGATTTCCAAAACTATAACTAGGGGCTGTCCGCAAGGAGGCGTGTTGTCGCCATTGCTTTAGAACCTGCTAATTGATGAGTTGCTAGTTACACTCTGAATGCCAACTTAAGTAAGACAGATCTAGTACTGTTTGGGCACAAGAGGTCAGTCAAACTAAAACCTATTGTCCTAAACGGGGCAGTACTTTAACGTAAAGACGTGGTAAGGTACTTAGGTGTACTTATCTACAGTAAACTTCTTTGGACTAAGCACTGCTTAAGCATTGGCTTAAAAGCCTCTACAGCGATGGGGCGATGCCGCAGGGCTATAAACAAGACCTGGGGCTTCACTCTTAAGATTGCTGAATGGGTCTACACAGCCGTAGTAAGACCCAAGATGTAATATGCTGTCATCAGCTGGTGCATAGCACTCAACAAACAGTGCTGTACAAAAGCACTTGACAAGGTACAAAGGCTAGCTTGTCTTTTTACAACCAGTGCCATAAAATCCACGCCAATGGCCACAATGAAATGCGTCATTGGGCTGCTACCCATTGATATCCACCTCATGGGTTTAACGCTAAGGACCAGACAGAGGCTCATTGATCAAGGCCATTGGCAAAACAACTCACTTAGTCAAGGCATCAAAAATCACGTAGGGCTAAGCAATAGCTGGGCAATAAATGTCCTGGTTCTCCAAATGCCCTCGGATAATGACATTACGCATGAGCTGAGCAGGACCCTAGTGGTACAGATTCAGAATAAAGCACTCTGAAAGCATGATCTTTTTCAGCAGCGTACACGGGCTTTGTATGCTTAACTGACGGCTCTCAAGATGGTGACAGCTCAGGCTGTGGCTGCCGTATTGAGAATCG
The DNA here is from genome assembly GCA_949802685.1 of Dicyrtomina minuta. Classification (NCBI taxonomy): domain Eukaryota; kingdom Metazoa; phylum Arthropoda; class Collembola; order Symphypleona; family Dicyrtomidae; genus Dicyrtomina; species Dicyrtomina minuta. The sequence goes on from CATKUY010000087.1 coordinate 220,506, forward strand.
GGAGGACACAGAGAACGTAAGTGTAATCTGTGAAATCTCCCAATCATTGGGCAAATACGCCACTGTCTACCAAGCCGAAGTGGTAGCAATCTCACTAGCAGCAATAGCGTTAATTGAACGTAGCTACAGTAACAAAACTATCACTATCTTTAGTGACAGTAAGAGCGCCTTGAGATCTCTGACTAAACTAAATACAGACTCGAAGCTTCTCAAGGAGTGTTATAACGACTTGACAGAGATAGCGACATCAAACGAGGTACAACTTATCTGAATACCTGCTCACATGGCCTTTGAGAGCAACGAGTTTGCCGATCAACTAGCCCGTGGCGCGCACATGTTGACGAAAGGAGGTAAAAATGCTCAAATGGGGCCTGAACCCACACTTCCTGTATCTAACAGCGTAAAACACAGCGAGATCCGCTCATGGCAGCGCATTTTACATCTACGCAGGTGGAAAGAAAGGAAGAACTGCAAAATTGCTAAACTACTTACTGTTAGGCCAAATTATTCAAATGGCTCAATGGCACTTGTGTCACTATCGAGGCGGGCAATGCAGTTACTGACGTACATTTACTCAGTACACTGCCCGTTACCAAAGCATCTCCACTTTATGGGCGTTGTCAATTCCCCACTATGCCAAGAGTGTGGTGAGGAAGACGAAACGGTACTACATTATCTGGTAAGGTGTCGTATTCATACATCGCAGCAAGGACTCGCATGAAATAATCACCGAAGCCCCCAGAAAAGACGTGTTAGAATATATAATTGCTACAAGTCGATTCAACAGGGGCAACATTAATTATTAAGTTAAGTCTTAAATAGGGATAGCAATGGGTCAGTAATGGCCTGCGCTAACTTGATGCTGTTACAATAACGGTATTCAAGACCCTAAAGATACATACACATGTACCAATCCTTACAGAAATCGAACTCAAAGAATATCAGACAATGCCTACCTATAAAGAAAATTATCAAGAAAATATAAATTGAAAAGCAAACCGCAGGAAAAAATGTTTAAACTGCAAATATTAAAAAATAAGTTTGTAATTGGGTACCTGTAGTTAGCTTTAAAAATAAGCCCTGATTTGGTCAAGAGTGTAAGCAAGCTAGAAGATACCTAAGGCACTGCAGAATAAGATGTTAAAAATGTAACTATGTTTTTAATTTTTATAAAGAATTTGTTAAGGCGAAAGAAAACTTTAAGCAAATATGTAAAAATAAGAAAATAGAATATTTTTCTGAGCTTAAAAACAAATTATTTAATTAAATATTATAAACATGTTTTGTGCCCGTCTTGTGGACGAATCTAGAGTTAAATCTTTTAATCAATGGACGGTATACATATGCAAACACACATTGTAGAGTAGCTCTGGGGCTCAATTTTTTTGGCCGGCTTACCGAGCGTGCTTTTACATCAAGGGCCGGTTTATCGGCGTATTTAGGCATTACAAGCATAGGCATTTTGACAGGGATTTGTTAATTGGCAGGTAAATCGAGTTAGCAGGTGTTGGCAAGACTGGTATTCAGAGATTTGACTGTAATATGTAACTTTCGTTCAGTTCCGAACATTAAATCTACTATACATACTTACTGCTCGAGAATTCTGCGTTACAAAGAACACGGCAGACAACTGTCTGCCGACTTCTGACGGTACGCGGACCAAAAAAACATACTTGTTCCTGCCCGCAAAGTTTGAAAGTCCTTATGTGCATTAGATTTTGTATAAGAAATGCAGCAAACTGCTGTTTTTAGGAACCGTGAAATTTCGTGTTTTGACCTTGCTCCGTTTAACCTTTAATTGCGGGAAAATGTTCAGTCCAATCAAAGTAATAAAAAGTATTAGACCTGCGCGCGCGCATTTGTGGTGATGTAAAAGTAAATTAAATGAAATCGGTTTATTAGTTTGACCTATGGCGTGTGACCAACAGAAGGACATAGCCATTTTATTAGATCTTTAAGCTCAGCATCTAAAAAGCAATCTTTATTGTCAGTTACAGTGTGTCTTTCTAAAATACGGTCACTGTATTTTTCGTGATTTACTTCCATCATATAGAGAACACTGTAAAATGACGAGATAATTAATCAGATGACAACCTACTAATGTTTATCTTTGGAATTTACCTAGTGGTCACGTAGTTCTGATGAGAATAATGACAAACAAGAAAAGCTAGTCTTTCCAGAATAATGACAGTTCACCAATTCCTAGAATTACGCCAGCATAGTTTTGAATTGAACTTACCAAAATATATAAAATCTGACTTGGTCACTCTTTGATACAATACCTATGAGTAGAAACATTTAATTTTATTATGATATTAGTAATGCCTAGTAATGCGGGTGAAATTTAATCTCTCTTCGTATTTTTTAAATGTGCCTATCAACACAATTTATTCATAAATATTAAATAATTCAACACAGTAAAGAATTTTTTCTATGTGCCGTAAAGTTTATATTAGAAAACTGGTTTGCAATAAAGCCCAGTTGTATATTACAACCTGCGTAGTGGCATATATTTTATGATACAGCCTAGTTCTCCAATACTGCCCTCGCCCCAGGTGTCAAATATATCAAGGGCGTGTATTCATCACACTGCGAGCCTTGCTGGTTTATATGTTCTTTTATAAGTCATGCCTAGGCTGGTGAGTCATATGGCATCCATATCGTTATAACGATAACGATAATAACGACCATTTTTAAAATGCCGTTTCTGTCGTTATGACGAAACTTTAAAGGCTGAAATATATATTAATATTTATTTCAGCCTAGTAGAAGGTAAAAGGAGCCGTAGCTCCTAAACCACTATACGCACAAAGGTGCAAGTGGTACCATTAGACTCAGAATCTAAAAAATACGGATAAATGGTGACATTTAGGGAAATAATCACATTAAGTGCGACATTGTGAAGTTAAATAATCGTATCAAATATGTTTCAAAATGTGAATGCATTGGTTGATAAAACATTTATATTTCATTTAGATTTAGTGAAACATTAGTTAAACTGTGGTTTAGATGTCCGGGGAAAATAACGTTATTATTATTAAGAACTTGTAGGAGAAGGACGTATTATTTTTTCGCTCTTCGGTGACAGAAACCGTCGCCACATTTTCGTTTTTTAGTGTGCAATTTCATTCAGATTGCTCATAGTGATTTTTGAATTTATTTTTGATTCTCAACTATTGAGTTTAGTTTGTAAGGGATTCAAAATAATTTTATAAGGTTTCAGTTTATAGAAATAATTTTTGAATATAATTTATTCGCTTTTGAAATTATTTTATTATTCAAAGTTTTAAATAAGGAAACTTAAAAAAAAGAAGTCGTTGAAATCAGTTACTACCACAACAAAAAATCAGGAATTAACTCCAGCTGATGATCTTGAGCCGTGCCCGGTATGCACTTAATTGTATAAAAGTGTCAAAATACATATGAGTAAGGCCCACCCTAAGGAATATCAAGATTCTTTGGTTGAATCCTATCAAAATACTTGTGATGATAATGATGGGGACATGGTTAATGAAGAGGAATCAGATGAAATGAAAGAAATTAGGAATAAAATTTCAGCTATCGATGAACAACTCGAAGTAATGGTGCAAATAAGACCCGGTAATATTGAATTTTCTGATGTAGTTGCAAGCTTTGCGCTTTTGATAAAAGAATCCAAAGATGTCCTTCCTGGACCTAAACATCCAGCAAGGAAACAATTTGATGCTCGTAAGAGAAGAAATACGTTTGTCAACTCCCAAAAAAACTACTCTAACACTTCAAATCCTCAACGATCCTCTAAAAGGGATAAAGAAAAAAGGAAAGAAAAGTACAATTTTGAATTACTTCAACATCTTTATCGTTATTTACGTCGCAAGGCTGTTAGAATGTTGCTGAAGTCATCCTTTGCCTCAAGTAGCTGTAATATTCCCCTTGAATACATTCATGAATCTTACAATGCTAGGTGGGGTGTTCCTAACAATTCAATTCTGGAAGATAACACCCCTGAATTCTCTAAGGACGAGCAAGTCCAACCTGATAAGACTTATATTTCTGGCATAACTGAAGGTGAGGTCAAGCAATCAGTACAAGGTATCAATTCAGATTCCTCTAGTGGTTTAGATGGAGTTGCAATTCGGAGCATAAAAGATATTGGCTGTTTTAAAACTATTGCTCTCATTGGTTCTATTATGGAAAAGTGGATCATCGTTCCAGATAGTTTTCGTAAGGCTCGGACAATTCTTATCCACAAAAAGGGTGATAAAGCTGATGTTGGTAATTGGCGTCCAATTTCTATTTGTTCTATATTACGGAGAATAATTGAGCGAATTTTAGACCGTCGACTGCAGGCACATGTGACAATTAATGCAAATCAAGTTGGATTTTCAAAATGTCCTGGCACCTTTATTAACACCTCAATCGTTAATGGTTGTCTACAGAAAGCTAAGCGTGAAAAAATCGATTGTTGTGTTGTTTTTTTGGATGTTAGCAAAGCATTTGAAGAAACCTCTCATTTACATACTTCCCTCATGTTGAATGCTAAGCTAATGCCTTCGAGTCTCCGATCTCTTATTTTATGTTTGATGGTTGAAAATGAAGCTCAAATCCAAACGCATAAAGGCACGTCTCAACCAATATTAGTACAAAAAGGAGTTTTTCAGGGCTCCTCTCTTTCACCGCAGTTGTTCAATATTTCCATTGACCATGTACTTAAAGAACTAAATGAGCGTGAAGTCAGTGATGCTTATGGATTTCATCTCCATCATGATGTACCTAATGTAGCAGGAAGAGGATTTGCGGATGACATTGCTCTCGTGTCTAGTTCTATTGATGGAGCACGAGAATTGACAAAAATAGCAATTGCAAACTTTAACAAGGTCGGGTATGATATTAATATAAACAAGTGCAAGGTAATTAACATAGTCAAAGGGAAGCTATGTGAAGATCCTCTAGTTGTAGATGACAATAACATCATTGATTCTATTAAAAAAGAGGAAACGGTGAGGTATTTGGGTGTCAATTTTAATAACGAAATTTCGTTTAATCCTGCTTCTACCATCAAAAAGTTTACCAAAGATCTGCAAAATTTAGTTGGCACACCTATGCTATTCCCGAATCAAAAAATTGCCATTATTAACCAATATTTATGGCCTTGTTTAACCTATTCGCTACAAACAGCCCCTTTAAATAAATTGCCTAAAAAATTCCTTGAAGACTTGGATAAGCTTATTCGTAGTTCTGTCAAAGATATTCTTGCTACCCCTCACGATTCTCCTAATGCATTGCTGTACACCTCAAAAAAATTTCGGGGGCTTCAAATAATGAGATCTACTTGGGAAGCATTTATTCAACATTATAATATTTGCGTAGTCTTGCTAAGTTGTGATGACCCATACATCCCATTCGTAACAGATTTGAAGTCAGAAATGGAAAGCTGCATTGTAGCTTTGCAACTTAATGGGGATGAAGTGCAATCTAAGATGGATTCTTGTCCAAAAACAAAACCTGGTAAAATATTAAGGGAAATATTAAGGAATCAAGAGTATGATCAATGGTGCTCATTTCCACTTCGAGGACAAGGTGTTGAATTGTATCAAGAATGTCCGTACGGCAATAAAATTATTATTGACAAATGCGGCTTAACATCTTCGGAATGGTTGAATGCTTTAAAAATGTCTGCTAATGTATACCCTGTTAAAGCTATTCCAGGTCGTTCGCTAGAATCATCCCTTTGCAGGCACTGTAAAGAGAAAGAAACCCTCGCCCATGTTCTAGGGAAATGCCATGTGGGAAGCTTACTGAGAACTAGTAGACATCATGAAGTTAGGACAATTATTGCTAATCATCTGAGAAAACTAGACTGGATTGTGCATGAAGAAGTTACTGATGGTGCTTCAAAAAGAGTTGACATCATCTGCTGGCGAAAAGATTTGAAGTCCGGGTACATTCTGGATCCAACAATACGTATGGAGCAGTCTCTAAGTCAAGCTGACGAAGTTAATGTAGAAAAGCAGGCACATTATAATCCTTGCATTCCGTACTTTCTGGATAAATACCAATTAAAGAAGCTGGAGGTGATTGGACTTCTTGTTGGTGCTAGGGGCTCTATAACAGGGTTCTTCGAATCATTTCGCAAAGATTTACGTCTCCCATCAAAAATGATTGAAGAAATTGTAGTTGCTACAATTCGTGGATCATGCCGAATCGCCCACAATCATTTATATAATATGAATTTAGTCAATAGTTGATTATTTACAATAATGTTATCTTTTGTTTTACGAGAATCATAATTAATAACGTGAATGATGTGTTTTGTTCTTACTGTGTCTTTATGGCAAGCGTAATAGTGCGCCAGTTGTAAATAAATATTTACTTTCTCTCTTTTAAACCTATAATAATCGTTGATGGTAAACGTGATTTAAAGTATGCGTTGATGCTAGCCTATATTTAAACGTTCAAGCTAATTCTTATTTAAACGTACAAAGTATAAATCAACGTTGTTTAAATGTTGCAGATTTTATTAAATACTGCAATTATACCAATTTTTAACAAACAAAAAATACATTGCTCATACAAAACTGAAAGTTGTTTTAATTTTCAGACTAAAACAAGTTACAGCAATAATAATTGGATACACAATTAATTTTAATTGTAATAGTAGCTTCAATGTCAAAGTTAAAAATACCCGTATTCTTATATTAAGCTCGCACTGTCACTTGTTCTAATATCCCAAATCGCAGTTAAAATGCACATATGTTTTTCTGTTTTCTAATCCTGTTGTTGTTACTGTCCATTAATCCTATGCACATGCAAATTTTGAAACAAACAATTAATTTGATTTTTGTTTGGCTTTGGTACTGATTGGTAGATATTGAATCTGAACTTACAACTTAAAGAGACGGAAAGTATTTTACAACTATATCGTATGGCAAGTAGTAGGTACTCATTACTCAACTTACCAGTATGTGAAACGCAAATAATCTGATTTTCCGTCTTCACAGTAAAAAAAACCTTAGCTTGAATCTTTAATAATAGGTAGAACTATTTTCCTATACTCCAAAAGTACCTACTACGAAATTGTAGAATGCAAAACCAGTAGAACATCACCGCGACCAGAAAACAGACAAATCGTCCAACAGCACTTGCAAAATGACTAATGCCAATGTAAGTTAACAAAATCAACCACAGCAACTTGCTCCAATTGATTGTGTTGGAGATTAAAGGAATATTGGGTAGCATAGAAGTGGAAGTGTCAAAGTTTAACCTGACTAAATTTTAACTTAAAACATTTAAGATCAACATTAAAAATTAGGATTTACGTAAAATGCAACAAAATTTATTACCATCTAAAAATAACCGAAATGAAAATTATTATTCCCAGGGGCCCCCAACATTTTCCTACTTCAAAAAACAAAAACAAAAGTGCTCATTTCTCAAAGACAAGAAATGTACTCTTGCCAAATTTTTGCGTACACGTAGCTTAACACCAGTACTACATGCTAGCATGCTCACACCCCCCAATTAATTCATGAACACTGCTCAAATTTCAAATTTGAAAAATTTCCGATGCTAAACCATAGGACGCTCATATCTCAATCAAAAACAAGAAGTGTACACTCGCCAAACTTTTGCGTACACGTAGCTAAACACTTTTACTACATACTAGCATGCTCACACCCTCCGCCCTTCGAATAATTCATGTACACTCCTCAAATTTCAAATTTGGAAAATTTCCCATGCTAAACCACAAGACGCTCATATCTCAAAAACAAAAATAAACCCTTGCCAAATTTTTGCGTACACGTAGCTTTACACTATAACTACATTCTAGCATGCTCACACCCCCTGATTAATTTATGTACACTCCTCAAATTTCAAATTTTAAAAATTTGCCATGCTAAAACATTAAACGCTCATATCTCGAAAACAAGCAATGTACTTTGGCCAAATTTTTGCGTACACGTAGCTTAACACTTTAACTACATACTAGCATGCTCACAACTCCTAAATAATGCATGTACACTCCTCAAATTTCAAATTTGGAAAATTTCATATGCTAATACACAGGACGCTTGACGCTTATATATCAAAAACAAAAAATGTACCCTCGCCAAATTTTTGCGTACACGTAGCTTAACACTAGTACTACATACTTTGTGGCACTCGCACTCCGCTTAATGAGAGTACAGCGGAGCGGAATCCAGTGTTAGGTACTGCACTCCTCATTTTGAGTGCTCCTAGCTAATTAGGTCGTAGTAATGGGATATTTGTAAAATGCGGAAGTGCTGTCTGCTAAAGTACTAATTTCACTAGCATTGTTGAATCTGCTATTTACTTTAAATGTTTCGTTTGGCGCTAAATCGTGAAAAAGACTCGGAAACTCTGAATACATTGCCAACATCAGACTACATAAACATAACAAAAACAACAACAATTTGCTAACGTGCTAACTTTTTTCAACTCTTTAATTCATATTTGAGCTAATTATCTTCAACCCGATATTAGTGCTAATTTAATTCGATTATTCCGTCTTGAACCGTATTAGTGCATACTGTCTCACAATTCACCCGCCACCTAGTGCTAATTATACTACACCCCAAAATTATTGCTAATTATCTTCTACCGGATATGTACTGCTAATAAGCGCTCACACCACAGTTAGTGCTAATTATCTCCCACTCGCCAAATAGTGCTAATTATCGCTAACCCACAGTTAGTGCCACTTATCTCCTACTTGCCGGATAGTGCTTATTATCGCTTACTCACAGTAAGTGCTAATTATCTCCTACGCGCCAGATAGTGCTAATATTTGCTCACTCTACAGTAGGTGCTAATTATCGTTCACCCCAAAGTTAAGGCTAATTATCTCCTACTCGCCAGATAGTGATTATTGTCGCTAACCCACGGTTAGTGCTGATTATCTCCTACCCGCCAGGTAGTGCTAAAATTTGCTCACCTTACAGTAGGTACTAATTATTTAAACTCTTTAATTCACATGTGAGCTCATTATCTTTAACCTAGTACTGAAGCTAATTTTATCTAACTCTCACAATTAATGAAAATTACCTCGTACTCTTGCTGTTAGTGCTAATTCCCACACTGCTTATACTGCTAAATATGTCTCACCCTGCGGTTAGTTCTAAATTTGTTGAGTGTTAAGCTACGTGTACGCAAAAATTTGGCGAGAGTACATTTCTTGTTTTTGAGATATGAGCGTCCTATGGTTTAGCATAGGAAATTTTACAAATTTAAAATTTTAGGAGTGTACATGCAATAATCAGGTGGTGTGAGCATGCTAGTATGTAGGTCTTGTGTTAAGCGACGTGTACGCAAAAATTTGGCGTGAGAACATTCCTTGTTTTTGAAATATTAGCGTCCTATAGTTTAGCATGGCAAATTTTACAAATTTGAAATTTGAGGAGAGTACATGAATTAATTGGGGAAGTGTGAGCATGCTAGTATGTAGCACTAGTGTTCAGCTACGCGTACGCAAAAAATTGGCGAGAATACATTATTTGTTTTTGAGGTATGAGCGTCCTATGGTTTAGCATGGCAAATTTTTCAAATTGAAATTTGAGGAGTGTACATGAATTAATCCGGGGGTGTAAGCATGCTAGTATGTAGCACTAGTGTTAAGCTACGCGTTTGCAAAAATTTGGCGAGCGTACATCGCTTGTTTTTGAGATATGAGCACTTTTGTTTTTGTTTTTGGAAGTTGGAAAATATTGGGGGCCCCTTGGAATAATAATTTTCATTTCGGTTTTTTTTAGATGGGAATGTTGAATTTAAAATATTTGAATTACGTGCCCGCGTACTCTGTCTTCAGGCTTCTATAATACTATGTGGTTCGACTGAATGAACACGTATAGCATTGCGCTAATTCTGCTGGCCAGAAAGCCACTTCAGCTGTTTAGCACAAGAGGAAAATGGGTTGTAGGAAAACTCCTACCCGGAATATTCCTACCTACGACCAAACCTAGGAATATTCCTACCCACGTACAAAAAAGAAACTACACATCGCGCAAAGATATACCCACAATTTTTGTGTTGCATCATTACCTTGAGTTATTTTTACTACTATAGGCTTGCTAGTAAAATAATATTTCTTACCTATTCACTTCAGCAATTGCTTATAAGTTTAAAAATGCATATTTGCTACTTTGTTAAATGCGGCCTTATTTAAATACATTGTACTAGTATACACGTAATTACGTTGCTATTATATTTAATCCAACTAACCTTGCATATGTTTAGTTTAAGTTATTTAAAATAGGAATAATTAACGATAACCAATGCATAAGTATAAGAAGAAAGGATGGCGGCGGTTCATGCGACGGCAACCAGTCTCTCTTATCGGTTTGCAGTTTACCTTCGACTGTTATCTTAAATTCAAGAATAAAATAGTTTTGAAGCTACATTCTTTTATTATGCATAAGGTTGCGTGCTACGACCTACACCTACAGGAAATTTCATTTTACTAGATATTAAGAATACAACGTTATTATATTCGTGCCTATTTTTCTTTCGTCTTTTATCAATTCATGTAAATTATATGTAATACTTTTAAATGTTGTCTTACAGTCCTACAGTTACTTAATATTTTTCAGTTTTAATGTTAGTGATAGTTTACGTGACTTACGATGAATATTTATAGACATTTGCCTGCAATATTAATATAAAATTATTTAAAATTAGGTATTTATTATGATTAGTAATAATTTAATAAACTCGATTAAGACTGCCGTCTTATTACGGTACACTCATAAATAGATATTGTTTAAACTTGTTTTTTATTTCTACATTAGCCATGGTCATAAGTAGGAATATTCCTAGGTTTGGTCGTGGGTAGTAATATTCCAGGTTCGAAGATTCCGGGTATGAATTTTCCAGGTAGGAATTTTCCGGGTAGGAATATTCCGGTTAGGAATATTCCAGGTAGGAGTTTTCCGTTTACCGGAAAATGATCGACAGAAATCAGAAGCATTATTGTGCTGTCGAAAAATCACTGCAGTTACTCTTATTATTTTCATTATTAACAATTTGCACACTCCATGACTCGTTACTATGCCAACATGCAACACTTCATACTCATAGGAAGAAGTTTACTTCTCGAGGTTTATGATGAACGTTCTTTTCACAGGCGAAATTATTTATGCTGCCATAGTGCCATGCATTGAAATATGGAAAAATATTTTTCCTATGCAATCGATTGCAAACGTTATTTCTCTGGTTAATACATGTTAATCATTAACATCTTTCATTGTAACTAAATCTGAACGCAATTTGCCTAGGCTCTGCTGCATTGGAAGCGACCACAATAATGCGCAATTCCTAAAAATGAACACTTTCGGTTTTAATCTATTTTATTAGGAACCATTTGCACGAAAAGAAATAGTCTTAAACTGATCCCTAACGTATAAGTGTTTAATACTAAAACATACATTACTCAAAATTTTAAAAATAGGAAAACAAATATGAAAACTCAAGATTTTAAGTTCACTTGCTTAGCAGTTCATTCACTGCCGCAGTTTTAAAAGTAAGGTCCTCTAAATTATACCGTTAGTAGTTGAGACTACGAGCTATCAGCTATCCATACGAGCTTATCAAGAATTTCTTGCCGTTCGTTTTTTGTGCCAGCGACTGATCACAATTTAGGCGCGATCATAATTACGAAACGTCCTGCTACAACAATTATGCGTCTACAAATGATGTCATTTTTTATGTCGTTATTACCGTAGGATCAAATTACCATTGAACTGGACTACTCTAGTTTTTAATTATTTTCATGAGAACTTCGTGAACCCTGGAGGTCAATAGTACCTAACAGTAGAGTCAGTAGTCGCGGAAGGTCAATTTTCCAGGGGGGGACAAGACTATGTTAAGCATAGGTACATAATAAAGTATGTACCCATTTATTTACATTAGGAATTTAAAATTTCAGGGGGGGGGGACAATGCCCCCTTGTCCCCCGTGGCTCCGCGGCCACTGAGTAGGGTTGTTATCTGATTAATATTTCGGCTGTAATATCTTTGGACTGAGCATTATAAAAATAGCCAGTTTTTACCTTGTGCAATTGTAAATTGTAATTTTTTCCTCAGCTTCCTTCGCATCCGCGTTATTCCTCTACCGCCTCACGCCTTCTCGTCTTTGCTTTTCTGCCTAATTCCTGGCTTTACTTACCAATAACAATTATATAAAAAATAATAGAAACAATACCTAATGTAATAGTAATAATTATCATAAAATTATAGAAACTTCCTAATAATAGAGTCAATATTCAGTAAAATTCAATCAGTCAGCTCCGACTTTCCGAAAATGCTTCCGCTTGCGAACAAAATCAGAATCAAACAAGAATACTTGAGTACAAAATATCGCGGCGACAGGATCATGCCATAATCAAGACCTAAATGCTTTGCTTTGAAAGTAGCTTGGGCGTCAAGTTGTCGGGATTCTGTCCGAAAACACTTTTTATGCAGAATTTATTCAAGCTGAATATTTAACAAGACTTTATTAAGATTTGCATTCTATATTTCAATACAAAATTATTAAAACGTTTTAAAAAATTATTAATTTTTATACCACAGCTACAAAATTGACAATAGTACACCTCGCGTTCAAATTCAAATTTAGACATCTTAGGCCCTGTTCTATCGCAGACATGCTTATTTTTATAGGATATCTATAGGGTATTATTAATAATTTTAGTAATAATAATAATATTTTAATTAAGTAAAATGATATTTTATTAAAATAAACTTGACACTGTAGTCAAACGGCGATAACCCAAAGGACCTAATAAAGGTTACAAAATTTGGCTTGAATAAATTGTTTGTTAGTGTTATTGCTTATATAAATCAGAATTAAAAAATTATTGTTCAATAGGCACACAAGAAAACAAATGATGCGTAGATACTTGAATTGATTCTTTAAAAGCGGATATCACAGTCAGTGTCTTAATAAAGAGTACTTACTAGGTAGACATCGATGTTTCATGAAGTCAACAAACAAATTTAAATCGTTGCACGTGCCCCAATGTACATCACTTACATTTAGTACATAAAATTATTAATATTATTACAATGGTATTAATCATTTATTATCTATCAATCAATCTATAAATTAAATATATCTATATTCAATTCGCAGTGTTATGGGGGCGATATAAGCCCCTGCACTGCTAAGTTTCACTTTGAAATTCAAAAATGTGTTTGTACTCCTACACTACTACGAGTCTTGCCTTGATTGTGGTGTTATTCGACAGGTCTTGGCTATGGTCGTACTAACTATCTTTAAACCGTTCAGTAATATGGGATGTTCTGACTGTTTTTTTCATGTTTGACCCATTTGGCTTTTAGCCAACCATGACGTGATATTTGAAGTTTTAAAATTACAAGCATTGTGATTGTCTTACAGAAAGGTAAATAATTATTTTGTTCTTGTAATTTTAAATTATTTAAAATTTGAAACCCCAATTCAGTCATTATATTATAAGTAAAACCGCTTCTCTTCTTTCGTTGCACGAGCATGCACGGCTCAGGTTCCTCATTCCATCACCTACATGAAAGAGCCCTAGTGGTCCAGTGGTGCTGGGCAAAACATAGCGTCTGAGGCTCTCCATTACTGCTGACTGGCGTGGGTTCGATTTTTACTTGCCTCGGATCTCTTTCGTGAGAAAGTTGATCTTAAACGCCGGGCTCTCCACGTATGTGGCGATCTATATCATTAAAAGACTTACTCGGCTCTGTGTTAGTACGGGTAAACTAGTCACACGGGGGTCTATGTTGGAAAAACAGTCTTAATTGATTGAAACATCTGACCCCTTACAAATAAAGCTACTTTAACTATAACCTTTTAACATGTATAATTATAACGTTTTGATGCACGAAACTCATCAGGTTGATTTCCTTGCTATTTACCTCTTATAAGAGTCAATTGGTGAAGCGTGTGGTAATCTGGTCTCCGAAATTTCAACGTTTTAACGCTTTATTAAAGCACCCACGGTTTAACTTTTTAGTTCCACCAATCACAGCCTGGAAATTAAAATTTTATAAAGAGAGAGTGAATTCAAATTGGTATAAATTAAATATATTTTATCTAATGCAAGTATTTTGATTATGAATGCAGGAAAAATCCGGTCTTCTCGATAAATTTTTAGAATAATCAGGACTATTTGACTCCTATTCTATTTTAAGATTCAAACGACCATTCTAACAAATTACACCATGTACTTATGTGTTAGCCTTTAAACAAGCGCAGTCGGTTGAGGTGAGCTTCGTCCAATTTTTTACGCTACAGAGTTGAGGCAACTGAAGCGAGGCTGCATGGTTTTCCAATTTTCCATTTTGCAGCAATTAGAAGATGAGCGGGTTATTCAAACAGAATTCTTTACGTGACAATTTTAAAAATTGCGTAAGGCAGTATACTTACGTATCTATATTGTTCATAACACACATTCGCATTTCATGCTGTGTATCTGCCTTTCATTCAGGCCAGCCTGGCCAGCCTCATCTCTCGTAGCTTCGGCAGGTAAAAAATTTGAATTCCATACACCGTATAAGTATAATAAATAGTAATAAATACTATGTAAGTACTAGTACTAGTTGTGGGGATTAATTTTTATTTTAGTTCTTACGTATAGGCTCTAATAATAATGTTGCTTATATTTAATAAATTTATTGTTTGAACGTGCATTTGTTAGCTCACAAAATTTAATTTTCGTAATTGAGTTGGCCTATTTCTTCAGTTGGAAAACACGGCCTGAAATTAATATTATGTACCAGTTAGTACCAGTCGTGGGAAACTAATTTTCATTTTAGTACTTACGCATAGGCTTTATTACTAACGTTAGTTATATTTACTTACTTTATTATCTTATCATTAATCTATTATTAATAATTTATCTGCATAATTTGTTCGTTTGTTAGTATTTATGAATTTTCGTTTGGCAAAAAATGCAGTGCTAATAGTGAATTTTAAGTGTAAATGAATGTGTATTATATTATTGTTTTTATTGCTGAAAATGATGACTGCCGGCTACGTGTAACACGATTGGAAAGTGAGCCAGCTCTGTATGGTATCAAAAAGTTGACCAACCCAAAGTTGACCGTCGTGGTCGTCTCCAAGAAGATCAGCACACGCCTGTTAAAGATATCTCGAGGCAAAGCTGACAAACCTCCTCCAGGAACCGTCTGTGATAAAGTTGTCACAGTACCAGAGCGGTAAATTAATGTATATTTTTGCAATTGAAATCTTGAAATCGCATTAGTGTGATTTTTAGAAATAGTAAATTGGTTTTATTGATACCCGTTTTTGTTTAGTATTTCCAAGATATTAAATGAATGTCTTTTTTAATCATGACAGATATGACTTCTTCATTTTGCTGACTGCTCGTCAAGGGGCCGTAGTCCCACTGTTGTTGTTGTAACTTCGTTCAATGTAATTTATGATTCGAACAATCTGGAGCCGGACAAAATGCAGAAACTGGAGGTTAAGATGTACCATTATGTATTTACAAAAAAATGTTGAAATTTTCAAGTTTATTACGTCATGTGGGGGGCTTGAGCAAGGTGTCTGAAAATGCGGAAGAAAGCTAAGCTAAAGCAGAACTTAATAAAAAAATATTAATTATGAATGTGTTGAAACAACGTTAATTATTAGACCGTCAGTGATAATTATTGCTGACTGTATTTTATTTCAGTTTGGCAGTCAATGTCAATGCCCTCCACGATTCCAAAATAGTTTGGAGCAGAAGCGTTGCAAGTCAGGAAGCGCAACTCTGATGAATATCACTGTTATGTTTGTTCCACAGCAAAAGGTGTGTATTTCATGTTTTATTTTGTGATACCCAAACCAAGCATAAAGCATAGCATCTAACTTTTTTAATCAAATATCAAATATTAGTTTAAGAAATTAACGTGGACGAATGTTTTCGTAGGCATGGGACATTGACATTGACAAGATGGGAAAGTTTTATAGAACCTTAAAACCGGGTTTGAATTTCCTGATTCCAATTTTTGATCGCATCAAGTATGTTTATAGCTTAAAGGAAATATAGTGATCGAAATAGACTAGACCAGACCATTTCGATCGCTAAGGAAATCGATACTGACATTCCCAAACAGCCAGCTGAGTCTGCTATTACCAAAGGTTCATTATTTCATTGCCTAGTAAATTAGCATGGAACCATAATAATATACTGTTTGCATAGTTTTGGTACAAGTAAAAGCAGCAAATCGAGGGTAAAGTATCAAAATGGTTTGCTTCCACTTTTTGCTAAAAGCAAATTGGTTTCCTTTTATTTTTTGTTAAAGGCAAAATGGTGTCCTTCCATTTTCAGCTGCAGACAGCCTTTTGGAAGGACACCATTTTGCCTTTAACAAAAAATGGAAGGAAACCAATTTGCTTTTAGCAAAAAGTGGAAGCAAACCATTTTGATACTTCACCCTCGAAATATTAGTTTATACTTGCTATAGCTGCTATGCTTTACTAAATTAAATAGGGTTTATGTATCATTTTATATTATCTGTTCTTGTGTGGCTATTTACTGACAACGAGATATTAACCTTAGACGGCGTTCTTGACCTCGTTGTCAGTAAGTGTGGTTAATCGAAACCGGTTAGGGTTTTTCCACAAATGAAGTAATCGGTAGGGCCAACTACAGATTTACTTGGCAGTTGGTGAACCTCGACGTTGAACGTAGCTTTTTGCACAGTGGTTAAGCTGATGACAGGTGCGGAAGGGGGGATTTTTACATGGTCCTAGAAATTAGGATTTTTCTATGACGTCATGTGTGTAAGATACCTAGCTGTCTCTGTAATTATCAATAAAATAAGGTAGGTATGTACGTCAATGCTTAAGGTAAAGCGAAACATGTTTTACGGAAAATGAGTTTACAGATAAACCCCCCGTAATTTCTAAACGCGACCTTTGCATATATAGCAAAAAATATGTGCTCTAACTATACATGCATTGAAATCTCGACTCGCTCGTTCCTAAAAGGTAGGAATTACATTTAAAGTTGGCACAAATTCATAGTTAGGTTATACGTATTATACATGTACATATGTCGACTTGACCCTTATTTTAGGTTTATAATACAAAACAAGCGAATATTATAAATATATTATGACGTGCTTTACTTTAAGTAGAAATGAATAATTGTAAATAAATTTAGGTCACTGCTTTAGTGACGAAACATCGGCGGCCGAAATTAATTGAATTTCCCTAATGCTAGTGATAAGAAAAATAAACCTAATGACTTATACAATAGGTAGAAATTGAAATTGTATATACTGACAATCATTCATGGCATAAACTTGCATTACTGATTTGTTGACATTGCATGACTGTAGGCAAAGGAAATAACTTGTAGGCTAAGGTTTGTGTTGCGGTATATATAATTGTAGAAGTTATATAGAAGTTATATGAGTTATACATATAAGGTAAGTAACTATGATTATTGATTGGAATGGTAATAATTGTAAGTGTAGATGTAGGTACTTATACTTAAATAAATGATATATAGTTAGTGTTGAAACGAGTAAACCTAAAGAACTGCTATTTGAATGTCTTCAACCAAGTTCCAGTAATAAGATAAAAATGACGTCATCCGTAGGTAGACAGAAATTGCCTGACTTAAGGTGAACGCACATTTAAAAAACTTATTACCTTTGGTGACGAAACGGTAGCGGCTGGTCTTCATCGATTTACGGTATTGGTGTGCTGTGGGAGGATCTAGAAGGCTCATCTAAGTGGATGGATTGTTCGTTCCAAGAATAAAAACATCTCGTACTTCCCGGCGGAAGATATGTAGCTGCATAACGTCGTCGGCGTTTAAGAGGCAACTGTTGACGTCGGCGGCCATGAGAAATCTGGATACATCAAGGAAAGAGTTGAAGATGAGTCCTGGTTTTGGTTGAGCTGGTTGACTTCCTTTAGATCTATGCTGCTGTTGAGTTGGTTGACGTCCAAACTGGGTTCCACCAGTGATGCAATAGCATTAGTGCAATAGTCGGAGTCCATGATGAACATGCAGAGGAAGCTGGAGATCTTGAAAACGGATTTGCACATCTAAGAACGGTTGATGATGTCGTCGAACCGAAAGTAGATGAGCACCGGTACAGTTGTTTTAAGGAATCCATAAGAACTGAGAAGACGTCATTTCCTAAGCAACAGTAGTAGTAGATAAAACGGAGGTAGTACTCAAGCCAAATAGTCCGGTAGCTTGCGTGTGGTTGTATGCCTCAGCAAGTAGACTTTTGATCCAAGGAGTGGCCTGGTGTGATTTAGCCATAGCGTGGAGAGTTATGCACGGATGGGCTTTAACAGGGAGCTGGCTGGATAGCTTTTCATTTTTGGTGTGTAGAACAGAGGATCCCCATTCTTGGTTCAGGTGAACTGAGAACTTCGCTTCTTGGTTCTGATAAATGGTGCTTGTCGGTTTCTGCTTTTGAGTCCCAGTATTCAAAGTAACATGAGTGTGCAGAACCAGTTGATGAGGTAAAAATGTTGATATTATTGATTTTTGTGTTGTTGGTGTTGTTGGTGTTGTTGATGTTGTTGATGTTGTTTGCGGTGGTACTCGTCTAGTCAACTGCCAGCCGAGCTTGGTGTTTTGAGTGATAGAAGCGTCCAGGAAGTCAATGATTCGATTCTCTCCAGGACACTGTAAAATCTTTGCAGATATTTCTGCCTTAGTTAGGAAATTATTAAGAGTGGATGTGTGAAGCTGGGGATGTAGGATCTTTAGGCTATGGATGTAAGGCCACGAGAAACATGATAAGTCGTGGGTGAGGAAAGGTATAATTGGTTTTTCAGGTAAAAAGTATGGGTGAACTTTGGAAGTAAATATAGAGATGCTGAATTGAATTGTTGGATTTTCTGTGCCCTTCAATGTGTCAACAAAAGATCCTTGAAGTCTAGAGACAGCTGCGTTGACAGTTGTTGGTGATAAATTCAGTCGGGAGGCACATTCTTTTAGTATTAAGGTGGCTTCTGACCCCTGGTCGACTGAATCGTGATCTGCGCTAAATTCTTCGCTATTGTTGTTGATTTCAATTACAGGAGTTGCCACTGAGATTTCTGAGGGACTGGAAGCTGTAACTGGGATGCTTGAATTATTAGTTAATGTTGTTGTTAGGATGCAGGTTGGCTGGCCTTTGTTTATGACAGGAACTTCTAGGCTGGATTCTTCATGGAGAATAGTGTTGTGCCGTTTCTGACATATAAGACAGCCAAACTTTGAACTGCAGTTTTTCACTGTGTGTTTTTTTCTAAGGCAGTTTAATCAACATTCTTTAATTTGAAGTAGCTTTTTCTTTGCTTTTTTTTAATGAAAAGAGCTTCCAGCTGATGGCACTGGTAGGACTTGTGTGTGTTGTTGTAACAGATATTACAGGTGGTGTGGGTTGATGTGAGAGGAGTGTTGACACTTGTCTTCTTTTGGTGTTGATCATGGTTGCTTTTGCCTTCTCTTTTTAATTGAGTAGGATTGATAACAGGTAATCTTACTAGTGATCTTAATTGTGGTGGTGTTGAAGTCATCGCCTCTAATATTCTGGAGTGAGATGCTAGTTTGTCTTCTAAAACTGCAATTTCCATCATAATGTCTGTCCAAACTGACAGTATAGATGATTTGGATGTGTCATCTGTTGCACCTTCTACAGCATGAAGCACTTAATCGTCCTGAAGTTCAACAAGTTTGTCTTCTTGACAATGCAGGAGGTCGTGTTCACACTGTACTGATGACAATTGCCATGATAAAAAAAGATTGGCCGCAAGCTTCTTTCCGATAAAAGTGATGATATTGTGGATGTTCTCCCTTTTGATAAGTGCTTTCTGTAGTGGTGTAAGCGCCATCGTCTTCAGTAATTGATCTCAGTTTTTCACCGAAAGGTGTTGAGTTCGATTAATCTGAATTCCAAGAAAAGACTGAAGTTTTAGTCTCTGAGAAAGGATAATCCGAATTTATATCCGTGTTACGAAGGACCAATGTTTTGGCGAGTAAGATCGGTAAAGAAAATGATGGCGGGTGTGGGGGATGTTGAGATGATGTTGGTGTGCTGAAGTGCTATGAAGTGCTTGGATGTTTTGTGCTTAGTTAGTGCTGAGTGTTGAATGGTAAGGTAGACTTTGCTGCACGTAAAATAAAATGCCAGTAGGTTTGAAACGATAGAATTCTAAATAAACGAAAACTACAATTTATTTAACAGTTAAATTACGAAAAACAACAAAGTATTAAAAACAAATATTGAAGGGAGCTATTGCTCTGACTTGACTTGATTTGAGTAATTTTACAAAGTTTGAGAGAGGCAGGTAAGTTTGCTGTCTGACCAAGATTGCAAGTTGCAAGTGATTTGTTATTGGATATTTTACCTCAAATTAAAACTTTTATAATAAAGAAACTGGAAGCAGGATAAATATTATTACAAGAAATTAGTTGGTACTGAATTATAAAAATGGACAGACAAAGAATAAATCTAGGTCGAGAGTGGAGGGAGACGGCTAAAGGTACTGACAGGGAAAAATACAATATTTAACATTCATGATTTAAGAGATTAAAATAAAGTATCAGTCCTAAGCTTGTCATGTAGGTAGAATTTGGTTGAGTGGTCTCGGCTCCTAATTAGTACATTGGATAGTGAATAAATTCAAATGCACAATATTCACCATAAATTTACATCATAGGAAATGCATACAAATAAGATGAACAAAGGTAGGTATGTACGTCAATGCTTAAGGTAAAGCGAAACATGTTTTACGGAAAATGAGTTTACACATAAACCCCCTGTAATTTCTAAACGCGACCTTTGCATATATAGCAAGGAATATGTGCTCTAACTATACATGCATTGAAATCTCGACTCGCCCGTTTCCGAAAGGTAGGAATTACATTCAAAGTTGGGACAAATTCATAGTTAGGTTATACGTATTATACATGTACATATGTCGACTTGACCCTTATTTTAGGTTTATAATACAAAACAAGCTAATCGAATATTATAAATATAATATGACGTGCTTTACTTTAAGTAGACATGAATAATTGTAAATAAATTTAAGTCACTGGTTTAGTGACGAAACATAATGATGCAAAGAAAACTTTGTTTTTTATCTTCGTTTTCTATATTCATGTCTTATAATAAATTGCTACTACAAAATGACTAAATTACAAAATTTCTGAATTGTTTATAATATTAACTTATTATTCGAACTAAGGATCGATATAAACTTGCATAAATAAGAATGTTAATCTGTACCATGAAGGGGTTGTAAGGGCCGATGGCCACATATCAACGAGATGAAATAAATATATTATATATATATATGTCCCTTAAAAAATGTGAATGTGACTGTTTAGATCTGAATTTGGAAAGATTGCACTGGACTGACTAGACACAGTGCAGTGTTTCGCGAGAAAGATTCTGAACATTGGGATTGTGGAAGTGATAAACAAGGCAGCAGCTGTTTGTAGTATCGCCTGTCTTCGTTAATAAATCTGTAAGTTACATCGTCGATTTTTAGTTTCCGTAGATTTAGTAGTTGTAAGAATATTTACGTATCTTTCTGAATGATAGACTTAAATATTCACGTAGTGTTGTGGGGATTTTGGAAGTCAACATCAAAAACTTTGTTGTCCATAGCCCCTATATAGCTTAGTTAGTTATTTTCGAACATGAAACTACACTGAAATTGCATGCAAAGCATGCAATAAAACAATTCTGGCTTTTTAAAAAACATACAAATTACAGAACTTGCGCTTTTGAAAAGCATGACGAAAAACAAATTGCACTTTTAAAAATATAAAAACAATCTGCATTTTTGAAAATCAGGGAAAAAACCAATTTTCACGTTGTATAATTCTACAATTACAGGCGACATCCAACTCCCACCTCGAGTAAAAGAGGCAATGCAAATGCAGGAGGAGGCCAGGAGGCTGAGCGGAAGAAATGGACTCAAATTCTCGAGTCAGACGGTTAAAGGGAATCGGATATCAATGTGGCAGAGGGAAAGAAGCGATCCGCTATCTTCCAAATATATCTGTATTAGAAGTAGGATTGTCACGTATCCGTGCCTTCCCCCCTATCACACTCCCTAAGTTAGCGGTAATGTGACAGTCCTACTTCTAGCTAAATTGTATAATGATTATTATTATATTATCAAGTTTTACGTTAGCTCCTAATACTTAGAGGAGCCGCCCCCCCCCCAACCCTCCCCCCTCTACCGTCGCCTTTTAATATAAATGTAATTATCGGAAAAATACGTTGCTGCCTGAATGTAACTCGTCTGCCTGAGTAGCTGTTACTGTCAGTGTGAAACTGCCAATTGAGACAATTACTGTATCGTAAATCTTTCTCAACTTTCATAAGTTGTTAATCATAACTGCAAAATTTTTAATTTTTAAATTAAAATAATAATTTTCTTTCGTCCTCTTGCTATTATTTTGTTGCTATAATAATCTAAAACAGAACTTTTATTTTTTGTCTCTCAACTCTTAGAATATTTTTTTTTCTTTTCAATTTCTGATTGCTACGATATACGATACTAACTTCGCCTATTTCAAATTTCAAAGTAAACTAATGAAGAGTTTGTTATCAAACTCATCATCAAAAGTCCAGTGGGTACAGTGTGGACTAATTGCGGTTTGTTAACAAGCTCTTCAATCACGACGGACACGAACACGGTTACCATTAGAGCTATCATGGTACTGATCATTATTTTGCTTACTGTGTCACAGAGGTGGCTAACAATTATTCACATTTAAAAGAATTAAACGTGTCATACACTAAACAGTTATTATGCTCATAATTTGCTTATTTCTGTGACTTTATTGCTTAGGCTGAGATGCAGGAGAAGACCAATTACGTGTAGGAAGAGGCAAGTGCCTCGTTGAAGAAAGCAGAGGCACGAGCGAAAAGCATCGAGATGATCAGAGAGGTACTGGACTATGGGACAGGGAGAAATTCTGGGTTCCGTATTGAGGCAGAGCGGAGCAGTATGTCACAGGTCACAGCGTTTCAAAATCTGGCCAAGAAATCAAGTACGATCTTTTTCCCTGCTGAAACCTCGAATGTCACGTGCATGCCTAACTCACATACGTGTCACATTTTTCTTCTAATATATACTCTATAGTTTGACATTTATTGACCTCTGACCTCTAATGATTTCAGGCAATGAGTATCTACAGCAATCTGACGGAAGCAAATGACGCGAAAAAGAACGCAGAGATCGACCTGTCGACTTTGAAGAATACTACAACAATAAAGATAAGCGACTAGACGCCCGTCGTCAGCAGGAGCATAGTGACGACTTGGACGAAAATAAGTTAAATAAATGAAATAAAGATCAACTCAATTTAGCTTTCCTAAATATTTGTCTTACGTAATATTATATTATTATTCTTCTGTGGACACTACATTCGATAACGGTATCGACATCGTTCCTTCCATACTTCCTCCAATTCACCCACACACAATTTTGTATCTTTACTTCTGCTAATTTGGCTGAGTTATTGAGTTTTAATAGATAGGCCGATCATTTCCTGTATAAATAATAATAATATAATATTACAAATGAAATTAATATGTTTGGACGATGATGATGATCATATGAAGATTACAGTTAATAAATACATTATTTTAGTGATTATTACAATTTCTCCGTAGTACTCAAATTAATCTGCCCATGTGGCAGCATTAACAAACAATCTCAAGGTTAGGCATGGAAGTTAAATTTTCCGGAAAAGACTATTAAACCGGATTTCATCCGTGTAGACCATATATCAGGATGTCATTAGAATTTTTAATAATATAATATCAAACAGCACTCCCTCTCCCCCTCTCCATTATATCATACAATTAACCCCTGTCAATTACAAAAAATATCATATTGCGTATTTAAGGATGTTAGTTTGTTAGTTGGCGCATTTATAGTTAGAATGAGAAACAGGTCGAACAACATATAAAGAAAACAGAATGTAAATTAACAAAAGTTAATTAGTAATAATTATAACCTATTTAACTAATTTTCCTGCTGACGCTCAACTCTCAACTGTTTTTTGAAACATGAAATCCGAAACATTCAGTACAAAGGGTTAAAGGTCATCTTAGCGATTGTCCATAAACATGATCACTGTAATTGAATTATATATTGTAAACAAATAATATTTAAGTATATATTTTCCGATATTAAAGCCTTACTTTAGAAGTAGGACTCGCAAAATGTGCCTCATAAGAACTGCTGGACTTATTTAATTCTTTAGACTACTGTTATTTATAGTTTGTGCAGAAGAAGAAAAGATAAGTTAATATAGAAGAAAGAAGGGAAGATAAAGTTAATTTAGTAGTCTGTAAAAATAGCTGTAAATGTTAGCTACAACGAATTGTAAAAGACATGGGGTGAAAGAGCAACGTTTTTAAAATTAAAATTTGAAAAGAGTCCAAGCGATTTTATTTGATATTATCATTGGGTTTATTTAAAAAATGTTATTCTGAAAACGTTTTTCATCCAGCAAAACTGTTTCACATTTTATTTCTACCTATTTACATATTTAAGATAGATTTTGTAGCAATTTTGAATTACTTGAGCGATTTTGTCGAGTGATAGCTTATTTTAAAGCCCTTGAAAAAATAAGAATCCAATTTCTTTCATTTACTTCTGGCCCATACAACACTTTTTATAGCAATTTTTCAAAAAAAAACGGATTTTTCGATTTTATTCGATTGTTTAAATAACACGCTGTGAACTCGGTCCTAATTAGATTCTGCTAATCAGCCGTTTTAATGAAGTATAACTTGTATCGAAATTTTATGCGTATCCAGGCTGAATATCTATTTTTAAATTTCGAAAAGAGTTTAGCGAGAAATTCAAACTCTTTCATTTTATACGGCTGAATTGGTCAGACATGCATCGTGCCACCCACTTTGAGGGTGGGTCAGCTAGAAATAAATAACCGCATTGTACACATTGTGTTTTCTTATGTTATGCTAAAGAGTGTGACGCATGAGATAGGTGGGTCCCAAAATATGTTGAAGTTCGCTGGCGTCATTTGTGTACGGCCCTAAATTCTCTTGTAAAGTTTTTCAGTTGCTTATGCAGTTGGTACAGTTAGTTAAAGTTTCCGTCAACGTCTACACAGTTTATTTCTACCTATTCACATAATTTAGTATGTACATTGTTGAAGCACTGGGCGGATTTGGACGAGTTCTAGCCTAAAATAAAAGCCTAGGTTCAATGTTTTTTGTAGTATTTTTGAAATAGGGTTTTAATTTTTTAAACATGCACATGCTTGTGCAGTTTGTTGGCATCAGTATATAGTCGAGCAAGTGAACTTTCATAACAAAAATAAATGAAAAACTCAAAAGTCAATCACGGACCTGTAGCTTCGTCACAAACATTTTTGCAGTTGTTTACATCTGCAGCACATTGAATCTAGGAAGATTTTATTTCTGCAAATAATTAGAAACAATGTTTGAAAAGTCCAATTTATTAGGATAATTTTTCGCGCATATCTAAGCTAGTTGAAAAATTAAGGTTCACACAACTTGCAGCATAGACACTTTTAAGAGATTTCAATATAGCACAGTGTTGTATTAATGTAGTAGGTGTCGTTGCTGGTGAGCGTTGTTGCTAAATACGTAAAACATTGAAAAACATGCAGTGATGTAACAAAATCTTTGTTACCAAATTCAAATTTTTAATGCTCGTTTGATAGCCCTTGACTCGTACATTTAAAAAAGACAATTACCTTAGATAAAACTTGAAACTATTATATAATTAATACCTACGTTAAGCTGGAAGCTCATGTTTATATGACACCTTAATTAGATATTCATTTTCAATAATAAATCCAAATTTATGCTCTATTAAAAGCTTTTGATCTCAAACGATGAGTAAACCAAAAGTTTAAGATAAAACTACAACTACAATTGGACCAATAAAATATTTAATATCAATTAAATTTAAACCTTTACAAACTACTAGTCTTCACATAAAACTTGTGAGCAGTAAATACAATAAAAAAAAGGCGTAATAGAGTGCTCTGTTATTTAAAAAAAATCATCCTAAGACCCTACTGAAATAGATGCAATGCTCTTACCTTGAACGCCTATCAAAACCTAACCTAAACCAAGGCTTGTTAGGTTATGTTACACTTTTAAAATAATGTTCTTTATATGGTTTGTAAAGCCAGTACAATATTGGTAATACGATAGTCTCTAACGATAGCTGTCGTTGTTGCCTCTAAACAAATATGCAACATATTCGTTGAAGAAAAAGCGTTTTTAAAATAACAATATCAAAATAAACCTGATAATTTTATTAAATAAATACATTTAAATTACTAAAAAACTGTTATTCTGCAAACGTTTCTTATTCAACGAATGTCCTTTACATTTTACTGTAGCTCACTTTGCCAGCTTGTTTTGCATAATAAAAGAATAACTTTATCCTCTCGGCCTTACAACTATATGCCTAACAGTAATCTCAAAATTTCACATCGCTTGAGTGGAAGACAATTATTTTACATGTTACGCTCAAAACTTCAAACCAACTATTCGCTGAAATCAGGCTAGTTTTCAACAGTACAAATTTAAAGTACCCTAACTGTAGTTTGCGTGTGTAAGGCTAAAGGTTGAAACGATTGTTGCAAATTTGCTATCATGTAACTTTAAATTTGTAACTTTAGTTTTTGTCTGATTTTAACAAAACATTTCTGCAGTTGTTTACCTCTGTGGCAGATTGAATTGAGGAAGTTTTTATTTTTGCAAATAATTGCAAACAATGTATTAAAGGTGCAATTCATTATGATAATTTTTTTGCGCATATTCAAGCTAGTTGATAAATTAAGGTTCACACAACTTGCAGCATAGACACTTTTAAGGGATTCCAATATAGCACAGTGTTGTACTGTTGTAGTAGGTGTCGTTGCTGGTAAGCATTGTTGCCTAATACGTAAAACATGAAGAAACATGCAGTGATTACGAAAAACTTGTAGGCAGTGAACAAAATGACAATTCAGGGGCACCACAGTGCTTTGTTTTCTAAAAAAATTATTTTATGACCCTTCTGCGCTAGATGCAACGCTTGTTTTATGAATTTCTATTTAAACCTTTGCTAAAGCCAAAGAAGACGAATAGAAAAAAATCCGGCGCTTCGCGCCGGATTTGTCTTCCGTGGGCCCGAAGTAGATGCTGAGCTTAGAGCGAGTGGCTTCATCACTGGAAAGCATGTTTTTGTCGAAAGGCAAACCTAATCCTAGCATTAAGCGCCGGTGCCAACGGGTTAGGTACGAGCTTTGCTGATGACAGTGGGTGAAGTACATGTGCATGTGCAGCTGTTTTGAGTATTTTTGGTTCGAATAGCTAGATTAGGCTTGGTACGATTGATGATGACAAGAGTAGGCAAGCTACGAATGGTGCCGCTACAAGTTGGATCGGAATTAGTAAAGGTCCATGTGAAAGGTAATGTTACCCAAGTAGAAGTTGCCCTGTATCGACTGGGAACTGTAAAAGCCATTATGGTAAGATTTAGATCTATGAAATTAGCGCCGCCACGATGGTGCTGGCACAAGTTTTACTGATTCCTGTGGGCCTGGTGACAGTATCACAGGTACAAGGTGGATGGGTACGAGTGGTGCTGATACGAAAAATGTCAGTACAAAAGCAATTCGCATATGAATTTTACAATACCACACGACATTAAAATTCGTTTAAATAAAATAGAGCAAATATATAAAAAATAAAAAAAAGGCTGAAGCCGTTGCTTGATAGCATCATAAGCAGTAACGTTTGTCAGTTTGAATTGACCACGAATGAAATAATTCCACATTTTAAATTCTTATTCGTTAATTTAATAATAAAAAATCTGCACTGCAAGAGCTGGAAGCAGCACATACTACTTAATTGGATCGCTCACAAATAATGTCATCGTTAGGATCAGTTAATATAATTACTTGGGCGATAATAAGTTGCCATATTAAAAATCCTATGATGAGGATATGTCAACCTAATTTCTAAACGTATGACAGTGGTGGTCCCTAAAATACTAAAATTTGCATGACATAATTCATGGACAATCCTCGTACGTAAGCTTAAAAAATACAATATTAAGGATATGTGTTTACTTAATTTTGGAACATATGGCATGGGAACCTCTAAAATGGTAAAACTTGAATGACGTGATCTACGGACGATCCCTGCAGGGATACTAGTAAAATCCTATGTTTAGAATATATGTCAACCTAATTTCTGAAGTTATGACAGTAGGGGTCCCGAAAATAGTCAAATTTGCATGCATAATTCATGGACGATCCCCGTACGTACGCTTGAAAAATACAATGTTAAGGATATATCGAGGGCGAAGTATCAAAATGGTTTGCTTTCACTTTTTGCTAAAAGCAAATTGGTTTCCTTCCATTTTTTGTTAAAGGCAAAATGGTGTCCTTCCATTTTTAGCTGCAGACAGTCTTTTGGAAGGACACCATTTTGCCTTTAACAAAAAATAAAAGGAAACCAATTTGCTTTTAGCAAAAAGTGGAAGCAAACCATTTTGATACTTCACCCTCGATATGTGTACCTAATTTTGGAACTAATGGCATAGGAATTTCTAAAATGGTAAAATTTGAATCACGTGATCGATGGACGATCCCTGCAGGCATACTAGTAAAATACTATGTTGAAAATATATGTCAACCTAATTTCTGAACTAATGACAGTGGGGGTCCCGAAAATAGTAAAATTTGCATGAAATAATTTATGGACGATTCCTGTACGTACGCTTGAAAAATATAGTCAGGCATACTATTATTATCCTATAACTGAGGATATATGTCAACCTGATTTTTGAACTAATGACAGTGGGGGTCCCTGATATGGTAAAACTTGTATGACGTAATTTATGGGCGATCCCTGCATGCATTGTAGTTAAATTCTATGCTAAGGATATATTTTAAGCTAATTTTTGAACTTATAACTGTGGGGGTCCCTAAAATTGTAAAGTTTTTTTGACGTAATTTATGGAGGATCCCTGCATGCCTACTAGTAAAATCCTATGTTAATCGGAAGTTTTCTATGGTACGAATATCCACTGAATGTCAGGTATATGGAACGTGCGGAGCATGTACCTACCTACTGAACTTTAGCGGCAAGTATTGAAATGCATGTAGAGTCGCCAGACACTGGTTTTTCCAGGCATTCATTTTATTTCTCAAAATTCGGTCCATTAAATCGTTAATTGTGAAAAATTGGTAAATCCGTTTGATTCCAAAAACAATAGGGTTCTATTCCATCTTATTAACTATCATTAAAAATTTATTTGAACAATTTATGTTAAAAACTGTGACCTGTGGAGCACGACAAAAAAAAATATCGACAGAAAGACAGACGGACAGAGCCATTCCTTATAGATGCTCAGCATCTAAAAAGCATAAAAGTAGGTCTTACTTTCACAAAAAAGGGTCCCTTAACAGCTGATGAGGTCAACAGACATGTACTTTGAGTGTCCAGTTTTAAGTTTCAAAAATATCTAAATTTCAACTTTTCACTTTCAGGCTGGAAATTGGACTAGGGTCAGGAGCTGTTTTGTGTCTCCTTGCGCACTTTCCGGTTTGACTATATCAAGCCAAGATTGGCATCAGTATAAAGTCAAGAAACTGAACTTTTATAACAAAAATATTTCAAAAGTTCACAATTCAATTACAGACTTGTAGTCTCGTCACTAACTGGCCTTAATTTCTTATTCAATATCTCAAAAATTTTTCAAGTGTGAAAAAAACGTTTTTACTCAATTCAAATTTTTTATGCTCGTTCAATAGCCCTTGACTCGTACATTCAAACAAGACAATCACCTTAGATAAAACTTAAAACTATCATATAATTAATAACTACGTTAAGCTGGAAGCTTATGTTTATATGACACCTTTATAAGATATTCATTTTTAGTTATAAATCTTAATTTGTGTTCTATTAAAAGCTTTTGATCTCAAACAATGAGTAAACTAAAAGTTTAAACTACAACTACAATTGGAACAAAAAAAAATAATATCAATTAAATTTAAATCTTAACAAACTACCAGTCTTTACATAAAACTTGTAAGCAGTAAATACAATAAACAAAAGGCGTAAAAGAGTGCTCTGTTATTTTGAAAAAATCATCCTAAGACCCTACTCAGCTAGATGCAATGCTCGTACCTTAAACGCCTATCAAAACCTAACCTAAACCAAGGCATGTTAGGTAATGTTACACTTTTAAAATGCTGTTCTATATATTGTTTGTGAAGCCAGAACGATATTGGTAATACGATAGTCTTTAACGATAGCTGTCGTTGTTGGCTTTAATCACATATGCAACATATTCGTTGAAAAAAAAGCGTTTTCAAAATAACAATTTGAAAATAAACATGGTGATTTTATTAAATAAATACACTTGAATTACTAAAAAACTGTTATTCCGCAAACGTTTCTTATTCAACGAATGTTCCTTACATTTTATTGTAGCTCACATTGCTAGCTTGTTCAGCAGACTAGAAGAATAACTTCATCCTCTCGGCCTAACAACTATATGCCTAACAGTTATCTTAAAATTTTACATTGCTTAAGTGGAAGAGAATTATTTTACATGTTACGCTCAAAACTTCAAACCAACCATTTGATAAAATCAGGCTAGTTTTTAACAGTACAAATTCAAAGTCCCCTAGCTGTAGTTTGCGTGTGTAGGGCTAAAGGTTGTCCGCAATGGGCCTTATTGGCCTTGGCGGTGTCTGTGTGGATCAGTATTATGATCTACATGGTGCCCAATAAAAATAAAAAAAATAGGGCTGAAGGTTAAAACGATTGTTGCAAATCTGCTATCATGTAACTTTAAATTTGTAACTTTAGTTTTTGTCTTATTTTTACAAAACATATCTGCAGTTGTTTACCTCTGTGGCACATTGAATTTAGGAAGTTTTTATTGTTGCAAATAATTGGAAACAATGTATCAAAGGTGTAATTTATTAGGATAATTTTTCGCGCATATCTAAGCTAGTTAATAAATTAATGTTAACACAACTTGCAGCATAGAGACTCTTAGGAGATTCCAATATAGCACAGTGTTGTACTGTTGTAGTAGGTGTCGTTGCTGGTAAGCATTGTTGCTAAATACGTAAAACATAAAGAAACATGCAGTGATGTTATATTATTAAGAAAAATTACAAGTCTTTACGAAAACTTGTAGGCAGTAAACAAAATGACGATTCATGGGCACTACAGTGCTTTGTTTTCTGAAACAAATATTTTAAGACCCTTTTGCGCTAGATGCAACGCTCCTTTCATGAATTTCTATCAAAACCTTTGCTGAAAGCCAAAGAAGAAAAATAGAGAAAAAGCATGAAAGTAGGTCTAACCTTCACAAAAAAGGGTCCCTTAACAGCTGATGAGGTCTACAGACATGTACTTTGAGTGTCCAGTCTTGAGTTTTTAAAAAAATCTTAATTGCAACTTTTCACTTTTGGGCTGAAACTTGGACCAGGGTCAGGAGCCGTTTCGTGCCTCCTTGCACACTTTTCGGTTTGACAGATATCAAACCAGGATGCGCATCAGTATATAGTCAAGCAACTGAACTTTTATAAATAAAATAACTCAAAAGTTCACAAGTCAATCACAGACTTGTATTCTCGCCACTAACTGGCTTTTCTTTCCTATTTAATATTTAAAAAAATTGCCAAGTGTGAAAAAAACGTTTTTACCAAATTCAAATTTTTTATGCTCGTTCGATGGCTCTTGACTTGTACATTTAAACAAGACAATCATCTTAGATAAAACTTGAAACTATCATATAATTAATACCTACGTTAAGCTGGAAGCTGATGTTTATATGACACCTTAATTAGATATTTATTGTCAATAATAAATCTTAATTTATGTTCTATTAAAAGCTTTTGATCTCAAACGATGAGTGAACTAAAAGTTTAAAATAAAACTACCACTACAATTAGATCAAAAAAAATAATTAATATCAAATAAATTTAAATCGTAACAAACTACCAGTCTTTACATAAAACTTGTGAGCAGTAAATACAATAAACAAATGGCGTGATAGAGTGCTCTGTTATTTTGAAAAAATCATCCTAAGACCCTACATAGCTAGATGCAATGCTTGTACCTTGAACGCCTATCAAAACCTTACTTAAACCAAGGCATGTTAGGTGATGTTACACTTTTAAAATGCTGTTCTATATATTGTTTTTGAAGCCAGTAAAATATTAGTAATACGATAGTCTCTAACGATAGCTGTCGTTGTTGCGTCTAATCAAATATGCAACATATTCGTTGAAGAAAAGGCGTTTTTAAAATAACAATATCAAAATAAACATGGTGATTTTATTAAATATATACACTTGAATTACTAAAAAACTGTTATTCCGCAAACGTGCCTTATTCAACGAATGTCCTTTACATTTTATTGTAGCTCACATTGCCAGCTTGTTTTGCAGACTAAAAGATAAACTTCATCCTTATGGCTTTACAACTATATGCCTAACAGTAATCTTTAAATTTCACATCACGTAAGTAGAAGACAATTGTTTTACACGTTACGCTCAAAACTTCAAAATAACCATTTGCTAAAATTAGGCTAGTTTTCAACAGTACAATTTTAAAGTAACCTAGCTGTAGTTTGCGTGTGTTGGGCTGAAGGTTAAAACGATTGTTGCAAATCTGCTATCATGTAACTTTAAATTTGTAACTTTAGTTTTTGTCTGATTTTTACAAACTATTTTTGCAGTTGTTTACCTCTGTGGCACATTGAGCTGAGGAAGTTTATATTTTGCAAATAATTAGAAACAATGTTTTAAAGGTGCAATTTAATAGGATAATATTTTGCGCATATCTAAGCTAGTTGATAAATTAACGTTGACACAACTTGCAGCATAGACAGTTTTAAGAGATTCCAATATAGCACAGTGTTGTACTGTCGTAGTAGGTGTTGTTGCTGGTAAGCATTGTTGCTAAATACGTAAAACATGGAGAAACATGCAGTGATGTTATATCATTAAGAAAAATTACAAGTCTTTACCTAAAACTTGTAGGCAGTAAACACAATGACAATTCGGGGGCACCACATTGGTCTGTTTTCTCAAAAAAATTATTTAACGACCCTTTTGCGCTAGATGCAACGCTCCTTTTATGAATTTCTATTAAAACCTTTGCTAAAAGCTAAAAAAGAAGAATAGAGAAAAAGCATGAAAGTAGGTCTTACTTTCACGAAAAAGAGTCCCTTTTCAGCTGATGTGGTCCACAGACATGTACTTTCGGTGTCTTGTCTCGAGTTTTAAAAAAAATCTAAATTCTAACTTTTCACTGTTAGACTGAAACTTCAAACAGAGTCAGAAGCCGTTTTGTGTCTTCTTGCACAAATTTCAGTGTAACTATATCAAACCAAGATTGGCATCAGTGTATAATCAAGCAACTGAACTTTTAGTACAAACATACTCTCAAAATTCACAAGTCAATCACAGACCTGTATCCTTGTCACTAACTGGCTTTACTAACCTATTTATTATCTCAAAAAGTTTCCAAGTGTCAAAAAAAACTTTTTTATCAAATTCAAATTTTTTTTACTTGTTCGATAGCCCTTGACTCGTACATTCAAACAATACAATCACCTTAGATAAAACTATTATATAATTAATACCAACGTTGAGGTTGAAGCTCATGTTTATATGACACCTTAATTTGATAGTTATTTTCAACAATAAATCTAAATATATGCTTCATCGAAAGCACTTGATCTAAAACGATGAGTAAACCAAAAGTTTTGAATAAAACTACAACTACAATAGGACTAAAAAAAATAATAAATATCAATTTTATTTAAATTTTTAAAGACTACCAGTCTTCACGATAAACTTGTAAGCAGTACATACAATAAACAAAAGGCGTGATAAAGTGCTTTGTTATTTTAAAAAAATCATCTTTAGATTCTACTTAGCTAGATGCAATGCTCCTACCTTGAACGCCTATCAAAACTTAACCTAAACCAAGGCATGTTAGGTGATGTTACAAAACTAAAATACTGTTCTATATATAGTTTGTGAAGCCAGTACAATATTGGTAATACGATAGTCTTTAACGTTAGCTGTCGTTGTTGGCTTTAATCAAATATTCAACATATTCGTTGAAGAAAAAGCGTTTTCAAAATAACAATATCAAAATAAACCTGGTAATTTTATTAAATAAATACACTTGAATTACTAAAAATCTGGCGCTTCGCGCCGGATTTGTCGACCGGGGGCCCGAAGTAGATGCTGAGCTTACAGCGAATAATTGCTTTAGTAAAGGAGTAGAATCCTAGTGTGGCAACGCTCAAACTACGACACCGCCTAACTCCACTTCAGCTTCTACTTGAATTTCTTATTTGATTAAGTCGTAACAAATAACTTTGGGATTATTTAAATAATAATAATTGGATGAAGTCATTTATAAACGATCCGTGTGTGTATTATTGCTATATCCTGCGTTCAAAGTATCTGTTTACCTAATTCGTGAACAAATCCAGAGCAGTTCTCTGAAATAGTAGTATTCAGATGACGCTATATACGGAAGATTCCAGCATGAATACTGGAAGCAATCCATAATATGGGTACTTGTTTACTTCATTTTAAAACTTATGACAGCCGGGGTACTTGAAATAGTAATATTTAAGCAACGCCATCTATAAACGATCTCCCTATGAATACTAGTAAAATCATATGTTGAGGACAAACGTACACCTAATTTCTGAACAAATTACAGTAGGGATTCCTAAAACAGTTAAATTTAAATAACGTTATTTACTGGCGATCGACGTACGTAAGCTTAAAAAATTTAATGTTAAGGATATAGGTTAATCTAATTTTCGAACTAAAAGCATGAAAATCTCTTAAATGGTAAAATTTGTGCGACGCCCTTTATAGAGAAACCCTGCATGCGTGCTAGTAAAATCTTATGCTAAGGATATATGTCAACCTTATTTCTAACCTTATTACAGTAGGGATCCCTTAAATATTAAAATTTATATGACGTCATTTTTGGACGATCCTTGCATGCATACTAGTAAAATCCTATGTTGAGGTTATATGTCAACCTGATTTTCGAGCTAATGACAGTGAGGGGCACTAAAATCGTTAAATTTGTATGACGTTTTTCAGGGACGAATCCTGTTAACATAATAGCAAAATCCTATGTTAGAGATACATGTCAACCTTATTCCTGAAATAATGACAGTAAGGATCCCTAAAATGGTAAAATTTGTTTTACGTAATTTTAATTTTTGAA
This sequence comes from Dicyrtomina minuta, assembly GCA_949802685.1. Classification (NCBI taxonomy): domain Eukaryota; kingdom Metazoa; phylum Arthropoda; class Collembola; order Symphypleona; family Dicyrtomidae; genus Dicyrtomina; species Dicyrtomina minuta. The sequence continues at coordinate 255,773 of CATKUY010000087.1, forward strand.
CTAATGACAGTCGAAGCCCCTAGAATGCTAAAATTTGTATGACGTCCTTTACGGACGATCACTGCATGCACACTAGTAAAATTCTATGTTAAGGATACATGTCAACCTAATTTTTGAACTTCTGACAGTGGGGATCCCTAAAATGGTAAAATTTGTATGACGTAATTTATGGGCGATCCCTGCATGCATACTAGTGAAATTCTATGCTAAGTTTATATTTTAAGCTAATTTGTAAACTTATAACAGTAAGGGTCCCTAAAATTGTAACATTTGTTTGACGTAATTTATGGACGATCCCTGCATCCCTACTAGTTAAATCCTATGTTAATCGGAAGTTTTCTATGGTACGAATATCCACTGAATGTCAGGTATACGGAACGTGCGGCGCATGTACCTACCTACTTAGCTTCAGTGGCAAGTATTTAAATTGAAATGCATGTAAAGTCTTGCCAAAGACCCGTTTTTCCTGCATGCATTTTAATGCTAAAAAGTTGGTCCATTATATCGTTATTTGTGAAAAACTGGTAAATCCGTTTAATTCCAAAAACAATAGGGTTCTATTCCATCGCATTCACCATCATTTAAAATTTATTTGAAAAAATTAAATTGAAAACTGTGACCTGTGGAGCACGACAAAAAATCACACATCGACAGACAGACAGACAGACGGACATAGCCATTCCTCTAGATGCTCAGCATCTAAAAAACTGTTATTCCGCAAACGTTTCTTATTCAACGAATGTCCTTTACATTTTATTGTAGCTCACGTTGCCTGTTTTTTTGCAAACTAGCAGATTAACTTTATTCTTTTGGATTTACAAGATTTTTGTTATTTCGCTTTTTGACCTCAATTTAATTTTCCTAAAATTACAGGTATTACTGTAGTATGTATGTATGTATGTAACAGTATTGTACTCGCAGGCAGACGCCCATGTACACTGTATTACTTTTCGGCTTTGCTACTTTTGAGACACACTATATTTAGTCAAGCTTGGTGGTATGCTTAACTAGATATGCTCGTCGAGATAGCTGCCAGTAACTTAATACTAACTTATTTGCAAAGTTCTAGCTATTGATTGGGATGTATTACTGTATAACTGTAGTATATTTTATGTACTATGATCTTCGAGTCAGAGCAAATTTTTGATCAAAATTTCAGCTTTCAATTTTCTTACTTAGCTTTGGTCCTCGTAGGTACTCCAGCAGATTTTTCTTGTAGGTCCCTACTGGAGGCTTGTCCGTCTGTTACTGTGGAGGATTTATCTTCTCAGTCCCTGTGTCTACGGCTTATGGGTTGCTTTCCTGGATTCATGTTCGGGACGGTCAATCTTTTCTACTTAGGTGTAGCTTGTCAGCCCCAGTCCCATACCACCTTTGACTTTTTCAAACAAAGTTATATTCCGTCCCCTTGTAGGCAATACGCGACTATGCCGTGGCTATGGGTTTCTTATGTGGCATTTCTCTTTTTGGCTCTGCTAGTATCTAATTTCACCGTAAGCACTGCTAAACAGTGTCCATCCAGCGGTGATTGAATTGCCCCGACATGTGGTCGCCTTTACTGAATACAGTTAATAAAAAAATATGGGCCTTCATTATTTTGGATCGATTTTCAAACTACTGAACAATTATGCACATACCATTTATTAGCGCACATGATTTTCATTTGTTTTTGTACATTAATTTACTTGTAGTTTACAGATTATAGTAATTAATCACAAAATGAGATAATTTCAATGATATTACGCAAGAAGCAATATAAATGATATACTTATTGGTTTTTCCTCCTCCTTTCCTGCGTCAATAGGCAACGGAAGCAAAACCGCAGAAATTATATTTCTAATTTAATTTCGTATATTTTTCCGCCTTTAACCTAGACGACTCACGAAAGTTGTCATCCGCTCCTCTCCTTGCCTACGTACTGAAAAATCACTCACATGTAATGCCCTACAATAATAATTATAATAACGTCAACTATTATTTAGATTATGTCATTCCTTGTTTACATCTAGTTCTACGTAATTCATTGACGTCTAACATTTGCGATCACTTGCTAGAATTGACGTCTAATTCTATGTAACTCTAATCTTTATAATAGCATTACTCATGATATACGTTGTTATTATTAACGTCAATCTTTAGTTTACAAAATATATTTTCTAAAAATATTAATTGTTTTAATTTAATGACGCACGTGCTACTTGGCAAATACTAGTATATAAACTGTTAGATTTGTGCAATCAAATCAGTCTAAACAACTCAAGAGTCGCACCAACTCGAGTCCACAAAGACCCACCAGTCTTACACACCAGTCTGGGTCCTGCCCCAAGAACGCCACTAATTGTATCATTGCGAGCGTTCTTGCCCTTGCTGATTTCTTTTACTACACAAATGTATTTAGTTATGATTCTGTGTTTATTGTGAAATAAAACTCTCAAAAAATCTAACTCCACTCTCTGTCTGAGACTCTCTCCGTTTCAATTTTATTACGTATCCAATACAGTTCACACCGTGACAAGTTGGCTATTTGGGAAAAATAGTCAACAAACCATTTCGAGGAAAATATATACATAGAAGCAGAATCGACCTAATGATTTCTGTACATGGCTCTTTCGAACTGATATGAACTCTCAGGGAAAGTTAAAAGTTTTCTCCGGTGAAAATCTTTCAAAAACAAATTGAGTAAATTTGTCTATTCTGATCGAAACGAAAACAGTACTCGTATATACCGTGGATATACCTCTGCTCTCGCCCGTGACCTCCAGCTATAGTAGATGCGTTCCCTACTATCCGGCTTTTCTCGTGTCGTTTACGTCTGTACCGTGCTACAGTTCGCTCGTCTCCAGTCGTGTAGAAAGTTCGTTCTTCGACTGTGTTTCACGTAAATATTTGTGCTGCTCGGACCTCAGTGCATCCAAAGATTCTCATATGAATATTGTTCGTATCCGTGTTTAAGCAATAGTGGGAGCGTTGCCCACTTTCAGTGATGAATATCGTCTCGTATACGTGAGTTCCGTGTATCCGTATAATTTTTCTCTGGTCGTGAAGAAAGTTCGTTTTCCGACAGTGATTTTGTTTCGTTTCGTCTCACATACATAGTGAAGTTCCTAAATTTATTCCTTTATTTTTGTGTCCATTTAACAAAAGTCATCTAAATCCGCCTTGCCCGCTCTGACGAAGGCATTTAGAATTTTAGACATAATACTTTGGGATCCGCGCATTCGCGAACACCGCGTAACTCTTGTGTATTTCGAATTACACAGTTTTCCAGTTGCCCGTGTGCTCCTGTGACTGTAGTAGATGCGATTCCTACTACAGAAGTCGCCGACATCCATTTTTATGATCTACAATGCCCTGCTCAAGCCCAGTTGTACTAAACTGGTATCGCCGCTGCCATTTCCAAACCCAGTTGTGCTGAACTGGTAAGAGTGCAAGTTTTAAAACCCAGTTGTACTAAACTGGTACCCCTACTGCCACCTCCAACTTTGTTGTGCTACACTGTGTTATAAGTGCTACAAACTTTCGTTTTGTTTTTTCTTTTTTAATTTGGAAGAAAACCTAGAAATAGGTTTAAGTTCTTTTGATCACTAGAGGCTGCAACCCGTGCCAACGCTTCAAATCGTCGTCAGAACACTGAGTCCAGATATTCCATTTGCTGTTGAGACAAACCCTGTCAAGGTTAGTACAACTGTACAGTACAATATTTCCGCATCCACCTTTTTCCTTACCTACTCATCCCGTAACGAAATATACTACGTCAAGAGTAAATCTTATAGTACACTACCACGTCTGTTCGTAACAAGGAAGGTAGGATACAGCCGTTGACTGCCGCCAATGACGCTATTGCGGTAGTTAATCTGGTTGGGTCAATCGTCGGGTCTCTTCACAAATTCGTGCATTGACAATGGTTGTAGAAGAATAGGAACATCTTTCTCTTTTATATTGTTACACACCTTGTACCCTGTGACGATCATAAGGTGAACGTAAGTGCTTCGACCACTAATCCTATTCCATCCCTTCTTGACTCAAAACCCAATCTAGTTCTTTAACATAACAACTAAGTGTTAGTGCAAACCGACAGCACCACGGCTGGTTCTTTCCACCCAACTTTAGTTACCTCTCAGAATGACCTTCACAATCAATACCGTGCTATTGAAAAAATAAATTTAGAACATCCATCGGTGATCAAGACACGCTTGAATTCTACGACATTACAGACAACTTTGTACTCGAAACAAAATAATGGAAAGTCACGACTTTCCAGCGCCCTCTACGTTGGTACCTACTTAACCTTACCAGGAAAAAAATAACGATCAAACAAACGAAGACAACGTTGATATTTTTCTTTTCTTTCGCAAAAGGCATTGGAGTGAGAAGCAATGTTCCCTGCTGCATCCTCACGAGGATCACAGCCATGACGAAAATCGTTCTTTGCCTTATTCTTGTTAAGAAGAAAATGCAGTGACACATGTCATGCCAATTCACAATGAACTCCAGTTTTCACAAGAACGAATTAATCATGAGGCCATCCATTTGGCACTCATAGGCCGTTACTGTTGTTTAGTTCCCCGAATTATTAGTTCCAGTTCTTTTTAGTTCTTGGCGCCCTGGTTCTAGTTAGTTCTAGTTCTAAAATCCAAAAAGTTTCTTAGTTCTAGTTTAGTTCTAGTTCTTACTTACCTTTTCATAGTTAGTTCTAGTTAGTTCTTAGTTCCATCCAACTTAGTTCTAGTTAGTTCTAGTTCTCGATTTCATTTTGATGGTTGGTTCTAGTTAGTTCTAGTTCTCAAAGCCTAGTTCTAGTTAGTTCAAAATTTTGAAATTGGCGCCAAAATTTTGGAGGAGTGGCGTATGTAAGGCGCGAAAATTCAAATTAACTAGTTCTAGTTCCTAGTTTTCACTTAGTTCTTGTTCTAGTTAGTTTCAAATTACAAAATTGGTGCATTAATTGCTGGCAGGAGTTATCCTTGTTTTAGCGCTATCTTTTTAAATGAAATGTTTTCTAGCTCTAGTTAGTTCTTAGTTCCATAATACTTAGTTCTAGTTAGTTCTAGTTCTAAACACTAAAATAAATCTTTGTTCTAGTTAGTTCTAGTTCTCAGAGCTATAGTTCTAGTTAGTTCTAGTTCTTGAAACTGAAATAAATCTTGGTTCTAGTTAGTTCTAGTTCCACGAAATTTTAAAATTCTTAGTTCTAGTTAGTTCTAGTTCTTAGTTAGTTCCGTGGCCATACGATTAGTTCCAGAACTACGTCCAAGAACTAAACAACAGTATAGGCCGTATTAGGGATTTGATGTCAAAGGTAAATGTACACAAGGCAAAGCCAGATGACTCTAGTACCTTGTTACACCCTGTGGCAATCAAAATATACCATAAGGACCTCGACCTGATGGCTCATGCAGTTTCTGTTCAACACGTTAATTGCTTTAAGTTCTACGCTAACACTGAAACAAACAACAGTCAAACGACAGTGCTTAATAATCACACAGCATTAGCAGATGCCTACGATTCAATTCGTACAGAGCTCCAGCTCATTTCTCAACCTGAAACTTTGAAGTCAAAACCCTTGCAAGTTGACTCCAAGCAACTAAGCGCAACATCGTCATGCCCATTTTGTCAAATGAGCCACCACGCCGTCTACAGATGTATCAAATTCCTGGATCCTGATATTGTTCAGCGCCAAGCTTGGGTCACTGCAAACAAAAAATGTTTGAATTGTATTCACGATCATGATCTGGATAAATGCAAAAACTGACACACTTGTTCTGTAAGCCATGAAAAACATCACGCCTAGCTGCATTCTGTACCGTTAAGTGTACCTTTTGTTAATTCTTCTGATGAGCAATCCAACTCCCAAGCTGTATTGTTTCCAACTGCAATCGTAGATGCAATGCACCAAACCAAACGAGTTCAAGCCCGCTGCATGTTCGACGCAAATACAAACCATTCGTTTATTATTAAACGCCTAATCAACCAATTGCAACTTCCTATTACATCTGAATGTTATCCAAGACGTTTTACAATCCTTGGTGGAACTATAGTTCAGGTTTGTGGCCAAACCCAAATCACACTACAATCCAAGTTTGACAATACAAAGATGTTTTAAATCGATGTATACATTCTGCGTACTATTAACGCAATTTATCCTGCACAACCAATCATTCCTAATGGAGCAGAACACTTCTAGAGGGTATTTTTGGCAAATCCGCTGTACTACCAACCAGGACCAATCGACATTCTTTTTGGCACCGCTTTCCTTGATAAAATCTGGAAGCATGAAAAGATTACTTGCCCATCAGGTCTACTTCAAGCATTCAAGACAGACTTTGGATATGTTATAAAACACCAGCCAATTAAATCAGTCCGCTTACACAAAGACGTCTGGACTTTTATGCTGTATTGCTTCGCATTATATTTTGATCTCTATGGTAGATCAACGTGGGGGAGAATGAACAATTATGCACATACCATTTATTATGGCACATAATTTTCACATTTGTTTTTGTACATTAATTAACTTGTGGTTTACAGATTATAGTAATTAATCACAAAATGAGATGATTTCATTAATATTACGTAAGTAGCAATATAAATGATAAACTTATTGGTTTTTCCTTCTTCTTTCCTGCGTCAATAGACAACGGAAGCAAAACCGCAGAAATTATATTTCTAATTTAATTTCGTATATTTTTCCGCCTTTAACCTAGACGACTCACGAAAGTTGTCATCCGCTCCTCTCCTTGCCCACGTACTGAAAAATCACTCACATGTAATGCCCTACAATAATAATTATAATAACGTCAACTATTATTTAGATTATGTCATTCCTTGTTTACATCTAGTTCTACGTAATTCATTGACGTCTAACATATGCGATCACTTGCTAGAATTGACGTCTAATGCTATGTAACTCTAATCTTTATAATAGCATTACTCATAATATACGTTGTTATTATTTACGTCAATCTTTACTTTACAATATATATTTTCTAAAAATATTAATTGTTTTAATTTAATGACGCACGTGCTACTTGGCAAATACTAGTATATAAACTGTTAGATTTGTGCAATCAAATCAGTCTAAACAACTCAAGAGTCGCACCAACTCAAGTCCACAAAGACTCACCAGTCTTACACACCAGTCTGGGTCCTGCCCCAAGAACGCCACTAATTGTATCATTGCGAGCGTTCTTGCCCTTACTGATTTCTTTTACTACACAAATGTATTCAGTTATGATTCTGTGTTTATTGTGAAATAAAACTCCTAAAAAATCTAACTCCACTCTCTGTCTGAGACTCTCTCTGTTTCAATTTTATTACGTATCCAAGACAGTTCACTCCGTGACAAGTTGGCTATTTGGGATAAATAGTCAACAAACCATTTCGAGGAAAATATCAACATAGAAGCAGAATCGACCTACCGATTTTTGTGCAACTACACTAATATAAATTTTTAGTATTTCTAACTGCTGGGAGGTAAATAATGAATTACACCGCACCTTCTTGATAAGGATTTTAATGCGGTCTTCTAATCCAAATCAGGAAAGGGCGACGGGATATCTAGAAACCTGGGGGTTCTCTAGTATCTCAGGACCGGCCCTACGTGATATGTAATAATGCACGATAAAATAGAGGGAAATTATGCAGCAAAGAGTATGAGCCTACTGCTTATGCAATCGGGGTGGGGAGGGCTTATGATTCGTTTTCCCAACTATATGATATAATGTAATTTATTATTAGTTTACAATACTAAATATCCTAAATGAGGAATATATGAATATCACACGAACGGTATGCAATCATACAAAACACAATTTTAATTATAGTTTAAAGGTCTTATGGTTGCCTTGTATTTATTTGAAAGTTACTTTACTTTACCGGCATTCGTAGTGCAAAATAAAACTGAAAATATCATACACTTTTACGGCTCGTAGCCAAACAAATAAACAGATACTTTTAAATCAAAATCACGGGAGACGTCTCCCATTTTTGCCGTACGAAATATTACACAACAAATATTATTAACCCCGTGGGTTATGACTAAGCTGGTCGGATCTGGGACTTCCTTCGTAAGGGTATTTCTCGGGTGACTATGTCTTCCCTAATTCCTCGCTTCGTAAGCGTAATTAAACTTTCTATTTTTCTCGCTCCGTAAGCGGATTATAAATTCCTCGTAGGAATTGACCCAGGGTCACAATTATGATTTTCCCTAACGACTCGCCCGTAGCGGCGTAAGATTTACTTCCTCGTAGGACAGGATCTTGAGTCTATAAATCGCACGTGGCAACTGGCTCGTGGCCAAGGCTTCTTTCTCGTAGGCAAGAGTTTGGGATTGTGTCCTTGCTTCTGAGCAGTCCGTAACTTACTAGTTAATGACGGGTTGACAGGATAGAAGATCCATATCATCCCATCCCAGTTACTATCAACTTCCTTTAGTGCTTCTAAAGCACAGCACTTTACTGCAGATCTCTACGCTGCTGTAGAGATCTACTATATGGTTATGGTCTATGACCATTTTGGCGTCATCTGTACCAACATGTAAAGTATAGGGCAGTACCTTCTACTTACTACTGCTGCCTATCTTAACTACTAGGACTGTTTCTATGGGGTTTTCTTGTCCGTCTCAATCATAACACACGCTCACAATACATTTTCAGTTATTTATAAATATAATTTATTTTAAGCGTAATAATTTGATGTCTTTTCTCGAAATATGTACCTCTACATGTTAGTGAACTTTAGAACTTGGGGGAAAATGCCCGTTGTAGCATATCGGGGGAAAATGTCCGGGGGTCTTCACTAACTCTAACCACGTTCTATGTCAGCAATAAATTCAACACTTCAGGAGAAAATACACTGTCGCGGTCACGTAACAGCTTTACTCCTTGTTGAACAGTATACTGATTATTATTAAGTTTTTTTCTATTATATTCATGCTTTAAGTTAGCTCCTAATACTTGAAGGTGCCCTCTAGACCCCCTGACCCATTTAACGTTGACCTAAATTTAATCGTGGGGAAAGCATTGCTGGATGTGACTGGCCTCTCGCCTGCCTGGCTGTTACTTTTAGTGTGAAACTGAAAATTGAGACAGTTACTATAGCGTCGATCTTTCTCAACTTACTGAAGTTGTTGATTCTAAAAAGATATTTTTGCATCTAAACTTTAATAATTCCTAATTCTTAACTTAAAATAATAGTGTTCTTATTAAAAATTGAATTTTCTCATCATTATTATGTTGGTGATGATAATCTAGAAGTAAGCTTTTATATTAAACTAGAAGTAGGCCTGTCACGCTTCGTGACACTCCCCCACTACCACCCCCTGGGGTAGTAACGGTCACGTGACAGTCCTACTTCTAGTTGAGATGTATAATATTGATTATTATTACATGTTTAAGTTTTATGTTAGCTTTCAATACTCATAGGAGCAGCTCACCACTAAAAAAAAACGGCCACAATCATAAAAAATAACGAGTCTAAAGTTTTTGCCAATTAATTACCGTATGCAATAATGGCCTTAGCCAAACTCAAATTCATGCTGCACAGATCCGTTTATTATAACAGGCCCATCCACAGCCATATAAAAGTGGGTTGAATTGATCCGTCTACTATTTAAGCTCTGACTTACCAGACTTGACTATTATTACAAACTCGTCCACTATTACAGAGAATACGGTATTATATCTCGTTTTTTGGGTACTGTACAATTCGAGTTAAACTTTATTAAATAGGTAGTTTTACGTTAGCAAATGTGATGTGTGACGTGTGACCCTATTTTATTTTATTAGCTTTGATGCATAAAATATAATTACCTTCCGAGGGAGAGCTCCAGATCTATGCACACAAATGAAGTTCACTTAATTTTAAAATCAGACCTGATAGTAAAAACTTTATTTACACTGTTACAATTATCGGTAAATTGCCTCAAAGACAGTAAAAATACCAAAGGTTTTCAATATATTATTTATCTTTATAGGCAAAGTATTAGGTAAATGGTTAGGTTTGGTTAGACTGGTGGTTAGAAGGAAAAAAGTGTTGCTTCTCGAAAAAACAAGTAGGAAATGTTAACGAATTGTAAAATGGCTCCAAATTGTAGCATATAGTCGCTGATGGAATGAGGTAGCGCGTTTCCTAATATGTACATAGAATTTGCTGTGTGTATCTACTCTTTATTCCCATAATTTAGTTACATGGGGTCAAATAGTAACGGATCTATCACATCAGCGAGTACAAGTTCAGTATGCAAGAAGACTGAAACTGACATGTGAGGTCAACACAGGCGAAAATTGCGCGCTATTTTGTACAAGGGGACGATGGGATCAAAAATTAGGAGGCAACCATCTGTGCATTATTGTTCTATGCATGCATACGCAGTTAAGGAGCTGCAGGCCCGGATCTAGGAATTTTTTTCGGGGTGGGCAAATGCAAAAAATACACCAAATTATTGTGTTTTTTTGAATTTTCCCGTCTTATCTACAACAAATTAATAACTTTCGGGGTAGGCAACTGCCCGGATGCCACCCCCTGGATCCGGGCCTGAGGAGCTGACAACATTAAGCTTATCCAGATGCAAAAAAGTATGAAACCGACGGTGACACGCTCGTAACAAGAAAAGCGAAAAATAAAATATCGTGTCAAATAGTGTTCACATGCGTAAGGGATCGTTCATGCATGATATCATAGTTTGGTTCACTAGTCAGATACTAGTGACATGCCATGTTCAAGATAACCCTTTACGCAATGTTAAATACATGGCATTACTGCAGTGGGTGGGTCGTAAAACAGCGACAATTTGGGTGATGTCATTTTGGACGATTCCTAACACAACAAGAAACAACGCCAATGAGCCAGAAGTCATTGACTCTTAACACCTGCATGACATTCGCAATCCCACCGAATTAAGCAAACGAACTCTGATCGTTGTTGTGATCGGTGTTCGGCACTTTTTAAAAATTAGATTTGTGATTTTTGAATTCTTGTTGTTTCTGCTCTGCAGCTGCAGTTTCAGCCTTCTTGCATACTAAACTTGGACTCGCTGATGTGATGTAGCACGTAATAATCATTTAAAGCTATGGTGCAATTGTTTTTTTATTCCTAGATATATGCTATACGTATACGTATTAACTCTTAAAAAAAACATTCAAAATAAAAAACTAGTTTATTAATTTTTTTTAAGAATAATTACTTACGTATAAAATTCGTAATTAAAGTTTTTTACGCCCGCACTAACTCTTGTAACACATGATACTATTTTTTTTTCTATTAGTTTCTTATGTAATTTGTCTATTATCATTAAGTAACGTGTTTAATAATAAATAATGCTACTCAGGATTCTGATAATAAACCTTGCCTTTTTGTATATATTTTTGTAATACCTAAATAACAAATATTAGTCATATATATATAAATAATAAAGCCAGATTTTTAAACTAATAAACTGTTTATCGTATAACATTAGTTGTGAATATCTACTATGGATAATTGTGAAAACTACACTTAAGATAGCTAACGAAACAATTATGCTAGGTGCAGTGTTATATGAAGAAACCTTTAAGTTGCCAATTTTTCATTCCTAATTTATTTAAGTTTCTTGAATAATATGCACGTAAGGCCTGATCGGGGCGAAATAAATTTCTGAATCATCAGCGTCCTTGTCTGTAATTAAAACAAAAAAGTATAACTAATCATTTCGGGATATTTATGCATTGCAGATTTTCAAGAATCAAATTTGGACATGCTAACCAAAAATCAACAGCATTATAAACAAAAGTTTTGAAGTTAAGTTACATACATTCTTCTGCAATGTAGGAAATTGTAAACTTCGTACTGGGCATATGAAAAAATGCATATGCTCCAGTGACGTGCGACAAGAATGTAAACCATAACTTAGATGAAAACCTGAGCTTGAACTCTCTTAAGTCTGCAATATAAAATACAATAATTAGTTTATTAGTTTAAAATGCTACTATCATATTACAATTTTAAGAGTCGACATCATGGTCGTTTTCGTGTCTGGTTGTTGATTTTGAATTTAGGATATTTCTATTACAAATTACAACAGTGGTGGATGGCAATGGAAGCAGTAGTGTGTAGTAATAAAAATCCGGCGCTTCGCGCCGGATTTGTCGACCGTGGGTTGGCCCGAAGTAGATGCTGAGCTTCAACAAAGGCGCAAGAAAATTGATGTTACGCTAAAACATAATATAGGATTTATGTAAGCTCCCCTACAATCAATAAGACATAAACCAATGTTTGTAGCATGTACTTTAATATAGCTGAATTTTTTTTTATAAATTGCACCATTCACAAATAACGTCATTATGGACAATCCCTGAATATTTGTAACGCATATAGGTAAGTAAATGCGACGTAGTTAAAATAGGATGGAAGCAAAATTTAAAGTTAGGACTTGGGATACTAAAAACTATGGTATTTGAAGGACGTTATTATGAACGATCTCTGAACATCTATAACACAATTAGGTCAGTCCATGACATGTAGAAGAAATTATCACGTGACATCATTTGCGCGTCACCCTTAACCTGCTTCTTTAATAAAAGTACGATAAAATCTGAATGGGGGTGTCTAAAAGGAATTTTCGCCTGACGTCAGTTGCGCGTCCCCCCTAACCTGCTTACCTTATGTAAATGCGATAGCAGCTAAGTGGGGCTGTCAAAAAGAAATTTTCAAGTGACGTAATTTGCTCGTAACCCCTAGCCTGCTTACCTAATGTGAATGCGATAGCAGCTGGGTGGGGCTGTCTAACAGAAATTTTCACGTGACGACATTTGCGCGTCACCCCTAGCCTGCTTACTAAATGTTAATGCGATAGCAGCTAGGTAGGGGTGTCTAAAAGAAATTTTCGCCTTACGTCATTTGAGCGTAACCCCTAACCTGCGTACCTAATGTGAATGAGATAGCAGCTGGGTGGGGGTGTCTAGATGACATTTTCACGTGACGTCATTTGCGCGTCACCCCTAACCTGCTTACCTAATGTGAATGCGACAGCTGCTGGGTGGGGGTGATCAAAACAAATTTTCGCCTGACGTCATTTGCGCGTCACCCCTTACCTGCTTACCTAATGTGAATGCGACAGCAGCTGGGTGGGGGTGTCTAAAAGAAATTTTCACGTGACGTCATTTGCGCGTCACCCCTGCAATGCATTTCCAAGTGCATGCGCATAACTGACTGTATAGTTCATTTTGATATGGCAGCGTTCGTAAATGGTGTTAGTCACATGATTCTAGAAATCCCTAATTTTCCGTTTGCATTATGTTTCACAGCAGTGAAAATGAGTGGGTGGGTCAGAAAATTGATCAATTGAGATGGCATCATTTGTGAACGCACCTTAACATTCAATTTCGTATGGTATTTATACACACGGAAGGGAATGCTAAGAGTGAGAAGCGTACGCCGATCGTACCTAGGTACGTTTGTTCAGTGGTAGGTATGCATAGTAGCGACAACCGAAAGAGAAGGCTGGCAAGGATAAACTTTACATGCAAACAATGGCAGCTTTATCTTAGCCAGCCGCCTCTTTCAGTTGCCTCAGCTATTTGGTTCAGCCGTTTTTAGCTTCTCCAATTTACAAATTTCTGACATAGGTCCAGTAATCAATTTATTGTGGATAACTGGTTAGACTAATTACAACTAAAAAACAATTCAGACCTGCCCAGTCGCATTTCTGGTCGTACACTATTTTTTTACAGAAAATCGGTTGTAACCTGTGACCTGTAGTGTACGGCCAACGGACGGACGGACGGACGGACAGACGGACATGACCATTACAATAGATGCTTAAGCTCAGCATCTAAAAAGTACTTTTTCCACTGTCAGTAATGAATATAGTAAAGTATTGTACTAACCATATACAAAATAAAATTCTCTTAATTAACGCGTGCATCTCTTAACTAACGCGTGCATCTCTTAATTATCGCGTGCAGTGTTACGGGGAGGTTGCTAACTCTTACAGTGTACTCCTACAGTTTAAGTAATTTACCTTTTATTGGGGTGTCATTAGATAGCTCTTGATCAAGCGGAGGCTAACATGGTCTTAGAAAATTTAGTATTTTGACACTTTTTCGATGCTGAGCAAGCATCTATTGGTCTGGTGTTTGCTGTCTGTCTGTCTGTCTGTCTGTCCCAAGGGTGTTGGTCGCACGCTACAGGTCGCATTTTTTAAGCGATTAAATTGAAACTAATTTTAATCGCCCAGAAAAGCGAGCCACAAGTGCTGTATAGTTTTAGGTTATTATTAAAGTTATAGTTTGTTCGCAATTGACAGTTAAACGGACAAAGAATAAAATCCATGTTTCAAGATAAACAAAAAAAATCCTATGTTAAGGATATATGTCAACCGAATTTCTAAACTTATGACAGTGGGGATCCCTAAAACAGTAAAAATTTATATGACTTCATTTATGGAAGATCCCTGCATGCTTACTTGTAAAACGCTATGTGAAGGATATATGTCAACCGAATTTCTGAACTATTGACAGTAACGATCCCAAAAATAGTAAAATTTGTATAACGTCATTTATGGACGATCCCTGCATGCATACTTGTAAAATCCTATGTTAGGGATATATGTCAACCGAATTTCTGAACTATTGACAGTAACGATCCCAAAAATAGTAAATTTTAATGACGTCATTTATGGACGATCCCTGCATGCATACTAGTAAAATCCTATGTTAAGGATATATGTCAACCGAATTTCTAAACTTATGACAGTGGGGATCCCTAAAATAGTAAAAATTTATATGACGTCATTTATGAAAGATCCCTGCTTGAGTACTTGTAAAATGCTATGTGAAGGATATATGTCAACCAAATTTTTATACTTATGACAGTGGGGATCCCTAAAATAGTAAAAATTTATTTGACGTCATTTATGGAAGATCCCTGCATGCATACTTGTAAAATGCTATGTGAAGGATATATGTCAACCGAATTTTTATATTTATGACAGTGGGGATCCCTAAAATAGTAAAATTTGTATGACGTCATTTATAGACGATCCGTAGGCTGCACTGTTAACGTCTGTAAAATGATGAGGAAGGAGAATTCCGAATGCCTAAGCTGGTATTCGAAGAGTGGACCCCCGTCATGAAAACGCATATTTTCCAATTTTACATTGCAGTGTCAAACCAACGACTACTATACCAGTCTGCCCTGTAAACGTACATATGTCAGCAGTACATTTATTTGTATTGGATATTAGTGAAAACTTTCCATGTGTATTTCTAACGGCGAAACTTGACAAGCTCTCAGCTCCATATGTACCTTCAATGTATTATCAGCCCTTTTTTTATCTTGAAACATTGATTTAATTCTTGGTCGGTTTAACTGCTAATTGCGAAGAAACTATAAATTGAATATTAACCAAAAATTATACAGCACTTCTCCCTTGCTTTTCTGGGCGATTAAAAAAGGTTTCAATATAAAATCTTCAAAAATGCGACCTGTAGCGTGCGACCAACTGACACTGTGACAGACAGACAGACAGACAGACAGACAGACAGACAGACAGACAGCAAACACCAGACCAATAGATGCTTGCTCAGCATCTAAAAAGGCCGATACTACATGGAAGGTACATATGGAGCTGAGAGCTTGTCACGTTTTGCCGTTAGAAATACACATGGAAAAATTTTACTAATAAAATAGAAACACAAACAAATTACAAACTACAAAACTACTGTTTTTCAAGATTTTCTATTAGCTTTTTGTATAATAAGTTGATATGTTAACAAGTAAGGAATAAAATTAAGATTGTTTACTGCTAAAAATGAAAATTCCAAATAAATGCCTTAATTTTATTCCATAGATAGTCAAAAGGGTTGTGATATTGTATAAAAATGCAAAAAAATGCAAATGATAAATTACTAATTGATATACAAACATGTCATAAGGGTAAATACATCTAGTCTATTAAATCCGAGCTAGTGATGTCAACGAGTAACAAATTATATATAAAAAGAAAAACAATTCAGCCTCCAACTGTAAAGCTTCTTAATTAGTAATGTTTTAACACTATTAAGTGTATTTTATTATTATTTTAAGTTATTCAAATTATTATTTTATGTAAAATTTTCTGTTAACTTTGTGTGATGGGTGATATGCCTTTAGGCACAATAAAGTAATCAATCAATCAATCAATCAATCAATCAATTAGGTTAAGTTTCTGGTGGTTAAGAACTATTTTAATGTTCAACATATTATGTATTACAAATTAAGGTAGTGCAATACATCAAATTAATTATAATTATAGACAAAACGGAAATTAATATATCATATTATTTTTCACCAACGTTTTCACCCACACCATTCCTACCACTAATAACAAAACCTGCAGAATGCAATACCAATCACCACAACCCCTAAAAAACTTTTTTTGGCAAAAACTGTACAACTAAACCAATAAGGCCCATTGTGGACATCCCGTTGATGATAATTAATTTTGGCCCACGAGATAACCAGTGGCATATGAGTACGCCAGCAGTTCTCCCGCAGTAGCCTGTCTTAACATACTAAGTGTGAGGTTGCAGCTACCTAGATATACATTCCAAGTAAAACCAAACCTTGGACACCTGGTAAGAAAATGTATAGGGGTATTATCTTCCTCACCACATAAACAGTTAGGCGAGTCTGATAAGTCCAAGAGAAATTTCCATGTCCAGTGATTAAACCAACCAGACAACGGAGATGCTTACGCGAATGCCAAATTAGGGATCGACTACCATAGAGTGGTGAGTCAATTCATATTTTTGTTTTGTTACATCCTTGCTCGATGTTCCACCACCTTTTATGCTCCCACCAGGACAGCTCTTTGGTTGTTCAGTGAACAAGCGATAGAAGGACAAGGACCACAGGACAAGGACCAATAAAACGGCAATGATCGGCATCATAGGCCAATTTTGCCAGTCTGTCAGCTTCGACGTTACCACGTTAACTAGAGTGGGCTAGGATCCACACCAGCTTTACACAGTTGCTTGCAGCAACCCTGTTAAAGTAGTGATGACAATCCAGGACAAATAACGAGTTAGCCTTGTTTAAAGTGCTTTTAGAGCACTCTGACTATCCACATAAATGTTTATAAATGTTTCACGTACGTTATTATCCTCGAACCATGTATAAGCGTGGAAGATAGCCAATACTTTACATTGAAAAACTGAGGTGTATTCACCAAGGTAAACCATTTAGAGAATAGTGTCGTTCTTGTCTCTGCCCTCCTCTTAATATGTACTCCGCAACCCGTAAGGACGCCATTGCTGGAACCATCCGTGTAGCAGACAACACCTGAGGGAAGTTCAGAAAGATGTTGACATTGAATATCAACATTATTGCGTTTAGTATTAATGTCTTTGAGGTTCGTCCAGTCAGTTGGCATGCCAAGGGTAGGACTGGAATAACCCCACCCCTTGCAGATTGCCGTGTGACATAACGTCTCCCCAAACATTGGATTAGGAGTCCAAAGACCCCAAGTATTAAGCCTATGCCATGACCGTAGAGCCACCGCTTTCAAAGTAAACTCTATAGGCGTAAGGCCAATCAAGTACTGCATAGCAGATGTTAATGTTGAGCGTCAAGCTCCTCTGATTATTGGGCATGCTTGCCTTAGAAGGTTTTGAACACAGGAGACATACGAGACCTTCAAAAGAGCCGCAGCCCACACCACTATGCCATACCCTAAAAAAGGCCTTACGATGCAGTGTAAGCCTACTTGACCACTTAAGTCGCCACTTTCTTCTAACCAATCTTTTGCATCTAGCTAGCGTTATTATGCTTTTAAACAAATAAATTCACATTGAGGCAGCCACGTGGGTGCTGTATCTAGAACGACCCCCAAGTACTGCGCAGTAAATTTTTATCCTGGCCTCCGACCAAAGTCTTCTAATATAGCGTTACCCGGGCAAGTCACTTATCAGAATCTACCCCAAGCAAGTGTCATTCTATAGTAGAACCCGGGCAATTATCTGCTTCAAACTAGCACATAGCACGCACATAGGAAAACATCAAAGTTGAGACTATAAAGCTTACCCTGGGCAAGTAGCTGGTCAAAACTTAGCCCCACCAACCCTATTTGATAATCACCTAACCCAGTAAAAAATCGTATTAAAGCCTATACTGGTCAAGCCTCAAGTCAATTACACCACAATCACTAGACCATTTTACTAAATGTGAAATGTGACAACTAAAATAGAAGATTAGATATTACCTAAAATTGATTGCAACCTATCGGGTTGCTAACCTGCTCGTAATATTATTAAGTTAGTTCGTTGAACTTTACTTTAGTGTTATTTAAACCAATTTGGCCCATAGCAATTCTTCTATCGGTAACACAACAAACATTAACAACAATAAATAAAAGTTATAACAATTTTTTTAAACAGTATAACAAGTAAAACAGGTATTGCCACAGAAGTAAGCAAAGTACATGATTCAAATGAATATTTAGTATATAATGGATGTCGTAGTATTTAGTACCAATTAGTAAGTATAGGTGAAATTATTATTAAAATAACGCTAAAGATAAGGCTAATAATAATGTCTATATTACCTTTACATAGCTATTAAACGTATACATTATTACTGCTACCATGTCTATGCTAGCCTATGCTACAGCTACCAAATCCTATGTAAAAAGATATGAAAAATAAAACGACTATAACTCAGGAGATGCTATACATACATTTCTCAATTGAGTATTTAGTACCTTGTGAGTACTGTGCAATTAGATTTTAATTATCGTACTTGACTACACATTAATTAAGGCTACAAATATTTCTTACAGTATTTATATATTCAATTGTTTTAAACATAAATATTGTTGCGGGTATTAGGATACTATTCTGAGATCAAGCATTTAAAATTGCTCAGTAGAATTTTAAGATTTCGTACAACCACTGAAATAATATTCCAAATGTTTTTAATTTGAAACAACCCTGACCTCTTGAAAAATAAAGCATAGAGAATAAAATTGGGGCCAAAATAGACCCTAGGGTAGAGCCTTATTTAGTTTAAATTTTTTAGATATTACAAAGGTAATTTTTACTGTAAATGATTGATTAGTTAAATAATTGCATAGTAATTTCACTAATTCAGGATCTATGCGGAAATCTTTTAACAACTTTTATAACAGTTCATAGTTTAGTGATCCACATGATCCAACGCCTTTCTAAGGTTCACAAAAACAGCGATTACTTTCAATTTAGGGTTATTCAGTCTGCTAAACAATCTATAAGTAAATATGGTTAGTGCAGTTTTACAGGAACGGTTTTGTCTGAAACCTGACTGGGATCTAAAAAATTGTTTGTTTTAACATGACTAGTAGTTAAACAGTGTAAGACTTTTTCTAGTAATTTCCCTAGTAGGAGGAAGTTTGAGATTGGTCTGTATAATGACGGCTCTACTGTGCTGCCTTTGCTTTTAAGAAGTGGGGTTACGATAGCACATTTAAATGTGTCCGGAATGGCACCTACATTTAGAAATTCAATAAATTATTGGGTTGAAGGAGTACAAAGTCCTTGAAATAAGTGTTTTTAGAATGTTAACGAAATCTTATTTTCCTTCAATGTTACAGTATTCATTAGTCTTATGCTTAAAACGATATCAATAGGTTCTATATTTAGTTGTAAATGTGTTAATTCTATACTATTATAGTTATTACCAGGTAGAGTAAAGGTAAAAGCTATAGACTGACTTTCAATTGAGTTATCGGTTAGTTGACTTTTACCATTTAACACTTTAACAACTGTAATTAATTTAGTTTTTCGGTTTGCGAGCTGGGTATAACGTTTTCAGATACTTTTTGAGTTAGTGTTGTTATTGAAATTATTTTAAACATAGTTGTTTTTCGGTGATGAGATTTTAGATTTTAGGTAATTACAATGTTTTCTATACAATTTGTAGTCTGAGTCTAGCTTAGTCGTATTGGCAATATTTTTTAACTGATCTCTGTGTTGTATCATATTTTTAATTTTTGCATTGCTCTAAGGAAATGCTTTTGCTTCAACACGTTTTTTGACCAAAGAAGAGAACTTGTTAACAATTGTTATTTCAGATTTTTCAAAAACGTTGTTTTTACAATTTGATATACTTTTTAGTGGCTCCCAGTTTTGTATTTTGTAGTACTGGAATAACTGCCTCCCATTGTACGTTTTTAACATTACGTTAAGATATTATTTTAGACTTCAATCTAAACGTTTTTGCTTTCCTAATTATGTATATTGCTTTGTGGTCAGAGCTAAATAAAGTTATTGTACCTAATTTATTGTTAAGTGCTATATTAGATATGTATAAGTCATCTATTAGAGATTTAGAATTTACCGTTGTGGGTTTACAGATTATTTGTGATAAATTAAATTGTCTGGATGGATTACGTAGTTTACATACATCAGAAATATTTTTTCGTAAATCCATATTAAGGTCTAATATTATTGTATAATCATCGTAGTTAGAGCTTACTACATTAAGAAGATCACTAAATGAGTTTAGAAACTCAGATTTGCTGACGTGTGGGGGGTTATATATACATATTACTAAGAATGGTTTTACATAATTTAAGTGGATCTTTATACAATTGACTTCGACATTGTTTGGAAATTTGACATCAAAACTAAGCAGTATATACTTTTGTGTATTTCTAATGTATAACACTGTACCTCTCTCCAAGCCTAAGTTCTATCGTAACGTAGGAAGTCATAATTTGTAACACTATATGATAATGATACTTTTTTTTGAGTAATCTAGATTCGGCAACTGCAAAAAAATCTAATCGGGGATCGTCGAGAAAAAAAGCAACTTGCTTAAATTTGCTATGTAAGCCGTTAATATTAATGTGACATATCTTGACTGCTTTAGCAGACTTAATATCAATAATATTATGATTAATTAATTGCCTATCTGTTTTAGGATTATTAAAGCTAATTTCCAATGGGTCACAAATTTCATGAACATTAATGGAGGGAAGGACACAATTAAGACATACCGTAAAGCTCCAAATAGATCCCGGGTCTCTAATAGATCCCGGGCCTCTAATAGATCCCGGGCCTCTAATAGATCCCGGGTCAAAAGCCAAGTTTAACGTATATCCCTCCCCGGGATGTACTTGGGTCTTTAAGGGCAGATCCCGGGTCTCTATTAGATCCCGGGCCTAAGGCAAAGTTTCAAGTATATCCCCCTGGGATCTATTTGGAGCTTTACGGTACATTATTACTATCATAGGTATTACTAAAAATATTGCATAATATAGTGTTTGATTTATTTTGTATTAGCGCACAATCCTTACATATATACTCGTCGACGCATTTAGATGCAGTGATGTGATGTCGGTGAATTTTTTTGAATCGGTGAATGTCGGTGAATTAAAAAGACATAAGTTGACAAAAAAAAGTATTACAATGCGGAGAATAAAAAAAATGTGCTGCTGATAATCTACAAATTATCAACAGCAAAGTTGAACCCAAAGCACAATCCCAAAATTACCTATGGCAACGGCGACAATTATATCAAAACTGCAGTTCGCACAAGTGGCAGTGTGAGTGGGAATTCAGAAATTGAAAAAATGATCAGTATTGACTATAGTAAAGCAATGCACTAGCAGTGACCATTGACAAAATAATAATAACTAGACTTCAGGCATGCCAATTTCGGCAAAATTGCGCCTCATCTAGACTCTGGCCTCGGTTACCCACTGTCACCGTACTTGAACGTTTCTAGGGTTGGTCGGGAATGAGGTAATGGTGTTGTCCTGGGGTGCGGATTTAATTTAAGAGTAATTCGTGTCAATTTTGTGAGTGTGCACACGACGACTATCCTTAGACACGTTAGAGTACGGTGACCGTGAGTAACCGGGGCCAGTGTCCAGATCAGGCGCAATTCCGCCAAAATCGGCGGGCCTAAAGTCTAGTTTAATATAAAATACTAATATTTATGCTGGGATATAAATAAAGCCAGCATGGAAAGGTCACTACATGTGCGCGACTTTGAATTTAAGCTTATGCGCGTTAGGCGCGTCAATGGTAACTGGTAAACGAATGAGTAACAATGAGTAACATTTGTCGCGGGTTACAGGATCCGTTCACAGTTGCCTGTCTACACCAGATTTAACTCTTATGGCGTACAGTCTGAGAAGTTCCACTCACGCATATAAAGAGCCACCAATACCTACAAGAGAGATAGTCTCTCCTGTTTACCAACTAACTATAGTGAGCCATTACCAATGATACATGCTTAAACCATGCACTTAGTGGGAAGCGAAGACGAGCAGAGTGGAGGACGGTGCCGGTTCATAATAAACAGCGAATAAAGAAGGAGCTCATGCGGAAAATCATCAATTCCATTTTATGTTCGCTCACGCATTTCGCTACATCCACCCCCCCCCCCCCCACACGCCCATCACCACCACGCACTACTCAACCACGTCCCTCCCTCACCTCCCACCTCTGCACTGGCAAAGTCATAGCTGGATGTCCCACCGTAACAGCTTCGTATTAGGGAATCTTACTGACAACGTACTAACTAGTAAGTACGAGTCTCGATCCTTGATCCCCCTATATCATGTCCGACCATTGGACCCCGAGACTACCAAGCTCCTCCTAATCAAGCAAATGTTTTAGATAATGCGTATGGGGATCAGAAAAACATCAATGTTTTGAAAACCGGGTGAAAATTGTAGAAGCTACAGGGTATCAAAAATTCAATTTTTGTATACTTTGGTGGCAACTGTGAGCAAGTTTTTAACTTGCGACAAAAACTATTACTTATTGGTTTAGAAGTGCTGTAGATACATTGCACACAGTATCTACACTCTCTGGAGTCACCCACTGGTGGACAGAGAAAGAGTGGGAATGGAGAGGTGTTGGATGAGAATCCCTGGAAGCTCATTCCAATACTTTGAAATTCCCACAATCCTTCCCTGATCCATACCTTAACACAATACCATCGAGTAAGCAATAGTCTTTCCTATGTAGTTTGTTACCCCTTTCCTTATCCCTGGGTTCGCGTATAAATCCACTTGTAGCCTGCCTCTACCACACTTTCCTATATTACAACCTTTCTTCCTCCTTCATGATTACGGTGCTATTTTCAATGCCCACTAACTTTATCCCCATGTCACCCCAGCAAATAAATAATAAATAAATAAATAAAAGTGACCATATGAATGCCTAACGCGCATAAAAGTAAGTTGATAGTCGGCGCACTGATCCTTTTGAGATAAAAATTAAAATCCTTACAGCGTAAGTCACATATGGAAGGGTGCACTCGTAGAAACTTAAGACCTTCTGAGTTGTTCATGAACTGTGGGAGTTCAGTTGTGAGTAGTTTTTGGCACAACTCCAATGGAAAGCCAGTAAAGAACTTGTCAATTAGGGAGACCGTGTTATTATCATCCAATGCATATATTGGGTGGTCAGACATTTCAATGAACTCCACAAGAGGAAAAGATACCCAAAATGAGTTTTTTAAATTCCTAATATCCTGATAGCTCATACTTAGCATACGAATGTTTGGGAAAAATTTTGAAATCAGATTGAAGTCAGAATTCACAGGAAAGTTTGATTCGATGATGTCCAAAATTTCAACTTTGGGCAAGCCGCCGCCTATTACGTCTCCATTTTTGTCGCTTTTGAATTGAAAGAAACTTTTGCAATTTGGTTCAACATTTAGTTTACTGATTTGAAGTTTCACTAAACAGGGAAACACAATTTCTGCAAGTATTCCATCTTCAAAAATAGAGCACGATCTTCCATCACAGATATCTCCGCATGTGGGTAGTGTCCGATATGTCCCACCTAAACTGATGTACTTTAAATTTTTCATAGGACCGATTTTAAAATGCGTGTTATAGTTTGATGGACATATCGTTAATTCCAGCTGCTGAAGCGTGTCCTTAGAAAGTTCCAATATCTTATTAACTAAAATTATGATTTCATTGCATACAGTTGTTGCTGTGGATTCCAACGTAAATTTTGATAGTCTGGGGTTTGAAGCAATTAATTTTTGGAGCAATGAAATTTGCAGTTGGGAAGTAGTAGGAGGAAGACATAATTCAAATTCTCTGATAAAATGCCCTTTTCCTTCTTCTATAATGCTTGGTACGGCATTTAAACTAACATTTTTAATGCAATTGAGTTTGGAAGGGGATGAAAGAAGCAAATGCATTATTTTGGAATACGACCCTTTAACTTCATCCGGACCGTCGTCGTCGTCATCATTCGCATCCTCATCACCAGGATTAATGGGAATAATAAGAGATTTGAATGGCAGCACTATTGGTGTCCATGTCGATGTATTGCATTGTTCTTCGAATGTATTAGTGGAAGATATAAGCACAGAGTTGGTTAGATCAAGACACTCTAGTTTGGGTGTGTAAGTGCACAAAATCGTGCGTAAATGTTCCTCAGATACATAGCCTTCAGGAGCGAGTGTTTTTATTTTGTCCCCGTGAAGTTTGAAAAACAGCAATAAATCCGAATATTTGGAATAGTTAGAAGCAAAGAACTTTCTTCCAAATGTGCGTATTTGAAAACTGGATGATGGAAATTTTGTTGAATTTGAAATCAGCTTAGTTAAGGCGTTTAATTCGACTAAACTAGACTTTTCGTCCCCAAATTTAGTGAGATACCATCTCACAGGTTTGTAAACACCATAGTCGGTGTACTTGGCCTCTTCATAAACGAATTTTGTTTGCAATCTAACTTCACACGCATCTCGTTGGAGCAAGACGCTTGTGGCTGCGTCACGCCAACTTCTGTTTACTCTTCTGAAATCTAGTAAGTCCGTTGTAGAGATGATACTTTGGTTAAAAATTAGTGCAAGTTCCTACAAAAATTCAAATAAAACATGTGTTTGTAATTTCAAATTGCAATATCATTGCATTTTAAGGCTAAAGCCAGAACGGTTTTACTTGAAAAATAGATTTTTGAATGACGCCATCTACGGAGGATACCCTAATCTCTATAGGCTATACACGTATGTACATGACATATTGCTAACTTTAGCCTGGAATAATGGGAATAGATATTTTGAATGACGTCATTTATGGACGATTACTTACCATCTAAGAGCAACATACGTTTATATATAACATAAATTCAAAAAAGGGTGATTATTATTCGTAAAATGGAGATATTTTAATAACGCATTTTGTGCACGGTCTCCTTCATCTTTAAACCATATAATTACGTATGTGCATGGCAAAATGTAAAAAATGTCAAATAGGTGCATTAATATTTTGACTGGCGTTATCTATAGAAGATCTCTTACCAGCAATGAGCCATATATATGGCATATTGTAAAAAAAATAAAGATAAGTCATTAACATTGAGATTTTGAAGGACATCATTCATGAACGATCCCTTACCAGTTATAAGTTACGTACAAGGCATATAGTGAAAAATATTAAAGCAGGGTCATTAAAAAAGCGATTTAGAATGACGCGATAAGGCACGATCTCCTACTAGTTATGAGCTATATGC
The DNA here is from genome assembly GCA_949802685.1 of Dicyrtomina minuta. Taxonomy (NCBI): domain Eukaryota; kingdom Metazoa; phylum Arthropoda; class Collembola; order Symphypleona; family Dicyrtomidae; genus Dicyrtomina; species Dicyrtomina minuta. The sequence goes on from CATKUY010000087.1 coordinate 281,254, forward strand.
ATTGCATGTAGCAAAAACAATGAAGGTGGGGTCATTAAAATGGAAAATTTGAATAACGTTACTTATGAACTATCCTCTACTAGTTTTGAACTGTATAGATGGTATGTAGCAAAAAAAATTAATGGTAGGTTATTAAAATCGAGAATTTGAATGACGTTACTTATGGAAAATCCCATACTAGTTATGAGCCGTATGCATGGCATGCAGCAAACAAAATTGAATACCCCTAAATACCACTGCAGCTAACAAGGGGATGCCGCCGCATGTACTCTCTCGATTTAAAAAAAATACCTATACTAGATTTCGCTGCACTTAGTTACTACAGATCCAAAGTAACTCGACTGCATTTTGCGCCGTTCGCTCACAATCAGGCGCCAAAGTTCAAAAAAATCAATTTTTTGCAACTTTGCAACCCTGTAGTTTTTACAATTTTGGTCAGATTTTTAAAAAATTTGTAGTTTTGTGATCTCTGTGACATTATCTAAAAAGTTGAATAAAATTTGAAAAATGTTTATTTTTTTATAAAATTGGGGTGTTTTGAGTGCCTTCAAAAAATTAGGAAAAAAATTCGGAAAAAGTAAAAATTTTAAAATTATAAAAGTCTTAACTTTTATTTAAGGACAATGCCCTAGAGATCACAAAACTTCACTTTTTTTGAAAATTGGATAAGCATTGTAGAAGCTACAGGGTTGCAAAGTTGCAAAAAATTAAATTTTTTGAATTTTGGCGCGTGAATGTGAGCAAACGGCGCAAAATGCAGTTGAGTTACTTTGGATCTGTAGTACCCAAGTGCGGCCTAATTCATTATGGGTATTGGTTTTAAAATCTAGAGAGTACATGCGGCGGCATTCCCTTGTAAGATTAGTTAGCTTTGCACTAAAAATATTAAGGTGTATTAATAGAACACCAGTTAAAACCTGTTGGATGTAGTGGTGTACTGATTACTAGTAAGAATATATGTATTGAAAATAAATTCCTACCAGGGTTGGTCTCAAAAACTTAGTAGAAGACAAAAGGTGTGAAGTATGCAAAATAAAGGAGTGAGTAAGTGGTGTATTTTATCGCAATGAAAAAATATGATAATGAAAGAAGACTTATCTGCACTATAAGGTCAACCTTATATGCGTAGCACAAAACTGTATTCGCGTCTGGGCAGCTAAGGCTTAATGATCGACAAAAATAACTTCTTAACAAGAGACTTATTTTGGAGCTGTTTCCACAATCGAAACTATGAGACTTCTTCCTCTTCAATCATTAATTTGCTCAAACTTCACCTCAATTCAATCACAATTTGTTTTACATAAATGTCGGTGTGTTTGGGCTATCTCATTGAATCCCATAAATTATAATTTTAGCAATGCGAATTCTTAAATGTAATTACTCATTACTTATATATCAATATTTATCTCGCACTGATGAAGGGATCCTCAGACTGCTGTCTAGGGATCTTAAATAGTTGTCTAGACAATGGTTACAATCTATCGTAATATAAATCTTGTTATACACGTGTGCGAAGGAACTCTATATCTACTCTAATTAGTCATCACATGCCTTTCATATATTAAATGCAAGCAGGCGTGCTTAAGTGAGCGGTTAGGACTGCAGACTGTAACGAAATTTACAGTCTCAGACCCGGCTTCGATCCTTGGCCACTGCTTATCGTTTACGGCTCTGTGTTGTACGGTAAACTTCACTGGATGGCTGATTGAAACCCAATCTCCTTCGGTGCTCCTTAGTGACCACTACTTACTGTAGGGGCCTAGGGAATGAGACTCCTTTACAGTGGAGGAGGGGACGGGGATAGGTAATAGGATACAAAGACCGAGACGATCTAACGCGGTAGCCTCCTATTTCCTCACCCACAGTGACTGGTTGTATGAACTTCCGTTAAATCGACCTAATGAATAAATTATTATTATTATTATATTAGATGCATTTCATACTATACCATATAATATTTCATTTAAACAACTCTAATGTCATTTTCTGTCTTAACACATATCTTGCGCTCAAGTTCAATTCTGTTTTCATGCTTATTTGTACGCATTCTGTACAATACAAGCTCAATATCATATAAATACATTTGGTATGAAGTTGTATGTTTTAATACAAACTATAAGATGTACTTGTATTTGACCCGCAGAAGTTTAAATTATTTTTATTTTCATAAGAGTCTTTTATAAGGAATGCATGTAAATGCTTGTCAAACTCCTGTTTTCAGAAACTGTAAAATTTCATGTTTTAATCTTGGTGCATTTAACTATTAATTGCAGACAAACAGTCAGTCTGAAGAAAGTGAAAAAATGAATCAGACGTTCGCGCGCATTCGTGGGGATGTGAAAGTAGTTTTAACGAAATTGGTTCACAGGTTTGGCCTGTAGATTGCGGCTAACAGACGAACGGAATCACAGGCATGACTATTTTATTAAGCTCAGCATCTAAAAACCGTTTTGAAGTGAATTATCTAAAACAGTGATCTTTAACTGTTAATGCTGCACGGTAAAAATTGTATGTATTAACTCAATATTAGGCACTAATAATCAATAACAATAATTAACACGTTTTGCTTAATCCTTAAGTTTCACTAGCATAGGAGTAGCGTAACCGGTGGGCTTTTATCCAACTGACCTTCCTTAACCCCATGACCCCCAAACCCCGTGACCCCATGACCTCATTCTACTAACCTTAAGCCCAATTAAATCCTCTAAGGCCAACTACGGGTAGTATTCCGTAAACGTAACAGTAATAATAACGCCGTGGTCATCGCCCCCGTACACGCCATCTGACGCCGCCATTGCCCTAACCCCCGCCCATTAACCCGCCACTGTACTGTCATAGTTTACGACCAGTGTACCCTCTTATTTACCCCAACAAAACCCCCAAAGTATACCGGTACAGTGACGCCACTGTGATTGCCCCCTCTCCTAACACGTTATTAGACGCCGCCATTTCTCCGTACCCACCCCGCTCATTAACCCGTACAAGACACAGTTCCGCTACTGTGTGGGTCACTGCCACGTGTCAATCAATGTCATGAATTATTACCTACAACGTGTATGTACTGCATATGAGTCATTCAATGCTCAGTTTAAAACAAATTCGAAGTCACTCACAAGTAAATATTGTTATAATTTTAAATTTAAATTATTTTGTATATATTTTTCATGTTATAATAATAATAACACGAAATTAAAGTTCAACATAAGAATAATCCAACTCGACTCAACTGTTGGAACATTTACCTACTAAATTTCGTGCAACTCAACTACCTTTGTCATTCAATAAGACAGACACAATCAAGACGCTCTGATTAATTTTGCATCCAGGTTGTGATCATTTCATTTTTAAAGTACACCTGGATATGTCTGAAGTTCCTACAAAACGGTTTATTCTGTCAGATATTTAAAAAATCTACAATCCTCTTGGAATTTTAAATCCCACTATAGTTCAAACAAAGATCATCATGCAAAAAATATGAACTCCTAAGTTAGACTGTGATGCCACATTACCTAAAGACATCGTTACATTGTGGATAAAGTATGGTACTAATTTACTAGCCTTACAACAATTTAAAATTCCTCGCTTTTGACAACACAGTGATGCCGAAGATTTTCAAATACATGGATTTTTAGATGCATCCGAGAAGGCATATGATGCTGCAATCTATTTTAGAGGCAGGAATTATTCAAAAATGTTCTGCAACTTGATAGTTTCAAAATCACGTGTGGCCCAAATAAAGACAGTCACTATACCGAGACTTAAATTGCTCAGCGCTGAACTCACGATCAAATTACTTTATTATGTCAAAAAAAGTAAGAAACTCATGGATATGCCTATGCATCTCTGGACAAACAGCACCGTGTGTCTCAATTGGATCAATTCTCCTGCAACCCGATGGAAACAGTTTGAAGGCAATCTTGTACAGAAAATTTAATCATTATTCCAAATTTCCGACTGGCATCATGTCATCTCAGCTGATAATCCCGCGGACTGTGCATCCAGGGGGGTGAACCCAGACGAACTGGGAGCACACTTGCTCTAATGGCACGGCCCAGCGTGGCTGACAGCTAAAAAATATGTGATTCCAATTTTCAATGCTAATCATAAAATAGGTGATGAGGAAAAGAAGCAGACAGCTGTTCTACTTATCGCTCAAGAGAATACAACATCCATATTGGATCGACTCGCCCGTATTTCATAATGGAAAAAAGCAGTTCAAGTCACAGCGCTATTGTTGAGAATCAAAGCCAACCGCAGCTTTACAAGTACAGCAGTCGCACTTCTGTCACCTCAGGATCTCAACAAATCTGAAAATACACTCGTCTCATGGATCCACACGATCACACGTACCCGTCAAAACTCAAGGACGTCAGCCACAAGGTCCCACTTACTGATCGGCGTTTTAGGACATTATGTTTGTTCTTAGACCCCTAACTTTATCCCATAATTCATTATGGAGACTCTGCCATAGCTCTACTTACACTTATCAGTATCACTGAATCGCTACATCAGAGTCCTACACACTCAAGTTTATGTAGCAATTTATTTGGCAAGAAATACAACTCAAATGATACTTATAGCCTAGATATTTTAATTTTATATCATGCTACTGCCCTACTCAGAAATATGGGGAAAATTAGAAAGAAAAGCACCAAATGATATGACATGCACAATTATCCGAGATTCCAAGAGAAGATCACCAAAAGTAATAATACTAATATATTTGTTGCCTTTTCAGTAATATACATGATCTATTGCTACACGCAAATCTACCGATATGCTCGACACATTTACAAGGCATTAGGAGACAAGACTAAAAGGAAAGGTGCACCCGGAAACTACACAAAAGTTATTACAGCAATCTTCATCAGCTACCTAGTATGCTATTTATCATTTGCGATTACCACTACCCTTAAAGTCCACGAACACGTACCAGCAGTAGTTCAGCATAGTTTTACTACTGACGTGGATATCACCTTTTGCCAATTTAAATATTTACGCTATTTTTAATCAACAAGTTAGACAGGCATATGCACATTCACTTTGCATTAAACTGAAAAAGCAGACGGAATGTTCAGCTACAAGCAAGTCTACAACATTGAAATGAAAAACTTTAGCAACACTAGCTCTGCTGTCTGGATCTTCATTGACAGCAGAAGCTACCACGCAACCTGGCATAGACGAAGAGTTTTCAGAATGTTAAATTCCTTGGACAACTCACCAGGAAATACCACCATGTCACGACACTGTAAGCTGGTTACATGTACTTAAAACAGGCAAATTATGCTACAGACAAACGACATGTAGTGATGGAAAACAAGTTACTGCTAATTCAAATGATTGTGAAGAACCAACGTCTCCCTGCAGTGAACTAAGAGTTTAAGACGTAGATCAAATTGAATGCCAAGAGGTTGAACTATCAACAAAAACACATCTACTTGCAAAACTAGATTTAAAAACTACTTTATAATAATATGCAGTCGGCGATTACACTTTTAAAGGTTGTAATCACTTTGTAGAATAAATTTTTGATGTTCCAATTGTGATTATTGATAGTTAACTGTATCCATTGACAACTATGCACATTTAACAAAAAGCCCTACTTAAAGTACGAGCATTATACAGATGTAATGGAAAATGCAACCCTAAAGATTGTTCACAACAACATTGCAAAGGAGATGAAATATTTTGTAGCAACATTGGATGCACAATGAAGGTCAACCTCCATGTTATCGTGTATATAATGCAACAACTATGCTGCACAAAATCCAGACATCCAAAGGCCCTGTGTACCTAGAATGCTAGGGTTTGATCAATATTTTGGTGAAAAAGATGGACCTTAGCCGCAAATCCAAGGTGACGACATGCCCCAACTGTGAATTTACCTGCATGCAGAAGGGAGTAAAACCAAAGTCACCTAGCATTACACTAAAATATATAAAGGCAACAAAAAACCCTGAATTGTTTCAGTATGACCTGACTCTACATTAACTGAACTACAACTAACAAATCACATGTTAGCAGCCGCTGGAAATATTACCTTGGAAATATGGATTCAAAATGTCGACATTTCTATCTATACTACATTCACTTGCCCCAGAGTTCCGATTTGCGACCTGATAACATGCACTATGTGCCTGGACAAATAAGTCTATGTCACTTGCTACTCAGTATTCAGTTGGCTAGCTTTAATAGTACTTGGATTATTTCTCACAGCTTTTATCATAACTGTCATGTATCTGACACGCTTTAAGATGAAGATTTCATAGTAGGTCATGTGGTCATGTCGACAATGCATCCATATTATACGTCGGCAAAGAGCAAGACATAGAATAAACCGAAAAACTTACCCAGAAAACCGTGATGAACAAATTGGATTCCCATTTTTGAACATTCATAATTCTTCATACAAATTCACAACCACTTCAAACTCACTAACAAATTCTAGATCACGAAAAAGTTACTTATCCGGCGCAAACCTACTCATTTTCATGCTGATATTTATTCTGACTTCAGTTGATGGATGCGCAAATTATTCAGCCATGAAAGCTCAGAATCTTGAATGCTACACAGCTGAAAAAGAGACCAACCGTTCAATTTGTATCAACACTCGACTAGCTCTCAGTCCGATTTCTCGACAAAGTTGTTTCAACATCCACGACACTCACAATAAGTTACTAGGAACAATCATTATTGAAACAAAATCAGTAGCACTTAAAATGTCAAAAGGAACTTTTATACTACGTACCTAAGGCTGTCGCGAAGGTACAATCGGCTATAAGGTGCTATAATCTTTATTACTTAGCATCATACGACGAAGTTAAATGCACAAAATTCAGTGTAAATGATACGATCCTAGAATTCAAGGACTCAATTCATGAAAAAGGATGGAGTCGCTGTCAAGACCTGCGACATCCTCAGTGCATTTTCCCTTAGACAAGGGACTGTTTCTTTATTTAATTATATTTAGATAATCCTGCTTCCAAATACTACTCTGTATTGCGATGTTTAGCATAGATATTCTCAGTTAAACTCAAACTGACAATACATTTTAGAAAGGAAACGACTGTCAAGAATATCACTATCGAAGCTAATGTTCCTGCTAATTATTACGACATCCTATTCAATTTTGTGTCAGTCTCCATCCCACCTATACCACTCCCCAACAAATGTGTCATAACGAAAGGCACTTTGACCTCGTCAGTACCATGCAACCTCAGAGGAGTTACTATCTTACAGCGGGTAGGCGAAATTATGTGTAACAATATTGACGACGCCAAGGACATGTCGACCAATTGTTTTGGTAGTAACTTTCTCATTCGACCGATAATTGACACTAGTGTAGTCAAAATACAGCAAGATATCGTTGATCCGGACAAGGCAATAAGCGTAAATCCATTACCAAAGAAACAGGAAAACGGAATTCTTGTACCTAGAAACGACTCTATTGTTTTTAAATCTACACTGGCCACACTGATAGAAGTTTAGATGAGTAGTGACGATCTACAGCTTATCAAAATAGTTAAAGACACCACCTGTACAGCCCAATTCATCCAACTCAGAGGTTTTTGCGCCTGTTTAAACGCTGCAGATTTATTCATCCAAGCACAAACCAATTGTGGGAATACAGTAGCAATACTGGCATGTAATAAAGAAGGAAATCAAATACCTGTTCATATTTCACTTATATTTACTACTTATACACTCATCCTCAAATTAAATATGCCAGAAGTTTCGATGGATTGCAGAGTTAAATGTGCCAAAAATTCTGTTTCCCTCAAAATCACTGGACATCTTCATTATTTGAGTAATTTTGATGTACACAGTCATTAAGTTTTCATTTTTTACCAACCTGTGGACACATATTCTGGATTTATTTACTCTTAATCACTGGACTTGGATTTTTTAATTGGATTTTACGCAGACTCATATTAATATGCATCATTGCATTCACCCTAATTGTTCTTTTGAGTAGCGTCAAAACCATGATTAGAAGGATAGTCTAATTGATGTTACATCTGCATTCCGATTATATATATGTATACTAATTGTTGATGTTTGTTAATCTCTTTGCAGTCGACCAACGTGTGTGAGAATGAACGGCGATATACCTATATACCGCATTCAATAGCAAAAACATACTTACTATATGCACTATATACACACTACACACAACATAATGTAATACGCAAAACATTATATTTTAATTTATTGTCATTCTTTTCTCATGACGAATACTTCTGACACTTGGAGAAAAAGATTAAAAAATAATTCAAGTGCATTATTTCTATCCGACGTAGACATACGTGGACATGTAGTGACCTCAATCTATGAATGAATTAACTATATCTACTCCTTAGTTTCTACGAATATTGAATTTACTTACTTATTAATTCAATCCCCTTTCTTCAGTGCCCTAATACTATTAATACTCCATTTTCTTTCTATATTATATTATACTTAGAAATATTTGCAAATAATATGTTATGTCGCACTCACAATTAAACACTAACACTTGTTCATTACAGCTTTGACTAGAAACATCAACTAGTAAAAACCTCTCTAAAAACACAGACACCCAAATCTTTTATTTCTACATCATAAAAGTTTACCAACTACATACTGACATTTACTCATCCTATATTAATAACAAAATTTTCAACGTATTTTACTTCAATGAAGGTAGATATTATTTCAATAGCCAGTAATAGATAAGTTCAAAAAATGTATTTACAGCACGTTGAAAAACAATTAAATGGTGAAAATAGGCGTTGCTAAAACTATAATATTTAAAGGACGTCATTATAAACGATCCCTAAATATCTATAACCAATATAATAATAATAGTAATTTATTCATTATGTCGATTTAACGGAAGTTCATACAACCAGACTCAACTAGTCACTGTGGATGAGAAAATAGGAGGCTACCGCGTCAGATCGTCTCGGTCTTTGTATCCTTTCACCTATCCCCGCCCCCTCCTCCACATTAAAGAAGTCTCATTCCCTAGGCCCCTACAGTAAGTAGTGGTCACTAAGGAGCACCGAAGGAGATTGGGTTTCAATCAACTATCCAGTGACGTTTACCGTACAACACTGAGCCGTAAACGATTAGCGGTGGCCGAGGATCGAAGCCGGGTCTGAGGCTGTAGATTTCGTTACAGTCTGCAGTCCCAATCACTCACCCAAGCACGCCTGCTTGGTTGAGTCGTTTATGAACGATCCGCTCCCATCTATAGCTATGAATATGCGTATGTATGTCTGCGACCTGTAGTAATGAATAGAAATCTGTATAATGGTGAAAAAGGAGAATCCTGATTAGTGCCTTAGCTGGTGTTCGAAGCGTGGACCCCTGTCATGAGCATAAATATTTTCCAATACCAAATCGGAGTCCTAAACTTACGACTACTATAACAGGCTGCCCTGTGATCGTACATATTGGTAAAGTACATTTACTACTAATTTAAATTCGTGAAAATATTCCATGTGTATTTTATTTCGCGAAACTTGACAATCTCTCAGGTAGGTATGTACATGACATGTAAAGTGGCCCCTTTTTTTTATCCTGACACACAAATTTCGATTTTTGGTTCACTCAGCTGCTAATTGTGGACAAACTTTAATTGCGATCATTACAATAAACAATAGGGCACCTGGCACCTCTTGCTCGCATTCCTGAGAGTTTAAAAGCATTTCAAATGAAATCAATTAAAAACTGTGACCTGTAGAGCAGGACCAACGGACGGACAGACAGACAGACAGACAGACCGACGGACAAAACTATTTCATTAGATGCTTGCTCAGCATCTCAAAATACAAAATTGTCAGCCGTCAGCTTGCAATAAATTTTTTAAACTAATCAAAATTAAGACTTACATCTTGACACAGCCTGTTGCCTGATGTTTTAGTGGAATAGTCACTGCTCTTAGATACCAAATTGTCGGAGTTCATTTTCATTTGCTTGTACCCTTGTTGTTTAAAATCCGAAGCAGGAAAAGAATTCATTGATTCCTTGGACAGATGTACTTAACTGACAGAATAGGCTGCAAACGGAATGAGCTGTACAATTAAAAAAAAAGAATTACTACAGTCAGATAAAAAAAATAATTTCACTTCACGTAATATTTATAAATTGGGTAAGCAGCGCGAATCTGTTGCCATAAAATTAAAAAGATGTTCTTGGATAAAAATTGGAACGATGATTTTATTGTGAATAAAACGACTAAAATGCGTACCAACAAGCTGACGAAGCTGAGTAGCCGAGGCTTTTCTGACCTCAGCTACTTACTTCTCTTACTATAAGTAAGTTAGTGGACATGTGTACTTGTGTGTACTATTCAAAATCATACCTTTCAGACCCGTGTAACATTGCAGGCTCGTGTACAATTACACACTTGTCGTCTACAATATAAAATACTGCATTATTTATTGCCGCTAGTAAAGATTCCAAGGAATTATTATTTACTTTTAATATTCTACGGAGTTATTTAATATTCGGTTTCGGACATCGATGAAGTTTTGAAGTTTATTTGGTATTTATTATTGCGTATGTACCAACATTTATTATAATTTTGGTTGTATCTATAGTTACTAGTGGGTAAGCTTTGAAGCTTTTTCCATTAAAGTGTAAAAGTCACAATAGAGTCAAGCGCGTGGAAAATATTTGACCTTTGCATTCCTGAATTACCGTAAATCCTCGAATACAACGCGGAGGATAGACGTCAGAGATTTAATACAACGCGGATCTTTAATATACATCGGGATTTCGCTGTGATTCAAATTGCGTAAAGGTTGTTAGAAATGTAAAACTTTCAAATTGTGGTTCCAATTGTTTGTATTGGTTAAGTGCTTTTGATACGGGAAGAAAAATTTCTGGGGGGGATGTCTTGAAGGGGATAATTTAAAGGAGAATAGTGTCCAAATACCATGTTTGGACATTTTGTGTGTCTGTCTCTAAGAATGAAATATACACAACTGCTTAGGCTATTTATTTACTTTTGGCTACCATTCGAAGTTTGTTATCTTTGAGGTTAGGTTAGGTTTTCTGGGGGGGGGGGGGGGGCTGGCTAAAAAAGGTTACGGTTAAGTCGGCTTTAGTATCTGGGCTAGTGTTACTTTGAGTAAATAGAAGATAATATTGTGCAACGACCTCACAAACTATCAAAGACATTTTCCTCCCAATATAAATATCATTTCAGTCAAGGAAACGACCCATGCAGCATAGTGTAGTTAAGTAAACGTGTTAAACACGTTGAAACACGTTAATGCAAACGTTTATAGAACGTCTAAACATAGTGGAAATTAAGTTTATTGTCAGTTGAAATAGAGTTAAAATGTCCAGGCAAATAACGTTTATTTGTTACCACGAATTCAACGTTTATGATCAACTTTATTTTTACGACTAGGTTTAGGATGAACCATATTTCAACGTTCATGGTTAACTTATTTTATACTATCTTTAGCGTTTATTGTAAACGATATTTAAACCGTTTTCATCGCTAGATCGCCACTATAAATATCGTTTAGTTTTGATATTTCTGAAATATTATTGATTATTAGCTTATTAATATTCCATTTATGGGTGAAAATGTATTAGAAGTATATCGAAATAATTAATTACCTTCCTTTAAATAAATATGTAGCGCCTTTAATGAGACACAGTAGTGGTAATTAATAGTAAGTAATTACCGAATCTACGATATAGAAATTAGAGTTATGCGGTTGTTTCGAAATTCTTAGTGCAAGCTTCCAATGAAAATATTGGAAGGTAATAATCAATAGTAAAGTCAGTAAAATAAGAAGGATATCTGCATTTCGTCGTTAGTGCTTTATTTTTAAACGACACAAGTCACTGAAAAATAGTAAGCTCAATTAAATTTTTATAATTAATATTAACTGTAGTACGGGTAAAAATAAAAATAAGTCTTTAATTTAAATTTGAGTTAACTGCAACTTAAATACGGAAATTCTCGACTGACGAAGATGAATCTCTAAAAAGCAGTCAGATCTAGGCAATTTCTTTATCTTATCTCATCTCTGTCTCTAACTGTGCTGCAGCGTTAGATAGAAAATGAAAAGAATAATTTTGAAATGATGAACTAGTAACTAGTAAACTTTAACTTTGGTTGTTGTAATGGAACTAACATTATTATGCAGCAAACGTACCGATAAACGCAATGGTTCTTCCTTTTTGTTTTGATTCGATTCAAAATCCTAAATTCAAAATTTATATTTTTAAGTACTTCCACTCACAGTCAGCTGTTAGTTTGTAAAAAGTAAAACCGGTAACTGAAGTTACTGAATACTGCAGTACTTAGGTACCTAATGTAGACTGGACTGTGATCTGTAGCACTAGGAAAATATCGATGCTGGTAACTAACTTAGTTGTATTTTGGAATGGGGAAGAGTAGTAAATATTGCAGCACTATGAAATAAGCGTATTTAATTGTTGAGCCTGTAATTTATTATTATCTGTAGTATTTTTTAACTTCAGCACTGAACAGCGGATGATAGAAAATAGCATATGTCAGTGTTTTTACTATTTACAATAATGTTAGCCTGTCTGTCTATATGCCTGCGACTCTGGCTAACAACTAAAAATAATAAATGAAATTCCGGCTAGCCAGCCAGCCAGCCACAACAATATGAAAAAGAATCAATCTTTTCACTATAATATGAACTGCTCGGTGGCTGTCGACTGTCGACGGTCGATAGTCCATGTGATGTTTTATCATGTAGCACCAGCACCGCCACCGCACCGGCAGAAAAGAATAAAAATAAAGCAATTCACAATTCGTTGCCATGGCGCCATCATCTTATCATATGATTCTTGGTATAATATTGTAATTTGTAATGCAATTTAAATAGTATGCAACTAATATTAAGCCAATATTTATAGTGTGTTGGCACCAAGATCTTTACCGTTGCTATGTCAATATTGATTACTTGTCCATTTTAAATCTTTACGTGTGGGAATAATTTGTCATAAACGCTGTTTCTACGCAAAACTATAGTAAGTTTCCACACACTAGAATTCACTCTTTACACAAACGATTCAAAGCGTGAGTAATCTAGCTAATATACGTTTAGCATTTAACATTTTTACGCCTACCAAATCTAAACGTTTAATTAACTACGGTATGCTGCATGGGGAGTGTACCTATTAACTTATTACTTTCATTCATTTTTCGGGATGCACGAATTTGGACATCTAAACACATTCCCTATAGTAATTTAATGTCCAAATCCTGCCGTGTGTAGTTAGTTGCCAGTTGCCCGGAGTTGGAATTATTTAGACACTCTGGTCCAGCTATCTCACCTGAAACTTATATGTTTATAGATATAAGTTAATTCTATACTTAATACTGATATTTTTTAATTTTCTGTTCTCGTTTCTTATACCAATGCTTTCATTTAAATCTATAGGTTCTCAGGTTTGAGCTTGACTTTATCAATTTAGTTAAGTTTTCTATTTTTTCATATTTATCTAGTTTATATTCAATCTATATAAGTTTTCTAATCATACTGGCTACGGACAATGGAATGACAAGGTTTTAAATGAAAGCGATTTGGGTAAGAAAAATAAATCAAAATGGTAAACTATGAAAGGAAAAATGACAGAAAAAATAACAAAGATGTTAAATCCACACGTCAAAATATTCATGTCAAATCAATGAGTCTCACTTTCTTAATTATTCTTATATTGTCGCTCCTCACCTTTATGCAAAACCAATCTCTCAATATTAAACGTGTATCAGCTATTTAAATTTGGAATAAATTTTACTTTAAATATTATGAATGTTTATTTTCAATGTTTACAGAAAAACCGGACTAGAAGTGAACAATAAGAAGTGTGAAAGTGTTCTCGAAACTACAAGTCTCCCACAAGCAAACAGCATTCCAACTGTTGTCTTATCAAGCTTAGGCTCAGAATGTCCGAGTTCGGATGTTGTAACAGATTGTAACGTATGTCTCGTTCAAGCCTGACAAAGGCAAATAATCGTTGTTTGCGTATCTGATCTTACACGAATTATTATAAAAAATGCATTTTAACTAATAGTAGTTCTAATAGATTCTTTAACCATGTTGCAGAATGTGCAAGGCAAGTTTGTCACCCCGTGTGAAGACTAAATTCACAAGCTCTGGGGACTTGTTTTCAGCTCTATTTCTTGGTTGGTACTTAAAACTAGGTCACAACCTCTCGAAAAACATCACTACTGCTTTTTGGACAATAGAAAAGGTCCTTCAACGTACTAAATATTTTAGTTCGGAGCACCCAAACACTTCAAAAGCTCCTACCGAGTTGCAGTTGAAGTGTAGTGCTAATATTAGAAGTTTGTGATGCTATACGGTGTGAATATCTTTTATATTCAATAATTAATTGTATGAACTATAAAGAGTGTTACCACAATACTTAATTTGCAACTACGACAGTAGCTTTTCTGTTGCAACTTTTCAGGAGTGATAATATACTTATATAAGTTATTTACGTCATTAGCTTGAAATTTTATTTTTCGAGATAGCAGTAAAAGTTGAAAAACTGAAATCCCCAATTTTTCATCGAATTGCTGTAATTCTTGTGGCCGAGTCTAAAATTAAATTACATGGTTTCTTGCATGTAACACTAATGTTAGGATTAACAGAAAACAAATAATAATTTCAATTGGATTATTATCGTTTCCGAGTGATTTCACGGTGATTTGATGTTTTCGACGGGTTTAGTCATCCCTAATGTTTTAGCATTATTACGAGCATACTTCAAAGCCTTACAATTTTTGTGGTTTTTTACTGTAAATATTTGTATTTTGAAGCATTAACGTATTAGGTTTTGAACAATAAATTTTTTTTTTAAATTACTTGTTCTTTTTGCAAAGAAATTTTTTTGTATGGCTTTGTTGAAAAATGTAGTTTTAAAGTCGTTATTTCAAAACCTGTCGTTATTGCTGGCCCTACTGCGGATGATCGACAGCTTGAGAGACGCAGATTTTCTTTTGCTTCCCATAGATGCAAGTTGTTCAATTTTCAAACGATTCTAGTAATTAAAAACAATGCAATACTTTTTCTCTGCCCCACTACTAGACGACACTAGCGATGACATGATGCTGTGGAAGTGCACAGAAATGGACCGAGAAAAAATTACCTTAACAAACTGTAACACTGATATGCTAACTCTACTAATTACTTACTAATCTGCTTTTCTACTATTACCTTGCTACTATTAAAAATTACACTTGTATTAAAGAACTCCATTGCTTATGCAAAAGATGTGATACGGGAAGGATATATTTATAACTGCCAAAAGTTGTAAAAAAAAATTTCGTATATAAATTAAATTACCATACTTCCAATTTTGCCAATAGGCCCACTGCCAGCGAATTGCCGCAAGCCTTTTACATATTGCTTATTGCCATCATGCCATTTTTATGTATTTAGTTATTATATATTGTCGTTATCTGTCATCGTATATAAAATATTCATTACTAACTTTCGATTCCTGCTGTAAGTAGTAAACTTTATAAGTATGTGCATAACATGTTTAATTAATGTATAACCTATTTACTTATGGACTATTACCTCTAAAGAAAATATAATTTTTGGGAATAAAGTTAATTATTTTTGTCTTACAAAGAGTACGTTCCATTTTTTTTACTGGTAAAGCGGTATTGAGCATTTGTATGTTTTGCATTACACTTTACTTCTTGTAATCGCACTACATTTGCTTTAAATGCAAAACAAGCAGCACTTTTCAATAATGTATCATCTGCGCTTCGACTTCTAATTTCTTAATAATACATCTTTTTCACATTGTTATGATAATGATCAAAGTCGTGATGTAGCTAGATTACTAAATCTTGCTCATTTAAGTTAATTTTGCACTGCATAATATAATAGTTTTAACCTTCCTCAACTGAAAGGGCTCGGAAAAAACTTAGCAGCCAGGTTTACTCATTCTGATTTACTGAGATGGATTGACAACTCATATGAAAGATTTATTATCATTGTTAGCATAGCGCTTTGTTCATGTTTTTGATTTTTTATTTTGGTTCTGAAATCATCGTAGCAGCGTACTTGTCAGTTGTTGAAAACAAGTTTAATTTGAATTAGAAGAAGTGACTTGAAATATCTTCTTGAAAACAATGTATGGCAATTATTACATAAATGTGCTGGTAGCAAAAGCCAGGGTAGCAAATGTCCTACAATCCTGTTGCTTGGCTTGTCATAGTTTTGCTAAATATAAAATTAGATTGGGTGGATTTAACTGAAGTTTGTAACATTATTGCTGCGTGAAGCCCACATCTTGTGGACCGTATTGCTTTATTATTGTTAGTATGTAGGTATAGTATAATATTATGTATGGAATCTTGCAACAATAACGTTATGTAAAAACGTGTGTTCTACTCCCTTCTCCTCTACGGAACTATTTTTGTTATGTACGAACACATAAAAGGATAATACACTCCACCCTAAAAAATGCCCAACGTTGTTTTTGCAAGCTCCTTATGATAAGTACTCGCACTTCGTGCATCTGATCTTCGACTCCATCGCAAATTCGGCGAGCGTTGACCTTTCTGTATTTTGGACTCATCATAGAAACCGGTCTGGTTTAGTGCATACACTAGACTGCTGTGGATTCTGGGCGTTTGATGTGGTGCAAGGGCATTTATCTTTGCACAGTATGGAAGGAAACCAAGGCCGCTGCTTGCGTCTTTCGTTGTGTGCACAGGCCAGGCGAATATAAAAAGCGTAAAGCAATTGTAGATTTATGTTGCTGCAACACTTCCTTCTGTACACTACGGAAGCTGCACGCAGGTTTTCTTGCTGCACAAGGGTAAATGCACTTGTACTTACTCAAACTGAAAATTTACAGCAGTCTGGTAGTTTTGGCTGTATGACGTATATATATACTATTTATTAAATCTATGCGAATGGGTTCGACGAGTCGGCTAAATTATTTTCAATCCAGCCCAATCCACCAGACCACTGTAAATTTTTAGTGTTTGATTTAACACAAGTTCATTCACCTTTGAACAGCAAAAAAATCTGCATGCAGCTACCGCAGTGTACATAGGAAAGCGTTACAGCAAAATGAATCTACAAACTCTCCTCCACTCCAACCAAAAATGTTGTATGCTGTACATATATGGCATGATAAGTAAATGGATTGTGATTGCTCTTAAAAGAAGAAGGAATTTTGTGAGCTCTGAGTTGAAAACCGTAATTGAACTGCATAGTAATAGAAGTGATTTAAATAGTTACATTATGTTTATTTTTATTCATATTATTTATTTTAATTAGTGAGAAAGATTTACTTTGTATTGGCTATATTAAAGTTGAAAACAAGGAAAGAAACGAGACAAGTGAGAACGAAGAAAGGAACTGGCAGAAGGAAGCGAAAAATAAAAAGTAAACTATTTAATATTAGGTAATTAATTTTTTGTTAGGTAGTTAATTATATATAAGGTAATTACAGGCTGTATAACATACAGCGGCCGCGTAACCAGGGAGACGAGGGGGCATTTTCTACCCTGAAAAAAGCCTGGGGGACAACTAATTATATTGTCCCACCTGAAAAGTTTGCACATAGTTAATATGTATATTGCAAAAAGCAAAAATCAGTTATTGATTTTTTCAGTAAATTAATTAATTTAAATCAAGTTAACTTCTATTGCCACTTTTGCTTGATTAAATGTTTGACAAAAAGCATAACTTTGTTTTATATTATAACGCGATTGAATTAGCTTAATAAGTTATTTTAAGTCTTTTTAAGGAGTACTTCGTGGTCTCGTGGTGAGCGGTTCACAAGAGATACGGAAGGCAATGAGTAAAAAATAATTATATGTAAAAGTATATATACGAGCCTTTCTAACACGAGTACTCACGGTGGGTCATCCAGCTATGACTTCACGTGCTAGGTGGAGTGAGATAGAGAGGACGTGGTGGAGGGGCGTGTGGACAGTGGTGAGCATGTGGGGAGTGGGGGTAGCGCTAAATGAATCGAACGTCATAGGTTGACGGTTCTCTTTAGTTACTGTCTCCCTTCATCTATGTGCTCTCTACCTACCTATGTCCCTGCTCTCTCGTCCTTTCTAATTCTCATCTTGACCTCTTTCGCACGGCCTCGAAGCATGTATCATTCATTGGATTGACTCGCTATAAAAGTTAGAATGGTGACGGTAGTCAGAGTGCTCTTTGGCTAGTGAATATTGATAACTTCCCGGAGACTGGGCATATACTCTGATCTACGTTGGCCAAAATAAGTGTCTCTATGGCTGGAGCTTAATATAGTATCTCATAGAGGGCGACAGTAACAAGTCCCAATCAATAGCTAATCTTTGCAAATAAGTAGTATTAAGTAATTACTGACAGCAGTCTTGCTGAGCACACCTGGAAAGCTAACCATCGCCAGGACTCTTCCTTCTAATGGTGTGTCTCTTTAGTTGTTGGCTGTATTAACTTAGTCGTGTGCATAAGCATCTGCCTGAGAGTACAATACGGCATACATACATACATATAAGTCTTTTCAACTTAAATGTATAAGATATGGCAGTAGAGTGTGATTAAATAGGATGTGCCATGATAGGCAAGGCTACAAGCCTCACTGTCCGCTCTAGAAACTATTATTTCTTTAATTCAACGAGTGACAAGTTTTCTAAAGCCTAATATGTTTACTACCCTCAGAGCCCCAATCGGGTCCGGGTTGTACCCGGGTCCTTGTGTACAGGTTTGGAATACGACCCCACTATGTATGATTGTGGGTCCGGTCCCATCGGATTCGGGTACGTATGTACATTGGACCCGGAACCAAACCCGTAGGACCAACAGAGAATGCAACATAACACAAAAATCCGGCGCTTTGCGCCCGATTTTTCAACCGGGGGGGGGGCCCAAAGTAGATGCTGAGCTTTAACAAAAGTGCAAGATAATTTATGTAGCGCTAAAAGACGATATAGGATTTATGAAAGCTCCCCTAGCATGAATAAGCCATATACAAATGTACGTAGCATGTAGCTAAATATAGCTTAAATCTTTTTGAGAGTTGCACCATTTACATATGACGTCATTTATGGAGCCTTCCCTACTATCAGTAATCCATTTACAAATGTAAGTTGCAAGCAGTTAAAAAAGGCTGGAAAAGTTTTTTATGCTGGAACTATAATATTTCAATGACGTCATTAGGGACGATCCTTGAATGTCTATACTCAGTGTAAGTATGTCCATTACATGCTGTTAAAATAGTTTGGATAAAATTTTAACGTTGGAAATGGGGGTACCTAAAACTTTGATATTTGAATTATGTCATTATTGACGATCCCTAAATATCTATATACTATATACGTAAATTTATTTAGACCCATGACCATTTAAAACTTTGATATTTGTGGGACGTAATTATGGACGAGCCCTGAATATCTATAAAGTATATTATAAGAATAATAATTTATTCATTGGGTCGATTTAACCAAAGTTCATACAACCAGACTCAACCAGTCACTGTGGGTGAGGAAATAGGAGGCTACCGCGTTAGATCGTCTCGGTCTTTGTACCCTTTCACCTATCCCCGTCCCCTCCTCCACAGTAAAGGAGTCCCATTCCCTAGGCCCCTACAGTAAGTAGTGGTCACTAAGGAGCACCGAAGGAGATTGGATTTCAATCAACCATCCAGTGACGTTTACCGTACAACACAGAGCCGTAAACGATTAGCAGTGGCCAAGGATCGAAGCCAGGTCTGAGGCTGTAAATTTCGTTACAGTCTGCAGTCCTAACCACTCACCCAAGCACGCCTGCTTTTCTATAAAGTATATAGATGTTCGTTCAACAGTGCAGTCCCAGACCCATCACCATTTAAAGCTATGATATTTGTGGGACGTAATTATGGACGAGCCCTGAATATCTATAAAGTATATAGATATGTTCGTTCAAAAGTGCAGTCCCAGACCCATGATTATATAAAACTATGATTTTTGTGGGACGTCATTATGGATAAGTTCTGAATATCTATAAATGGTGAGGAAGGAGAATTCTGATTAGCTGAGCTGGTGTTCGCACCGTGAACCCCCGTCATATGAACTCATATTTTCCAGTTCCACATTGCAGTCCCAAACCCACGACGACTATACCAGGCTGTCATGTGAACGTGCATATGTAAGCAGTACCTTACTCGCATTGGAAATTCATGAAAATTTTCCATGTATATTTTAAATGGCAAAGCTTGACACGCTCCTAGCTCCGTATGTACCTTCCATGTATTGCAAGCCCTTTTTAGATGCTGAGCTTTAGCTGCATCTTATAATATGGTTTTGGTGTCCGTCTGTCTGTCTGTGTGTCTGTTCGTCTGTAGCAACTTCGCTTAAGGTCACAGTTTTGAAGCGATAAAAGTCAAACAACATTTAATTGCCCAGAAAAGCGAGTTAAAAGTGCTGCATAGTTTTTGGTTATTATAGAAGTTATAGTTTGTTCGCAATTAGCACTTAAACCGACTAAGAATAAAATTAATGTTTCAAGATAAACAAAGAGGCTTGCAATACATGGAAGGTACATACGGAGCTGAGAGCTTGTTTTCTGTTCTCGTATATAGTTAGATGCTGAGCTTAAGCATCTATTGTAATGGTTTAGTCCGTCCGTCCATCTGTCTGTCAGTCTGTTGGCCGTACACCACGGGTCACAGTTTTGAAGCCAATAACTTGAAACAAGTATAAAACGATCATAAATGCGAGCAGGCAGGTCTGTATTGTTTTTTTTTTACTTTTCTCGGACTGGCCAGTTGTTCGCAATTAACAGTTAACTGAACCCATGTCAAAACTCAGAAAAGTGAGCTTGGCAAAAACGGATGGATAGTGTAAACTAATGGATAATGCATGTCCATACCACGTAATTTTAAAGCTCTGCGCGGCGAATACAAGTATATCTTATACTACAGACCCAGCAAATCTCAGCTACAGTTTTCAATGGTATGTGGCTTTCAAAGTCAGACAAGCAGGGAACAGGTTAAAGATATTCAGTTAATAGGTTATAGATATTCAGGGATCGTCTATAATGACGTCCTTCAAATATCATAGGTTTTAGAACCCCCAGTCCCAACATTCAATTTTTATAACATATTTTAACTACATGTCACAGAATTACTTATATATGATATATATATATACACTAATATACAGGGATCGTCCATGATAACGTCCTTCAAATATCATAGGTTTTAGTACCCCAAGTCCTGACATTAATTTTTTTTTCAAACAATTTTAGCCAAATGTCACGGAATTACGTATACATGATATAAATATTCAGGGATCGTCCATATTGACGTCCTTCAAATATCATGATTTTTTTAGTACACCTAGTCTCAACAATAAATTGTTTTCCAACCTATTTTAACTTCATGTCGCAAACTTATATGTGGTATATGTATTTAGGGATCGTCCATAATGACGTCTTTCAAATATCATAGTTTTCAGGACCCCCCTTTTTGACTTCAAAATTTTTTCCTACGTTTTTTTTAACTGCTTGCAACGTACATTTATATGTGGCTTTTTATGGTAGGAAAGGCTTCATAACTGACGTCATTAGTAAAAAATGCAATTTTCAAAAATATATTAGCGTTTTTTTATGCATGCCACGTACTTCTTTATACAGCTTATTGATGGTAAGGGAGCCTGCATAAAAGACGTCATTTGTGAATGGCACAATTTATAAAAAATTTTCAACTATATTCAGCTACATGCTACGCACATTCGTATATGTCTTATTGATTGTGTGGGAGAATCCATATATCGTACTTCATCTTTTAGCGTAATATAAATTGTCTTGCACCTTTTTTGAAGCTCACGATCTACTTCAGGCCCGCTTCCGGTCGTAAATTCCGTACAAAGCGCCGGATTTTTTTTATCTTGAAACTTGGATTTTATTCTTGCTCGGTTTAACTGCTGATTGCAAACAAACTATAACTTGAATATTTACCAAAAACAATACAGCACTTCTCCCTCACTTTTCCGGGCGATTACAACTTGTTTGAGTTTTAAAGCTTCAAAAATGCGACCTGTAGTGTGCGACTAACAGACAGACAGACAGACCGACAAA